>CM024719.1:49589487-49911689 GCA_014182545.1 Eucalyptus globulus
ATGACAATGCTCTGATTTCAATAGGAATTTCACCTGTCATTCCACGTTGCATAGAGATCCAGCTCTTTAAGATTTATCAAAGTGCTGATGCCACTAGGAAACTGCTGAACATGAATAGAATCACTTGTATTTGCAAAATGCAAGATGTTTAACGATTTTAACTTTTCAATGGACTTAGGAAGTTTACTTATGCTTGTACCAGATAAGTCTAACTCTATCAATGAGGGTAAATTCTCAAGTGAGCCCGGAAGCTCTCTCAACCCATAACATCACCTCAATGATAAGCGCTCAAGTTTCACTAGTGCCCCATTGTCTTTAGGCATATTTGCAAGACCTTTGCAATTTACAATCTTTAACTTAAACAATGACCGTAGATCTCCAAAGCTTCCAATTCGCTTTAAATTGTTGCAATATGCAAGAGTCAACCTCTCTAAACCCAAGCACTTAGAGAAGTCTAGAATTGTTGTTATGCCTTGACACCAAGAAAGAGATAGTACTTTCAAATTATGTGCCCTCTGTAAAATGGACGGCATGTCAAGTGTAAGAACCAATGCATAGAAACACTAGGACCATTAGACTAGAATTAAGTAATATAGTTTAGCTTGATCAAATCCCATGCTTTTGAATCATTCGCAAAGCGATTTTCACCAAGTTTAAAAACAACAAGATGATCCAAATACATATAGTTTGCCCTAATATCCTGAAGAGGAGGTCGCCAAGAAATCCATCTTAACTTTGAACGACACTTTGCGAAGTACCCAGCATCCCTAGAATCAGGAAGAGGTGGACAAGAAATCCATCTCAATTTTGAGCGATACTTTGCAAAGTACCCAACATCCCTAGAATCCTTAAAAGGAGGCTACCAAGAAATCCATCTCAACTTTGAAGGACACTTTGTGAAGTCCCCAGCATAAGTTCCATTACGTAACTTAAGGAATCTTAGGTTTGGTAACCTTTCAAACTCTCCATTTGTGATCTCTATGGAGCTATCCATTTCATCTATCTGAAGTGCTTGAACATTGTCCTTCCTCTCGCAAGTACAATTTTGCAATTTTTGTGAAGAAGTTCATCAACTTCCAAACACTATGTTTTTATAAATTGAATGGGAATGAAAAAAATAATAAGCATCCTAAATCAAATAGAATCATTTATCCTAGAATATACAACTTCAATTTAAAATTAGGACATTTCTTACTTACCTCTTCAGTTTTAATGATTTCAAGGGACTCTTTTGCGATCCACAACCTGCTTCGCTTGCCAAGGTCACTAAAGCTTTCTTGACGGACGATATGCCTTCCCATGTCTATGAGTTGATCGTGCATCCAAAACTTATCATTGTCCAATATCTTTATCAAGCACCTATTGGTAAGGACTTCAATTCCTGTCATGGGAAAAATTTTACAATCGCGTCCACATGTAAATTGCATCAGTCTTCTTCTCATTGACAAGAAGCACGCTATATCGAGAAAAATTTCTTGCTGACATTTGTCTAGGTCATCATAGCTAATCTTCAACTTCTTTAGAATCTCTTCCACAGGTACATTCCTTATTTGATGACAGTCTCTTTCAAAATGCTTTGTCTTTCCCATTAAGTAGCGAACCTATCACTTCAACAGCCAAAGGAAGCCCTCCCGTTTGAGACAATCTCACTAGAAAGTGCATCATAACCATCCAAAGGAAAGTCTCTATCAAAGGCGTGGCAACAAAAAAGTTGAAGTGCAAGAGCATCATCCATCTTAAGCATCTCATATAGTATAATTTTACTTTTAAATCCCTTATCTTCCATAATAGTCTTGTTTCTCGTTGTAATAATTATTCTAGATCCTGAATGTAATGAATCGTTTCCTATTAGTTTCTTAATGTGGTCTTTATTATAAGCATCATCAAGAACCACAAGAACCTTCTTTTGCCGAGTATTTCTCCAATTTTCCTCATTCCTTGTTCACTATCCTTGACTCCTTCTGCACATCTAGAATCAACAATGTCGACACATAAGTTTTTTTTTTTTTGCAATTGGACTATGCCATCTTTGTTGACATGCTTTCTCGATTGTCCTCAAGAAAGCTACAACACTTTCCAAAGTGCAAAGACAGTTCATTGAAGACCACTTTGGCAATCAAGTCGTTTTTATCAATGCCACCCATTCCATAAATTCCAATGAGCCGCACATCACAATGATTGACATCTAATAGCTCTATCAAGTGCTTTACCCGATCATCAAGTCCGAGCAAATGTTTAGTCAATGATTTTTGTTTTAGCTCAGTTTCTCAAAACCTCTTTAACAACCAATTTGATAGTCGAGGCTTGGATCGCAATAAACAAAAGCGCTTTCATTAGTTGACTAGATTTACACACACATCACACTTCGGATTGTCAAAACTTTAACTTCAATAAATTGAAGTACATTACGAACCAGATCTAAATAAATTGAATTATCAATATCGGCTAATTTAGTAGAATTCACTTGATAAATTTTTCATATGTAAATATAGAAATGTCTTAATACTATGGTACTGGCTTGCATGATAGCCAAAGTTATTAAATGGCTACTATATCGTGCATGAACAAAATTTCGACATTTATAGCTAAGCCTAATACAAATTTCAGCACTCGTAACTGGAGAATCAAGAAGACAAATGCAGCGTTGTTCATTGAAATTGTAGATTTTGCTTTCCCGCTTCTATTGAATATCGAGACATGATTTTGCTTCAACAAATCTTACTTTCCCTGTGTAATCTTAGACAAAGCAGAGGATGTAAAGCTGAATGAGAGCAGCATTGGAGGTAGTTTTCAATACTTTCCCGTTACAAAAAGAATAAAAGAAATCATTCGACAGGAAACATCGTACTCCATACAACAAAAAGAAAAGAAGAAATAGGTAAGAGTCTTAAAAGAATAATGACCTTTGATCCTCTTTTCACGTTCCATCCCTAGATTTCAGCTACCTTTGCAAGAGCCTTTCTCCATGCCTCGACATCTTCAGGAAACTTGTTTGCGTGTTCCAATAAAAGCTTCGCTATATAGTGGAGTCTTAAGCTTAACGTCCTCAGGTTCCACATGAAAAAACATGGGAATGATACTTTTTTTATCCTCTAATTGAGATGCATAGTATACTATGCGCTCAAGCTCACGAAGACACCATTTGCTAGAAGTATAAGTCCGAGAGAAAATGGGTATATAAATTATGGAGTTGTTGATAGCACTTAGAAGGTTCCCACCAATCACTTCACCGACGCAAAGTTCATCTTCGTCCCTGAATACACGGACTCCCACATCTACCATGCTATGATAGAGGAAGTCCGTGAATCCATAGCGAGTGTCCGGTCCTCTGAAATTCAAGAACACTTGGTACTCACCTTGCGGTGCTCGTGCAGCGTCACCACTCAATTCAGCCTCTGAGTTCACCATAGCTAGTAATCTTATTCCTTCCGGATCTCTCTCTCTCTCATGAAGAAAAAATGCTTGGGTGTGCCGTGGCCTAGCTTAAGAAATGAGCGGAGGCTTTCGAGGCAAGCAAGCGCCAAATACCTAACAAGCGATTGCCCACCTAGCGTTGTGCATAAGTAAAGTAGACACCCGTGAAGGTGCGCAAGACCTTCGACCATTCCCGCCTAGCGTTGTGCATAAGCAAAGTAGACACCCATGAAGGTGCGCAAGACCTTCGACCAAAAAATAAGAAAAAGGTGCACAGGACTTTTTTTACTAGTTTCGAAATTTTAAAAGACTTATTGGGAGACCATAAAAGCTAGGGGTCATCGATTTGGTTCCAAGGTGGAACCGGGAGAACCGGTGCCCAAAATTGGGAACCGTGGATTGAACCGATCCATCGGTTCAATCTAGTCCAACAAAATCGGCACTTTTTTTTTTCACCGAACCAATCAATTCCTCTTTATATTCTCCTTAATCCTCTTTATATTCTCCTTAGTGAAAGCATATAATCCCTAAACTGCCAAGAAATCTTAGATCTTGCCAGTAACTTTTTGTTTTTGGGTGCACTTAGTTCCTAAATAATATTTTTTTTGTCGATCTGTTTAAAAGGAAAATTGTGGGGCAATCATTATGAATAAAAAATTAAATTTAAAAATAAAAATAAAAATCTGATAAAAGACAGTAATCTAAAAAAATTTGTTTCTAAACGTTTTTTCTTTCAGAAATACACTTCAAATTAAAAGCGGGCCTACATACATATATATATATATATATATATATTTGTTTATGGATGCTGAATCACTTAGAAAAAATTGGGCCAAATTACCTGCGGCCACCTTTGAGCCCAACCACGGAGCCGACTTCCGGGGTCGCCGCATCTCCGCTGACACCGCTGCGTGTCCAGGCCGAGCCGCCCCTCCGCGTCCAAGACGGAACGCTCAGATCTGTGGAAGAGAAGAAGAGGAACGAGCTGTCATCGCAAGTAATGAGCCATTCATAGACTGAGAGCTCAGATCGTCGCTAGGAACGACGGCGGCGGCTTATTAGTCACGCCGACGTCCGAGGGGTGGGCGTGGAGGTTGGAGCTCAGATGTGCGGAGGAGAGGCCGTCCGTGGCTGACCGCCGCTTTGCGTCTCCAGATCTGTGGACTCAGCAGCTCATCGGCCAAGGCACAGCCGCCGGGGAGGACGTAGGGGTGTGGACGCTGCAGTCTGCCGTCGCTCAACAGCCGGATCTGGACTCCATTGCCGGGCGAAGTGGTGGCCGAAGAGAGAGAGAGAGAGAGAGAGAGAGAGAGAAATCATATTTTCATTTTTTTTATTTCAAATAAATTCCACCTGTCATTTTTGAAAACCCTTCGTCCTTTTTTTTCTTTTTTGAAAAAAGGTTTCTCTCACTCTCCATCTAAAATAATCTTTAATGCACTTATTTGTTCTCGTAATGCGGATTATGTTATGGAGAAATTCTGTTAATAGTTTAAGAATTTTGGCAACCCAGAACTTAGTGGATTCCTTTCCTTTTTTTTATTTAAAATTTAAAATTTAGTAGGCTTCAAATGAATGTTTCGTCTGTTAGTTTCATTTAAATATAAGATTTGACATCTACTTTATGTATAATTCTTGCATGCTAAATGCCCTAATGTAAAAATGTCAAGTAGAGGCTTTTTCACATGCTACGGATCCTTCCCGTGGAAAATTATACGCACTAACCACTGATTTTATAAGTACATCTAGTACATGTCAAACACCTCCAACGACCACGTGGAGATTGGCGTTCGGATAGAATAAAAAAAAACCCCCGAGGGGCATATCTCGAGTGGGGTTTTGAGTTCTGCTATTGTCAGATCTCTCTCTCTCTCTCTCTCTCTAATCTAAATCTCGATTGCATATCTTATTTTAGAGAGTCCAATACTTGATTGACTTTGAAGCTAACAAATGATTAATGGACGTGTTGAGAGTTTCATGTGATGTTACACGTGGAGATTTTATCATTCTCTCGTGTAGACATCAAAATGAACCTTATTTCAAAGGATATAAAATGGTTATATTGTTTAAAATAAAAGCCTGACTTTCTAGTGGTCAAGGACATTTTCATCATTTTTTCCATCATTTTTCTTTTTTTTTTTCTTTTTTCTTTCCTTCTTTCCAGTTCTTCTTCCTTCCTCGCCAATGGCCAGCCAGGCACTGGTGATGCTCGCAAAGGGTTGGACGAGGGTTGCCCTCACCCGATCCAGTGAGGAATGGCCTCGCCTGAGAAAGGCGACCCTCGCCCTAAGGAAGGCCACACCTCGCGGCTCATCAACCACTGGTAAGTGCTGCAAGCCCTCATCGGCAACAAGCAAGGCCACCCTCGCCAAATCTAGCAAGGGTCGGCTTGCAAGCGAGGGCTTGATGGCCCTTGCCCATTGCTGACGATGGTTGTTGTGCCCTCGCTAGCCCTAAACGAGGGCTTGTAGGCCTTCGTTCACTACCGTCGAGTGCTTATAGGCCCTTGTCGGTCCTTAGGAGCGGCCAATGAGGGTCGCAAAGCCCTCGCCAGCCCTTCCCAATGGCTAGTGAGGGTTGTTGAGCCCTCGTCAACCTTTGCCAGCAGTTACTAGCTGATGCCAAAAAAGAAAAATAAGATTTGGACGAAAACGCCCTTGACCAACTGAAAAATTTAGCCGGTCGGTGACCGGCGAAGTGAGTTTTATTTCAAACAATCACAATCACTTTGGACCATTGTTTAATATAAGATTTATTTGAAACTTTATTTAAGAAAATGATGGCACTTTAGGTCCTTTTTTTTTTTTTTTTTTTTTTTTTTCGAATTTTGTCTTATGTTTATGTTGGAAAAAGATTGGTTGGGAGAGTTCAGTTCTTGTTTTTCGGTTAGAATAGTATAAGTCTTGCTAATATTTTCATTTCGGTCTTTACTGGAGTCTAATTTTTTTTTTTTATTCTTCACTTAAGTCTTACAAATTTAAAAAACGACCACTGAAAGTGCCACTTCAGATTTGCCCTACCGAAAAGCTAACATGGCCATGTGGAGAATATTTTTAATATTTTTATTATTATATAGTTTGAACTTTTATTTTTATTTTCTTTTAGGTTGATGAGGATCACTGGCGACCTCTCGCTAGGCGCGGGGCACGTGTCGGGAGAGGGAGGGGGAAGGGACGCGCCATCGTTCTTAAAGTTAGCCATTTTGGAATTGACGTACCATGCGCGACAAATCGTCAAGTGGACGCCGCGGATTGTCATGCTTTTTCAGTTTGTATTGCTAATTTAGGGGGTCAAACAAGAAGATGCATCATGGGCTTTGACTGTTGATAAAAATGGGAACTTCTGCCCGTTGGACGTTGTGTATACCGAAGAACTATTTATGTGGACGGGCTAATTGAAGCACTTGGGTTCTTAACTAGTAGTCCAACAAAATTGGGCTTTCTCTGCTAAAGCAGCTCTTTAAGCCCATGTGGCAGGGAAGATGTCGTGTTTCAGAGATGGACTTTCTTTCAGGCTGTCCTCCTGCTTCTCTCCATATAAGCAACAAAAGATCTCTATTCTCCATCACCGCCAAAAAAAAGGGATAGAAATTGTATGTAATTAAGTGGTTTTCACTTACTATATACTTCATGTCCTCTGCTCATAAATTTTAGTTTCTGGTGGTGAGATACTTCAGATTGAGTTTATGTAAAAGTGTCATTGTCTTTCTTTGGGTGAAAAAATGAGTTTACATGAGTCGATGACATAGTGGAATAGGAGTAATGTCACATAAAACTGTATGTGCTATCCAGGCGATCGAAGAATGCAACAGTCTAATCATAGGCAAAACTAGAAGGCAGCAAATGCATTTCTCATGAATTTCGTGGATTAATTTGGTTTGTTGGCAGAATGTTTTCGTCTTAGGCAAAACGAAGGCAGCCAAGTTCAAAATTAGAGGTGTCAAAAGTGTTGTCTTAAACTCATACATGACTCATTTAAATCATAAATGGATCATACATGGGTCATTTACATTTTGAAGTGGGTCATATATGGGTTATTTACATTTTGAAGAGACTAGTGGAATGGGTCTTAAATAGGTTAGACTTAAAAACCCATTTTTAACCCAAGCCTCACACTCTCACTTTCCCCCTTTAACTTTATAATTTTTTTTAATTTATAAAAATCGAAATTAGAATTATTTTTTATATTTCTTCTTTCTTTCTTTTTTTTTTTCCTTTCTTCTTTGTCCTTCCTTAGCTGATGGCTTGCACAGTCACACTAGGCGACTCGCCAAACAAGGCTCAAGCTCGCCGAATCTAGCAAGACTCAAGCTTGCTGGCATTGGGCAAGACTCAAGCTTGCTAGCGTCAGGCAAGCTCGATCTAGTTCGCCTCACCGACAATTGGCGAGGCTTGAGCCTCGCTGATCTAGCAAGATTCAAGCCCGCCGGCGTTGGTAGTAGGGGTGTGCAACCGGACCAAGGTCAACCTGTTCGGATCGGCCCACCCGAAAAGTCAGGGTGGGGAACCGGTTCGGTTAAAACCGTCCGGGAACCGATTCCCAAAGTTCAGACCTCCCGTTTGAACGGTCTAGAACCGGTTCCGAGGAATACCCACCGGGAACCGGATCGGCCGGACCGGTTCGGGAACCGGTTTGAGAACCGTTTTTTAAGACAAAACCCTAATTCGTTTCTAACTTTTCTATCTTTACTCTCAAGCTCTCACCAGTCACCTCCGCCGATCCATCCAAGTGCTGCGCCACCGACGCTGCTTCCGCCACCCACCGTCCTCCCGAGATCGGGGCCCCCATCCTAGTCCAGGCCATCCTCGCCGCCTCGGCGCGTCGGAGAGAGAGCAGGTTTCCAAGAGGTTGAAAAGAGGCTTCCGGGGCTCCCTTTGCTCTGGTTTTCTTCATGAAACCAGAGAGCGGTTGGCTAGAGGAGCAAAAAGGGATTTGATTCTCTCAAGGTCTGAAGATCCCTTTTCGATTTGGTCGCTCCTTGTGGGATGCGGGAAAAGTTGCCCGGCGAGATCCATCGACCACGCGCGCTCGAGCGAGAGCGAAGCGAGAAGAAATGCGGGTTTTGTTTGGTAAAGGTCCTTTTTTTTATTTTCTTGGTTTACGGGTTTTCAGCGTCTCCGGAAAAAGCTTTTTGAATTTACCTTTGCGTGAGACATTTTGGGTTGATAAGTTGATCCTTACATTCCATCGATTGAGGGCAATGTTTTCGTGTTTTTCGGGTTCGAGAGAATCTCTTTGGGGTGGCGTTGTATGGTGTAAGTAGGATTGTTATGATTGCATTGGTTTCGTCATGACTTGCTTCCGATGCCCTTCAGCGATTGTTTGTTTTGGGTTGGTGCTCTAAGGTTGTGGGTTGATGGTTTTGAGTTGGGATTTGCGGATCTTGGGGCAATTCTCAAACTTTTACAAACAGGGTAAGGTGTTTCTAAAATTGTTTTTGGCGTTTGATTGAGGCGTGTTTCTTTTCTTAGCTTGGTAATTGGCAAATGTCAGGATGGGTTGTTTGGCTAGAATGAATATATGATGAGCTGGTAAATTTCCTCCCTCCCGGCGTCAAAATGTGGATTATATGTAGTTATGGTGTTTTTGTCTGAATTGTGTTTCTTGACAAACGCTGTTGAGTTTTACTTTGGCTTGGCCAAATATCAGCCAGTTCATTCAACCACATGGTCATTTTGGTGAATTATTTGTTCTCGTTCGGTTAATATAAAGATATGGCAATTTTTATGCAAAAGACAGGTTCTAATATAAACGAGTCGACTTGTTCCCCATTTGGAAAAACGGGGTGGGTCGGGAACGAGGGGGTCCAATGCAAATAGGGTCGGGGAACGGGGGTCCAAAAAAAAAAAAAAAAAGAACCGGTTATAACAGGTCGGGTACAGGGGTCCAGGTCTAGACCCTACCCACCCTGGACCCGATCACCCCTAGTTGGTAGAGCTCAATCTCATCGACAATTGGCGAGGCATGAGCCTCGATGATCTGGCGGGCTTGGAGCTCACTGGCATCGGGCAAGCTCCAACTCACCTACGATCGATCACCAGCTATCTTCATGGCCGATGGCCGGTCAAATAAGAAGAAAAAAGAAAATAGAAAATAGAAAAAGAAAAAAAATTGGCAATTCAATTTTTAAAAAATTAAAAATCAATTTTAAAAAAATTAAAAAATTAAAAATTTGATCTTTTTAAAATAGTTTTTATATAATTATAAAAATTGTTCACTAAATTTGTGTCGAGTTAAAGTGTTTTAGCAATACCATTTTTTAAAAAAAAATTATAAGAAATAAGCTTTTTTTAGGTTTAATTAAAGGCTTTTCATATTTATTTTATTTTATTTACTAAATTTTTATTGTTTAATTTAATTTTTAAATTTGATGTAAATTTTTATTCAAGTGACATGCATGTGAAAAGCTTCAAGTGAATTAAATGGCTAAGAGTGGATTAACTAAATTGAGTCAAATATTAATGTGTTTTAATATGGATCGAAGTCAGTCGGGTGTGGATCATCAAATTTTTTTTGGTCGATCTACTTTATTCCTATTGAAAACTATATTGTCCCCACCCCAACCCCCTAAGAATGTGGGGATTCGAATCTCACCTCCCATTTCCATGTTGGAAGAGTGCTACCATTTTGAGACAAACCCAATTGATTATCAAAATTATATTGCATGAAAATGAATCAAAACAGATTAAATGGATCAATATGAGTCGAAATATTTTCAACCTAATCCCACCCACTCATTTGACAGCCCTATTTAAAACTAATTATAGATGGAGACTTCCAAAGTAAATTTCTCTTTGATGTTTTTTCCTTTTCATTTTTCAAATTTCTATCCTATTCTAGATTTTTACAATATAAAATTTTGACAACAACCTTTTATATTATAATTGTCACATAAGATACATTGGCATTTATCTTTCATGGAAGGACCAACTCGAGTGTAAAAGATAGTATAGAGGAGAAAGAAGAATGGAGGAAAAAAAGAAACGAAAAAAATAGAAAAAAAAATTCAAAAAATTAGAATAATCTCAGAAAATTATACGTCACAAAAAAAATGAGGATCATATCAAATGTATTAATGTTCCTTTTATATACTTAGAATAATTTATTTATTTTTGTAATTATCAAATACATTCGCATGCTCAGAAACTCGTCTAAGAAATATGAATAGGAAAAAAACTAATTTCGAACAAATATTAATCACAGAGGCAGAATTGTTACTAAATGCACATTTAATTTTTTTGTGTAATTTTGACAAGATAGAAGTTGGAAAGTTGAATGAGAGATGGCAATTTTCAGTACTTTCCGTTACAAGAGGAATAAAAGAAATCATTTGAGAGGGCAACATCGTACATCATACGACAAAAAAAGAAGAAATAGGTAGGGGTCTTACCTTTGGTCCTTTCCACGTTCCATTCCTTGATTTCATCAACCTCTGCAAGAGCCTTTCTCCATGCCTTGACTTCGTCAGGAAACTTGCTTGTGTGTTCTAGTAAAGTATCACTATATTGTGGAGTCTTAAGTTTAACATCCTCTCATTCCACATCGAGAAAAATAAGAATGATGCTTTTTTACCCTCTGACTTAGATGTGTTGTTTACTATGTGTGCAAACTCACAGGGACACCATTTGCTGGAAGTATAAGTTCCAAAGAAGATGAGTATGTAGATTGTAGAGTTGTTGATAGCACGTAGAAGGCTCCCACCAATTACTTCGCCAATGTAGAGTTCGTCTCCGTCCCTTGATAGCGGACTCCGGCATCTACGAAGCCATGGTAGAGGAAGTTTGTGAAACCATAATGAGTGTTAGGTCCTTTGAAATTCAGGAACACTTGATACTCACCTCTCGATGCTCGTGAAGCGTCACTACTCAATCCATCCTCTGAGTTCGCCATAGCTAGCAAGCTCGTTACTTACGGATCTCTCTCTCCCCCTAAAGAGAAGAGAGGTGGGTGTGGCGTGGCCTAGCTTCAGAAAAGAGCGGAGGTTTTCGAGGCAAGCGAGTGCCAAATACCGAACAAAACTCGGTCGGCCCAATTGAAAGTCAAATTTATTTGTCCATGGCCCACCTAGCGTTGTGCACAAGCAGAGTGGAATCCCGGGTAAGGGCGCAAGACTTTCGACCCAAAAAAAAAGGGAGGAGTACAAGATGCGGTTAAGGACTTATTGGGACCATAAAGGCCGACCTATAAAAGATTCCTGTTTATATTGTCCTTAATGAAAGCATCGAATCCCTACACAGCCGAGAAATCTTCGATTATGCCTGTAACTTTTTTTGGGTCGGTGTTTTCAAATTGAAAGAACTAAGAATCTGATAAAAGACAGCATTCTAAAACATTTGTTTCTAAACGTCTTTTCTTTCAGAAATACACTTATATATATATATATATATATATGTTGGATTATTTATTAAAAAATTGGGCCACTTTACCTGCGGCCACCTTTGAGCCCAACCTCGGAGCCTCCGTCCGGCGTCGGTACTGGCAGAGTCGTCCGCGCCGTGTCCAGGCCGAGCCGCCCCTCCGTGTCCACGACGGAATGCTCAGATCTCTGGACGAGAAGAAGCCGAACGAGCTGTCCTCGCAAGTGACGAGCCGTTCACAGATCTGAGCGGTCAGATCATCGCTAGGAACGACGACGACGGCTTATTACTCACGCCGACGTCCAAGGGGTCGGCGTGGAGGTTGGCGCTCAGATCTGCGGATGAGAGGCCGTCCTTGGCTGACAACCGCTTTGCGTCTCCAGATCTGTGGACGAGCGGCTCGCGGCCAAGGCACGGCCGCCGGGACGACGGAGGGGGTGGACGTGGAGGTCGTCCTGGACGCGGCACTCCGCCGTCGCTCGACAACCAGATATGGACTCCATTGCCGGGCGAAGTGGTGACCAGGAAAAAGAGAGAGAAAAATCGTATTTACATTTTTTTTTATTTCAAATAAATTCCACTTGTCATTTTTTTAACCCATAGTCCTTTCCTTTTTTCTTTTTTTTTTTCTTTTTTAAAAGTTTCTCACAATCTAAGTAATCGTTAGATTAATATTATCAAAATACCCCAAACTAATACAAATACGACAAATTTACTTCAAATCACTTTTTTGACTACTAAAATTTCCAAATTGGTACACATGTAACCAATTTTACCTCAATCTAATTTTTTGATCACAATCACAAATTCTATGATAAATTTATTTTTAATTAGTTTCCATTACAAATCATAATGAATGATAGAACTCCAAAGTGGTATACCAATACATCCATCAACTATGTGTCGTCAACTTAACAATTTGATGGTAAAATTTAGCATAAACTAAATAAGTTTTAATTTGTCACGAATGTAACAATTAAGAATTTTTTATGATATTAACCCTAATCGTTAATACACGTATTTGTTTTCATAATACAGAATCAACGGATTATGATATGGGGTTACTGGTTTGGGATTTCTTATACTCCTTAACCTTTATATGTGTTCTTTTATGTCGTGTCCGGGCTCTTTGGACACCAACTAATGTTCATCAGGTAAATTTATTCCTTTACATGTTTGAAAAACTGAAGGAATGTATTTTTTTGGGGGGGAGAGAATAAAGGAGTTTATTTGAACATGTTTAATGCCATCTACCCATAAAAATGAATGCGTTTTGAACATTTTCAGCATTTTCCGATTTACACTTACCTATGTAGATGCCATAATCACAAGGCTTAATGTTTCGAATCGATTTACCCTTTTCGGTCATGATAGAGAGTCATCAAAATTGGGGTTTTTTGAGAGGTTGAATAGAAAGAAAGTTCAAACATTGGAGTCGATAGAGAAAAAAGAGATAGTTCGTGCATTCGAGCAACTATTGCGCCTCTTCATAAGACATTAATATATGTGCAATTAATATTTCTTTCAATTTATTGTTGAACGAATAACTATGAGAAAATCTTTTATGTTTAAGTCACATTCACCCAGACACATTTTAGATCTTTTATAAAAATTCTAGTTAATTTTTTCTATGTTATCTTGAGTTTTAGAAAATGTTAGAAATAACTAGGAGATTCCTTATATCTTCCTTAATGGTGCAAACTTATGATCAATCATAATTGATATTGTGACATCTTGTTACATTAGATGATCAATTGTGATAGACATGAACATTTAAAATTCTCTTTTGTTCTTATCTTTAAGTATATAAAATTTAGAATCACTAGCATTGTACTTCTTGAAAATCAATGTTTCTAAAGTACATATAACGTAGTTGAAAAGCACTATTGAATACCAACCGAATAAAAGATATGCATCGCATTATGATATCTCGAAAAATGGAATGTAGTTATTCTGACATACAATACCACTCAAGTTAATAACATGACTTATTCTGTCTTACAAGGGCACAATATTGCCCCTTCGAAGTTAGATTAAGAGAAAGTGATTTATAAAAGTGTGTTCCATCAAGTCATTCAATTTCAGGACCGTATAACTTTTTGTATAATTGGCACTTCTATTAAAAGTATAAACGGAGATGTTGACATGGTTGTTTAATGCTAATTTCACCTTATGGGACAATTAAAACATAAAAAGTTGTTTTCAATATCTAACAAAAATATAAATTTGGGAAAGAAAAATGAAGAGGAGTAAAGGAAGAACAATAGTGCAATCAGGCGTGTAAATATAAGATTAATCATTTAGTCATATTAATGTGAAATTTTTAAAAGTTGACTATTTTGACACTTCTTAATTATAACATAAAAGTTTAGCTTATAAGACAATTTTAGAACAAGTAACTTAGTAGCAGCGCCAATGCTGATAATAATAATAATAACAACAACAACGACAACAACAACGCAAAAGGAAGAACAATTTTTTGTGTTGCTCTCTAAGTCTTTTTGTTTGTCCACCGGAAGATTAAAGTCCACCTTCAAAATCAATTATGGAGAAGGGGGTTGGTATTATTATATGTTACTTTAGTAGAATGGGAATAATTGTACTAGGTGAGGGGGTTGGTATTATTATATGTTACTTTAGTAGAATGGGAATAATTGTACCAGGTGATGAATGTCTGATCGAGGAACGATTATTTAAGGCGTTGTTGTTTTGGACCGTCGTGAATATCTTTTAAATGAAGTGCCTGAAACTTTTCTTTTTAGTCATAAAGGCAAATATGCTGCCATTAAGATTAATTTTTATATTTTTATATTTTTTGGCTTGATTAGATATGTATAACACCAAGGGTCCAAGGTTGCATTGCCTAGAAAGGAATCGAGACCCCACCTTCATAGAATCATATAAAACATTCTATAGATGACTCTATAATTAAATAACCTCATAAGCAGCCATTTTTGACCTTATGTTTGGCATATGTTCGGAAAGAACGTCAAGGTAATAGAGGGAAGTAAAATAAGAAATTGGACATATATTATATTGTATTACCCTAGTTAACAAGAGTACATGAAGTCACACAAACTCGACATTTTTTTTTGTGGTAGATTTAATTTGTAAGATAGTTTGATTTAAGTTGAAGATATTGTTTTATAATAATAATTTATTAATGCACACAATTAGTTCTCCTCTCGATATTGAAGGGCACACAACAATAGTCATGTTAGTGTGAGAATCTTTCTAAAAAAACTAAGAGAATTTTTGTTTTTTTTGGTCTGATCTATGGTACAAACAAAGTTTGAACGTCTCATTGAACTTTGATTATAAAGTGTGGAGTACATCTCTATACGCACTTCAAGCATGTTCTACCTTTGCACGTATTTGCAAGTTTTTTGCACGTGTTGTGAATTAACGTAAAATCTGAAGAAGTTGACCATATTGACACTTCTTAATTATAACATAAAAGTTTAGCTTATAAGACAATTTTAGAAAAAGTAACTTAGTAGCAGCACCAATGTTGATAATAATAACAACAACAATAACGTAAAACGTACACCAATTTTTTGTGTTGCTTTATGAGTCTTTTTGTCCACCTCCAAAATCAAATATGGAAGGGGGGTAATTATTTTATGTTACTTTAAGAGAACGGGAGATTATTGTACTAGGTGATGGACGTTTAATTGAGGAATGATTAATTAAGTCGTTGTTGATATTGCTAGTATAAACACCTAGAGGGGGTGAATAGGCGCACAAACAATTTTTCTTGAATACGGAAGCAATTCTTGACAGATTGAAATACGATTGAAGTAAAGAGAGTAAGGAAGAGAAAATTAAACACAGGATTTATAGTGGTTCGGATTATTCCAATCCTACGTCCACTCTTCCGCACTGACAGCCCACCGGCTGGATTTCACTATAATCAAAAGAGAAGTTACAGCACAGCTTTGCCTTGATTCCACAGTGTAGATGTTCTACCACACCTCCTCAAGGTCTCTCACAAATATAGACTCTCTTTTGTATACAAGTATTCGCCAAGAGATTTATCTAAACAAATGGGAGCTTTGAGACTTTGGAATTCTTCTATCGCGCACACCTCGAACAACTAAGAACGACTTCCTTATATACTCCTTTATGCCATCATACCCGTTGGCACTTACCAAAGGAATTCCTCCAATCTAACCGTTGGACAGAATCAATTAGGAAGATTGTTTGAGTTATTAAAGGAACATGTTGATAGCCCATCAATCCTGTTCGCCCATACAATCAGGATCTCGGTTTCCATAAGTAGAACCTTCCAATAATATATAGATAATCATCGAATCTTCAGTCATTGAATCAATCTTGATCAATCAAAGGATTCTGATATGTCTTCTCCAGCCATGAGATCTTCTCCAGATTATAAGGTTAAATCCTGAACAAACCACTTAGTTCTGGATAACCTTTCTTCAACGGATTCGAGACTGTCAATGTGGATAGACTTTGAGTCTTGAGTCTGGCTGTCCGTAAGTCTTCGACTTTAACCGACAGTCTGCAGACTTTCGGACTAGACCGAAGGATACGTTTTGTCAACTTCAAAACTCTTCATGAGGATTTCTCCAACAGTTGTTGTCTTGGACCGTCATGAATGTGCTTTATCTTCTTTAGAATCTTTTCTAGTTGTAATGTTCTGACATGCCAACTAATTCAGCAACAATTTTTCTTTTTATTTTAAGTTCACGCTGATTGAACTATACATGTACGATTATATATACGTTAGTAATGTTTCTTATCGTGTTTTGGTGTTAACCACTTAACAAAGACCAAAGATTACTTTAAAATGAAGTGCCCCATAGTTTTCAACAAATTCAATTTTTTAGGTTCCTTGGAAGAACATAAAGGCAAGTATGCTGCCATTAAGATAAATCTTTTTTTTTTTGGCTTGATTAGATATTTGCAACCCCACAAGTCCAAGGTTGCATTTCCTAGAAATGAATCAAGTTCCACCTTCTTAGAATCATATATAACGTTCTATAGAGATCCATTTGATAACGCTTCTATTTTGAAGAACAATTTTTTCCTATTTCTATTATTTAGAATAATTTTTTAGTAAGAAAACGTGTTTGGTAACAATACTTAATCTCTATTCTCATAATAGAAAAAGAATAGAAATGTGTTTGGTACGAATCATAAAAAAATTTGTAACGCAGTATTTCTTTTAATTTTTAAATAATTTTTTAGGAGTTGTTTTTCTTGTTTTTTCTAATAGACTTATTTGTAGAAATTATTCCCAAGAGCAAGAAGTTACTTTTTTTCTACTTCTTGTTTTTATTCCAAATATATTTCCGGAAAATTTTTTATTCCGGGAAATATAAAAAATTAATTGATATTACCAAATGGATTTTTTTTTTTTTTTTTTTTATTCCGGAGAACAAAAGAATAAAAAAGTAAAGAAACATAAATGTTAACAAACAGGCCTAAGATGACTCGATAGTTAAATGATCTCATAAGCAGCCATTGTCAACCTTAAGTTTGGCATATGTTCGGCATATGTTCGCAAAGAATATCAAGGTGACAGAGGGAAGTAAAATAAAAAATTCAAACATATATTATATTGTATTACCCTAGTTAACAAGAGTGCATGAAGTCTCACAAACTCGACATTTTTTTTTTTGTGGTAGATTCAATTTGTAAGATAGTTTGATGTAAGACATTGTTTTATAATAATAAATTATTTATGCACATGATTAGTTGAGCCAGATAGACTCCAAGTTGCAGTCTAATTCACATCCAATAGTGAGCTGAAAATCCTCTCGATATTGATGGGCACATTGTCAGTGCCGGAATCTTTATCATAAAAGTAAGAGAATTTTTTTCTGGTCTGGTCTGGTCTAGGGTAGAAACAAAGTTTGGACGCCTCATTGAACTTGATTATAAAGTGTGGAGTTTATCAGTCTACGCACTTCAAGCATGTTCTGCCTTTTGCATGTATTTGCAGCTGAGGATTGCTATTCACACTAATCTCATTTCCACTCCGTCACTCTATCTTACCTCCTCCGTTGAAGGGGTCAAAAACACAACGGATTGGCTGCTTTGGACCGACGTAATTGACCTGGAATCGACATGGTTCACACTCAATGACGCAAGCAATGGACTATTTATAAACTTAAAAATGTAGTGGTCGTAACTCAAATTTCCATTATGGCGCCTCGCCGGCCAACGCGTAGGGATTCTTTCGTTGACTACACCGGGGAGCTACATTCTCTGCAACACCAATGTTAACCAACTCTTTAACTGTAGTGTTCCCATGGATTCTTGGGTTAGATTTTTATTTTTTTTCCTTGGGAAAAAAGAATGTGTTTTTTTTTTTAATTGGAGAAAGTGACATTTATTGCATATGTATATGTACTGGATCTTGTCATTTGACCAAGCATATTCAATTCGACTAGGATGGGGCTCCACGGTGGCTAGTGGTCTGGTTTCTTAGAATTGTCAAAGCTCAGTCCTCCCAGCGAAAACAGATATTAAAGATGAGGACCTAAATTTCATGACACGGAGGATAATATTCAGGGTTAGTGGATTGGGTCTAAAGAGGTTTTTTTCTTTTACTTCTTTTTCCTGGGCAACCTGAATTGATATCATCTGTTAAATGGACTAGGCGTTGATAGTTCAAAAGTCACGTGCAGGCTCAATCCTCGGACAGTATGGACATGTCTATTCAGCCTGTTGAACTGCCAAGTCAATTCTTTTTGATCTAATAATATGTAGTAAGCGTTCTTGGGAACTTACCACGGCATTGTCATGCTTGCTTGGCATCTACTTTTACTTTCTTCTTTTGGAGGATTGATTGATATTCTTCATTGACGTGGCTTACCACAATTATAAAGATCAATGCCTTTTCTCGATTCGGATCTTCCCTTGGATCTATCACGGTCATAGGAGTGTTGAGATTTACTTCTTCCTCCATGCTCTAAGACAACAAGTTGTGGTTTAGATAAGTTGGACACTTTTCTCCCACGCCTCATACTCAAGCAAGCTAGATTTCGCCGCATCCAACTTTGTTTTTCCATTAGTGATGATAAGATGAGAGTTGTCATGAGTGTCCCATAACTATCTCGAAGCAAACTAAGGAAGAACGATGCTTATAGCTAATCATTTATCAAGCTTTGCAACACATTCAGGAGATCCGCCATTGGAGTGCCCTCTTGATATTTCAGAGCAAAAAGCTTCTCGATACCGTTAAGCTTGTTATTTGCCGGTCTCCTCTCATACAACACTTAAAGTTTCTTTCAAAGTGTTTTTCTTCTCGCCGCAATTTCATTCTCCACACAGTGATAAACATTGTCATCCGACTATTTCCTAATGAGACATACACGTTGCTTATTTAGCAACCACCATTGTCGATCAGTGTAGCTAGGCTTAGCTTTGGCACTCTGCATGGGACCTTGCATTTCCTTGCAGTAAAGAAAATCAAGAATCTCGCCTTTCCATGTTCTGTAGTTGGCACTATGTAGGCTGACACCTCCATACTTCACCTAGGATTACTCACAAACACCTAGTGTTCGCCAAACCTCGTCACCCTCTCCGCAATGCACGATGCGGAGCCCCGGGATTTATCTAATTCTACAACATCGGTGACATTCTATTTTGCCGTAACTTCAAAGTACTTGTTGAATGCCGAAAGGATCGGAATCCTAGAAAGAGTATTCAAAGGCAGTGCAAGTGCAACCGAAGGTTAAGCTTGAATAGAGCTGTGGGAGTCATGTTCGAGCATAGAGCATAGGATCGCTTGATTTTGCAAGTGATAGAGAGCTTGGTTAAGCTTTCCTGCTCGACTCTAATATCGGTTTTAGCTGTATATTTTCTGTAGTAATTTCTAACTGTAAGTCCGTTGTACAATTGTCTGGCAGACGCTAATACGGCTGAAATTAGTCTTGCAATGGTAGCCATCCGTCTCTAGTAAACATCAAAGTTGTTGAGCACTTGAGTGTCTGTTTACATATGCGGAAGACGATTTTCCATTCTTGAAGTAAATAGACCATTGAAAAAAGGCCAATTAGGAAGGATCACGCACCAGCAATGGCAGTGCTAAGAATTAGACGCAGAGATGCCATTTGCTTCTTCGTTCGACCTTCCTGTTTTTGGGTTGGATGTCTTTGATCTCACCTTTCATCCATCCTCTGTCGTTTCTTTTCGGTCATATGGCAATCGCAGAATCTTTCTCTTCAATCACTCATTTTCTTATGGCTCATCGATTACTCGTTTTCTTTGAAGGGACATCAACTTTTCCGTCCTGACATTTGCGGGTGAGGTCACTTATCCACATATGACACAAAACAATGATCAAACCTTGGTATGGATCCAATCCACGTGTCTCTAATTCTGTAGAGTTGTTGCTTATGATTGATCCCTTCAAAGTGCCAATGAAATCCTATCATTATTGCAATGGCTGGATGGCTATGAGAAGATTGCAACTGGTCCACAGGAATATGTATAGTCTCTTCGTTCTAGCTTCATCCCCAATTCATGTAGAATTTGATGCATTTGTTCATTAACTAGTTTTTGTGTGAACATGATTCTGTGAGTTAGTCTTCTAAAGCAAATTCTTGAGGGAATACAACAGTTTCTATATATTGCTGGGACTAGAAATTGGGCTGTGCGAGTCGTGTTTGAGCATGGTGCCCGTGACAACTTAATTTTGCAAGCTACAGAGAGTTTGGTTAAGCTTGTGTGCTCGACGCTATTGTTGGTTTTAGCTGCATATCTTCCAAACTAATTTCAGAGCAAATTTGCAACTGTAAGTCCATTGTATGATTGCCTTGCAAACGCAAACACAGCTGATATCAGTCTTGCAACGGTAGCCATCCGATGATAGTAACTACTAAAATTGCTGAGCACTTGGATGTCTGTTTACGTATGAGAAAGACAATTCTCCATTCTTGAAGTAAATAGACCTTTGAAAAAGGCTAATTCCGAAGGATCACGGACTAGCAATGGCAATGCTTAAGCATTTGACACCAGACGTCATTGGCTTCTTCATTCATCCTACCGGTCTACCTATTCATTCTCCCTGCCCAAGATATAAATGTGGAGGAAGTTTTGGTTTTCTTGTTGGGTTGATGGCAAAATCAGTCAATGCCCAAGGAGTGTTTCTAAAGTCTTTAGGGTGCAATGTCGAAGAAGAAACAGTGTCAACCCATCACGAGGATGATGGTGGTTCGATGGAAGTTGTAATCATAGCTATCAATGCACAACTGAAACGCGTGATACAAGAAAGTTAAAGAAAGGTAATTCCAAATTGAAGACAATATTGGTTGTGCTGAGTGTGTGCTGCGTGTTCCCAGTTATTTCAGTTCACATGTGTCAGAAGGCTAAAGGGAAAAATGTGCTGAGTCTGCCATAGACTACGTTAGTAGACATTGTTTGTGGGTGGGTAGGTATGAACAGTTGTAATACATATTTTAATCGTGGACATATTTTGCATAAATAAAATTCATTGAGCATTTTCCACATAGTTGCTGAACTTGCATGCATGTTGACTTGCAGGTTTCTCCATGTCATACCAGATTGAGCCTAAGTTTTTTTTTTTTTTTTGGTAATCCAGGGAACCCCGTCAGCCGATTGAGCCTAAGTTGGAAACCGCTATAATGGAGCTTGGACTGTGTTAAAAATAAGAGTATTTTGCCCAAATTACTGAGCTTGCAGCAGCATGTGTTCGCTAGACAGTAGTCTTACATCATCAAATATGGTATAACTAGGAGGATAAGGCCAAGCGAGCAATGTTGTGTTCAGCAATGAGGCAGAGGAAGCACAAAACATATTTCCTTTTTGTCTTTTTCTTGATTTCTTCGGACTCTACTTTCCTCCTCTTTATTTCTGGGGTTATTCGTGGCCAAACTCTATTTTCATTCTCTCTCTTTCTGCTCTAGTTTTTCCTTCAGCATCAATTGTAGCAAGACCAAAGCAAGACCGAAGCAAGAACCAAAAAAGGGCTTAAACGATACACTTGGGCTTGGGCTTACTATTTTGCTCTTATTTATTATGATTTGCAAGCCCGGTTATTGAACTTTAATCATGGACATAAATCTTTTAGGTTATTATGTATTTGATGCAAAACTATGTGGAGCCAGAATAAGGTAAGAAAATTGAATGGGGTGAGGCGACTCGGGGTGGAGAGGTTTAGTTTTAAGTATGAGTTTCGATTTTCATATTCTCCTGAAAAAGAGGAGAATTAGACTCTGTTTATTTTAGTTGATGCGGTCGGCTTTATTAAAGAATTCAAGTAGGATAAAAATAAATATTTTTATCTTTTTAACCCAAGAATAAATAAATAGGAAAGTTCAAAGGCATTCCTCCACTGTCCACTCCAGTGATAGGGTGAAGGCATTGTTGGTTCTTTTATTCAAAGTGACTTGCTAAGTGCTTAGCAAGTCACTTTAAATAAAAGAACCAGCAGCAATGATGTCCCTGCCTTCACCCCTCGCGGCGCCATGGATCTTACCTCCATTGTCTCTTTCCTAGTCGACTTCATCGATGTGAAATACGAGGGGAAGTTGACTTCACCCTTTGAAACCTGTTCCTGCATTTTTTATTGCTGCGTCTTGCAAATCGGGCACCACCATCTAGCGGCCGCACTCCTCCTTGTGATGGAGCGTCGCATCTCCTCATCGACTTCACCGGTTCTATGTCAATGGCTTCGCTCGCGTTGTTGCTACTCCACGACTCCTTCCACTCCATCCTCCAGTTGTTTGTGTTACTCTTGTTGCTTTCCGTGAGTCTGTTGCGTGGCCTCTTTCAAAAGCTTTGTTTGTGGTTTTACGACAAAATCTTTGCCATGATTTTCTGTGTGGCGCCATCTCGTCTATGGCATGGTGGAAGAGTGCCCCCATGTTTGGGGAAAAGTGCTAAAAAAGTCCTAAACCTTTTTTGGTGTCGATTCAGTCCTAAACCTTTTTCTGACGTGCCAATTCAGTCATTTCTGGCCAATTTTGGCCGGATTTTTGATTGGACGCCCCGGCTGCGTGAACAACTTTTAATAATATTTAATATTTAATATTTTTATTTCTTTTTATTTTTCTTTTTGTCTTTTTCCTCCAGCCGGTCGTTGAACCTCGGCGACCGGCCAAAGGCAACAGCCTACGAGGGCGAGGCCGACCTCGCCGGCCACCTCATGAGCGAGGGTCGAGCCTCGCCCATGGTTGGCAAGGCTCGACCTCACTAGATTCGGCGGGCGAGCTTGCCCATGGCCGGATCTGGCGAGGTTCCGACCATGGGCAAGCTCGCCCCATCGGATGCGGCAAGGCCAACCTCGCGGCCACCTCACGGTGAGGCTCGCCCTCGCCGAATTTGGCGAGGTTGAGCCTCGCCGGCCATGGGCGCGCTTGACCCTCACCCACGAGGTGGCCAATGAGGTTGGCCTCGCCCTCGCCGGCCGGAGGAAAAAAGACAAAAATAAAAATAATAAAAATCTAAAATCTAAAATATTAAAATATTATTAAAAGTTGTCCACATCAGCGCCGATCAGGCCACGTCAGCCGGCTAGTGTCCAGTCAGCAAAATCTGGCCAAAATTGGCCGAAAATGACTGAATTGGCACAATGTAAAAATGTTTAAGACTGAATCGGCATCAAAAAAATGTTTAGGACTAAATCAGCACAAATATAAAAGGTTTAGGACTTTTTTGGCACTTTTCCCCACGTTTTCCACGTCCGGTCGTGGATCCACGTTTCATGTTGGAAGTTTGAGCGCTATAGTTGTTCGATTGTTTCCTGCTTGGAAAAACTAATTTAAATTGTATGACCACTTTAAATCAAATGATTAGTACTTTAGGAAGCTAAGCTAGTTTTGTACTTGGGGCTTTCTTCTCTTTATCTGAAAACATAACGAGTCTCCAAGCCTTCGGCATCATCGAATTATCTCCCAACCATAAGAAAGGAGAGCAGGGGATAAGTAAAAACCACCTATGTATCGTTCCTATTCCTAGCCATGAACGGCAATGGACCTTGTAATCGACTAGATCTGTTTAAGATAGGCTAAGCCCTCAAAAGAAATCGGGATCTATTGTTATCAAAGAGATTGAAGATAACCTCAACAATTGTTATGACCAGTAGAATGGTCTTTTCTAGTAGCCCTACAGTGATTGTTCTAGAGGTTAAAGCTTCTGACCTCTTTGAAAACATTGTTAAATGTTACAGATTTCCTTCTTTTTTTTTTCTGGTGAATCTCTTTGTAGCTTTCTATTTGGCTAGTGGATGGATATGTGTCATTTTACATTCTTTGCTGGTGTACTATGCTCTTGTTCATTTATCCATGGGATAAATTGATGCCTTGGTGAGGTGAGCACAGCTACAATCTCAAAATCTTTGATCTAACACTAACATCGTTAAGTGATCCAAATCAAAATGAAAGATGTCAGCTTTTTCCATCTCTCTCGCATATACACCATTAATGCTTACTAGCTATTCCGATGATAACATAGTTGTGGTCTGTCATTGCAGAATATGGGAGTCGTTACATCATGTAGTCTTCAGTTTACCTTTGAGCGGCAACAGCTAGATCTTTGATGTGGCAAATGCGTTAACTTGCAATCAAGGACTATGTTGTCTCCATGGTGGATTTAACATTCAAGCTGCCGAGGGCAAGGAAAGAAAAGAATGCTGAAATGCTGATTTTTTTTCTGTAGGCTTTAGTTCAGGATTACTAAAATTTGGCAGACTGTAGATGCTAGAATCAAACTTTTCCCATCTTCATGTGCTGTAGAATTTACAGTTCATGTATGCAAAGCTAGATAGATAGTATGCAGATGCTCGAGACAATTCTGTACAAACTACACTCATATGATGTTCATATTTGTGGAAATAATTAGACCATCAAGCTTCTTGACAAGTTGGGAAAGAAAAAGATAAAGAAATATGCACTGATTACATAATGATTCTATGTCCTATTTTACCAAGCTAATTACTGATTAACTAAATCAATTATTGATACTCAGAATCGGTATTTCCATATTTCCAACGAGGGGGTAAAGATAGGAACATCATTCGAATATTTTTATGGAAAGATGAGTACCATGGGTCCTGGGATAGGGACATCGTTAATATATCATGTGTTTTAATTGAAAGATTTTGGAGCAATTGTGGACAACTAATTGACAGACAACACTATATTTAATTGAAGATTCTTTTTTACCAATAGCTACATAAACACATATTATGTTTTGACCTTATTGATTGAGAATAGTATCCGTGACTGCTATTTTACTCGTCTGTCTGTCCCCAACAATTAATTCTCGCTGACCACGTCCTATAGGGATCATCGAATCAATAGCAATAAGTCCAGTTTGAAGAACAATTAAATATGGTGTTGTCTGTCAATTAGTTGTCTACAATATCTCCAAAATCTTTCAATTAAATATTTTATTGATAGAATATGGTATCGACTTAAATCCTCATTTACAACAGGTCCAAAATCTTCCCATGAAAATATATTATATATTAACGATGTCCCTCCTTCACCCCTCACGGAACCATCAATTTTACCTTCATTGTCTCTATCCTGGTCAACTTCATTGAAGTGAAATACTAGGGGAAGTTGATTTCACCCTTTGAAACCCACCTCGTCGCCATTGGTATTACCATCTGCAGCCTGCTCCTGCGTTTCTTGTTGTTGCGTCTTGCTAATCGGGCACCACCGTCTAGCGGCCGCACTCCTCCTTATGAGGGAGCAACATCGCACCTCCTCATCGACTTCACTGGTTCGATATCGGTGGCTTCGCCGCATGATTGCTGCTCCACGACTCCTCCCACTCTATCCCGGTTGTTTGTGCTACTCCTAGTGCTTTTCGTGGGTATGTTGCGCGAACTCTTTAAAAAACTTTGACTTTGGTTTTACAACAAAATCTTTGCCATGATATTCCGTGTGGCGCCGTCTCGTCTTTAGCATGGTGGAAGAGCGTAGCCACATCTGCCACACCTGGTTGTGGATTTGCGTTTATTGCTGTAAGTCTGAGTACCCTAATTGTTCGACTGATTGTTCCCTGCTTGAATAAAGTAATCTAATCGAAATTTTCGAATGAGGCTGCGCAACGGATTCACGGAAAGCCACAAGAGCAGCACGAACCAAGGGACGGAGTGGAAGCAGTCATAGAGCAACGATCATGTGAGCGAGGCCACTGATATTGAACCAGTATGTTGACGAGGAGGTGTGATGATGCTCCATCACAAGGAGGAGCGCGGCTGCTAGATGGTGGTGTCTGACCAGCAAGATGTAGCACTAAGAAATGCAGAAGCAAGCTGCACATGGCGATGCCAGTGGCAACGGGATGGGCTTCAAATGGCGAAATCAACTTCCCTTGGAATTTAATTTGGATGAAATTGATGAGGATAGATATGATGGTTGTAAAATCCATCGCGCGGGGTGGGAGTTCTTTGGTGTAGAGAGAGGTCCTGGAACTCAACGAAAAAGAACTCCCTTTGGAAAAAGAATTTATAAAAAAAAAAAGAGTTTGAATTTATAAAAAAAGAGTTTTTGTCTTTTTCCCGAAAGGAGTTATCTTTCGTTGAGTTCCATGGCGTGGCCAACCAAAAAAGGACATCAACCCACTAGTCACTAGTGAGAGAAACAACAAGAAGAAAACCCAGAAATGCATTATCTGCAGAGAGAGAGGTCAACTCTTTTTCTTCTATGGTAAGCAACAGATCTCCAGCTTGCTGTGCGTAATTCACACGAGTTTCTATTTATGCTCTGCCTCTGCTTTTAATTCATATGGGCTTCTATTTCTGCTCTGCCTCTACTTCCTCAACCTCGATCCGATTGCTTTGATGTTCACAACAAAGCAATTATGGTGTAGAGCAACATTCTACAAGCCACTCCCGCATTCCCATGGCTCAGTCTTTGGTCATGGCCGGCACCGACTATTATTCCTCCCTGTGCGGAGCAACTGACAAGCTAGTGGATATGAGTTAACATGCTTCCGTAGGGGTGGAGTTGAAGCAATTTTCTTCATCGGTGATGGACATTGCAGAAGGAAACCTCCTAGGTCATCCCCTAGTTTCTGATTTGGAGATCTCTGATGGGATTCTGGGGGGATCAGGTTTTGTAAACTCCAAAGACAACCTTTCTCCTGAAGGTGGTGGTACTACAATGAACTTGCTTCAATTATCATCATAACTTCAACGTGTGGAGGATAAAGGCAATCCATCCATTTGATGTCCTTTCTTGGGTTGGCCACTCCATGGAACTCAACCAAAGATAACTCCTTTCGGGAAAAAGAAAAACTCTTTTTATAAATTCTTTTCTGAAGGGAGTTCTTTTTCGTTGAGTTCCAGGACCTCTCTCTGCACTGAAGAACTCCCACCCCATGCGATGGATTTTACAACCATCATATCTGTCCTCGTAAATTTCATCCAAATGAAATTCTAGGGGAAGTTGATTTCGCCGTTTGAAGCCAATCCCGCCGCCATTGGCATCGCCATGTGCAGCTTGCTTCTGCATTTCTTAGTGCTGCGTCTTGTTGGTCAGACACCACCATCTAGCAGCCGCGCTCCTCCTTCTGATGGAGCGTCGTCGCACCTCCTCGTCAACATCATTGGTTCAATATCAGTGGCCTCACTCACATGGCCGTTGCTCTATGACTGCTTCCACTCCGTCCCCGGGTTGTGCTGCTCCTCTTGCTTTCCGTGAATCTGTTGTGCAGCCTCATTTGAAAACTTCATTGTAGAATCAGAGAGGTTATATCATATAGTCTTCATTTGACCTCTGAGAGGTGACAACTAGATCATTGTTGTGTCAAATACCTACAGATTCCTGTAGGAGGAACAGATCATATTGATTTTAATTTTCAGCAGGTTTCTTCATCATTTGATATGAACTTGGAAGTTGATCTTCTTCTCGGGTTTATAAAAGCCTGAATGCTTGTCGTGGAAAAAGATTCCCAGGAGAGTTATCATGATACCAAGTCAAATAATGAAGCTATGTGCAAGATCTACTGAAGAACTTAAAGACTGCAAGAGTGTCAAATGCTTCTGCTAATTCACTAGCAGATGCTTAAAACTTGTAACCTTTAACTGGTGTGCAAATGTTACTGAAGAGACCGAAACTACTCTTGACAATCATTACAACAAGGACGATGGGGAGATGTTTCGTTGTTTGATTCAAGGTTACCAAAGAGCCTAGTAGACCAAAAGATTTGGAAGTTTTTTCTTTACTGAAAAGAGAAAAAGAGGCACGTTAATGAAAAATGGCGTTTTTGCTAGCATTTTCATATATTAACTCTTTATTATCACATCGGCATGTGTCAAATGTTGTCATATGTCGTTTCTAGTTGCCAAAATAAAGTTATGAGCTAGGATAAATAGATGCCTTGGAGATGCGAGAACAGCTGCAATATAGAAGCTTTGTTCTTCGTCACAGAGTTATCCATATCAAATGAAAAATGTCAGTTTTTTCATCTCTGTCCCATACGCATGGATATCGCTTACTAGCTATTCTGATAATAATTTTGTTTGAGTTTGATATTGCAAAATCCCAAGAGCGGTTGCATTGTGTAGTCAGCACTTTTCCTCTCAGAGGTGAAAACTAGATCTTTGTTGCTGTGAATGCGTCAACTGCTTCAGCAAATAATATTTATAAAGGCGGTGACTTCATTTGTGATGGATCCTGTACGTATCTGGAAGCTCTTGGATCTGAGTAATGCAATCTAAGACTGTTGTCTCACCGGCTTATTGGTTTTCGTCAGGAGCTAGAATTGTAGCTTCTGTCGGAGATTCAAGTTGCCAGGGCCAAGGTGAGATAAGAAGGCTGAAATATAGACTTCGTTTTTGGGAGGCTTTAGTTTAATATAACTGACTTTTTGGTAGACTGCACATGTTAGAACTGAACTTTTCCCATCCTCATGTCCTGCAAAAGAATTTTTGCAGTTCATGAATGCAAGGCCCTATAGGTAGTTTGCAAAAGCTTGGGACGAGTCCATACAAACTACTCACATCTGGTATTCACTTTTCGAGGAAATAATAAGACCGGCAAGCTTCCTGACAAGTTGATTCATAATCAAATTATGCATCCCTATGTTAGTACTCCAACTCATAACATTGAGAACAAAAGTTTTACACTAAAAAATATGATATTGTCTGCTTTGCTCCAGAGAATAACAATCTCAGATGTCGAGTGTCCGCGCTGATCCCTGTAAGTTGAAACATCAAAAAGGAAGGTGGTCTCCTTCTTCCCAATTTCTTTTCTTCTCGATAAGTGCCTCCCCAACTCTGCAACTAACTAATGAGGTCCCCTTGTTTGAACCGGGTTACATCCTTTTTTCCTAGCAAAAAAGAGAAGAAGAAGACATAATTCTCTCTTTTTATCATATTTATCCTCTCCTACTAAGGCGTGCATATTTTATATAAAAACATCTCTTCAATTACTTTCGGTCTCCTTTATTGACTACAAAACACCCACTTCCCAACCCTCTCTCTGTTCAATCTCCTTTATTGACTAGACAAAACTAGAGAAAACTATTATCTCTCTCAATGCGGGCGCCAGGTAATTTTCATGACAGCGATTCCATCTCCCTTTCTATGAGGGAGTTTCCAAGAGGCTTCGATGTTAACACAGCAATGGTTGGACCATGGGTGTCACGCCCCGATCCTTCGAGCGCGTGCACATCTCTCAGCGGTTGATTAACTAACGACGTCCCAGGACGCGTCGCCGACCCATTCATTTTAATACGCATGCGGAAGCGATAATTAATCCCCAAACAACAACAGGATAGGATAGAAAAACAGGGTCAGAATTTTTTAAAAACCACAACACACTTATATACATATCAAACTAAGTCATTTACAATATTAGTTGATATATACAAGGTCTGCAAAAAGGGGAGGGCTATGGATCCTCTAAGAATTTTCCATCTCTCTTGCATATACACCATTAATGCTTACTAGCTATTCCGATGATAATATAGTTGTGGTCTGTCATTGCAGAATGTGGGAGTCGTCACATCATGTAGTTTTCAATTTACCTTTGAGCGGCAACGGCTAGATCTTTGCCGTGGCAAATGCGTTAACTTGCAATCAAGGACTATGTTGTCTCCCTGGTGGATTTAACATTCAAGCTGCCGAGGGCAAGGAAAGAAAAGAATGCCGAAATGCTGATTTTTTTTTTCTGTAGGCTTTAGTTCAGGATTACTAAATTTTGGCAGACTGTAGATTTTAGAATCAAACTTTTCCCATCTTCATGTGCTGTAGAATTTACAGTTCATGTATGCAAAGCTAGATAGATAGTATGCAGATGCTCGAGACAATTATGTACAAACTACACTCATATGATGTTCATATTTGTGGAAATAATTAGACCAGCTAGCTTCCTGACAAGTTGGGAAAGAAAAAAATAAAGAAATATGCACTGATTACATAATGATTCTATGTCCTATTTTACCAAGCTAATTACTGATTAACTGAATCAATTATTGATACTCAGAATTCCATATTTCCAACGAGGGGTGAAGATAGGAACATCATTCGAATATTTTTATGGAAAGATGAGTACCATGGGTCCTGGGATAGGGACATCGTTAATATATCATGTGTTTTAATTGAAAGATTTTGGAGCTATTGTAGACAACTAATTGACAGACAACACCATATTTAATTGGAGATTCTTTTTACTAATAGCTACATAAACACATATTACGTTTGACCTTATTGATTGAGAATAGTATCCGTGACTGCTATTTTACTTGTCTGTCTGTCCCCAACAATTAATTCTTGTTGACCACGTCCTATAGGGATCATCGAAACAATAGCAATAAGTCCAGTTTGAAGAACAATTAAATATGGTGTTGTCTGTCAATTAGTTGTCTACAATATCTCCAAAATCTTTCAATTAAATATTTTATTGACAGAATATGGTATTGACTTAAATCCTCATTTACAACAAGTCCAAAATCTTTCCATGATAATATATTATATATTAACGATGTCCCTCCTTCACCCCTCACGGGCGCCATCGATTTTACCTCCATTGTCTCTATCCTGGTCAACTTCATCGAAGTGAAATACTATAGTTAGTTGATTTCACCGTTTGAAACCCACCCTGTCGCCATTGGTATTGCCATCTGCAGCCTGCTCCTGCGTTTCTTGTTGTTGCATCTTGCTAATCGGGCACCACCGTCTAGCGGCCGCACTCCTCCTTATGAGGGAGCAACATCGCACCTCCTCATCGACTTCACTGGTTCGATATCGGTGGCTTCGCTCGCATGATTGCTGCTCCACGACTCCTCCCACTCTATCCCGGTTGTTTGTGCTACTCCTAGTGCTTTTCGTGGGTATGTTGCGCGAACTCTTTAAAAAACTTTGACTTTGGTTTTACAACAAAATCTTTGCCATGATATTCCGTGTGGCACCGTCTCGTCTATGGCATGGTGGAAGAGCGCAGCCACATCTGCCACACCTGGTTGTGGATCTGCGTTTATTGCTGTAAGTCTGAGTGGCCTAGTTGTTCGACTAACTCTTCCTTGCTTGGATAAAGTAATCTAACCGAAGTTTTCAAATGAGGCCGTGCAACAGATTCACAGAAAGCCACAAGAGCAGCATGAACTAGGGGATGGAGTGGAAGCAGTCATAGAGCAACGGCCATGTGAGCGAGGCCACTGATATTGAACCAGTGATGTTGATGAGGAGGTGCGACAACGCTCCATCACAAAGAGCGCGATTGCTAGATGGTGGTGTCTGACTAGCAAGACGCAGCACTAAGAAATGCAGAAGCAAGCTGTACATGGTGATGCTAGTGGCGACGGGATGGGCTTCAAATGGCGAAATCAACTTTCGCTGGAATTTAATTTGGATGAAATTGACGAGGATAGATATGATGGTTGTAAAATCCATCGCGCAGGGTGGGAGTTCTTTGGTGCAGAGAGAGGTCCTGGAACTCAACGAAAAGGAACTCCATTCAGAAAAAGAATTTATAAAAAAAGATTTTTTGTCTTTTTCCCGAAAGGAGTTATCTTTCGTTGAGTTCCATGGCATGGCCAACCCAAAAAAGGACATCAACCCACTAGCCACTAGCGAGAGAAACAACAAGAAGAAAACCCAGAAATGCATTATCTACACAAAGAGAGAGGTCTACTCGCGAGAAACAACAAGAAGAAAACCCATAAATGCATTATCTGCAGAGAGAGTGGTCAGCTCTTTTTCTTCTATGGTAAGCAACAGATCTCCAGCTTGCTGTGCGTAATTCACACGGGTTTCTATTTATGCTCTGCCTCTACTTTTAATTCACGCGGGTTTCTATTTCTGCTCTGCCTATGCTTCCTCGACCTCGATCCGATTGCTTTGATGTTCACAACAAAGCAATTTTGGTGTAGAGCAACATTCTACAAGCCACTCCCGAATTCCCATGGCTCAGTCTTTGGTCATGGCCGGCACCGACTATCATTCCTCCCTGTGCGGAGCAACCGACAAGCTAGTGGATATGAGTTCACATGCTTCCGTAGGGGTGGAGTTGAAAAAATTGTCTTCATCGGTGATGGACTCTACAGAAGGAAACCTCTAGGTCATCCCCTAGTTTCTGATTTGGAGATCTTTGATGGGATTTTGGGGGGATCAGGTTTTGTAAACTCCAAAGACAACCTTTCTCCTGAAGGTGGTGGTACTACAATGAACTTGCTTCAATTATCATCATAACTTCAACGTGTGGAGGATAAAGGCAATCCATCCATCTGATGTCCTTTTTTGGGTTGGCCACGCCATGGAACTCAACGAAAGGTAACTCCTTTCGGGAAAAAAACAAAAACTCTTTTTTTATAAATTCTTTTTCCGAAGAGAGTTCTTTTTCGTTGAGTTCTAGGACCTCTTTCTGCACCGAAGAACTCCCACCCCGTGTGATGGATTTTACAACCATCATATCTATCCTCATCAATTTCATCCAAATGAAATTCCAGGGGAAGTTGATTTCGCCATTTGAAGCCCATCCCATCGCCACTGGCATCGCCATGTGCAACTTGCTTATGCATTTCTTAGTGCTGCATCTTGCTGGTCAGACACCACCATTTAGCAGCCGTGCTCCTCCTTCTGATGGAGCGTCGTCGCACCTCCTCATCAACATCACTGGTTCAATATCAGTGGCCTCGCTCACATGGCCGTCGTTCTATGACTGCATCCACTCCGTCCCCGGGTTGTGCTGCTCCTCTTGCTTTCCGTGAATCTGTTGCGCAGCCTCATTCGAAAACTTCATTGTAGAATCAGAGAGGTTATATCATATAGTCTTCATTTGACCTCTGAGAGGTGACAACTAGATCATTGTTGTGGCAAATACCTACAGATTCCTGTAGGAGGAACAAATCATATTAATTTTAATTTTCAGCAGGTTTCTTCATCATTTGATATGAACTTGGAAGTTGATCTTCTTCTCGGGTTTATAAAAGCCTGAATGCTTGTCGTGGAAAAAGATTCCCAGGAGAGTTATCATGATACCAAGTCAAATAATGAAGCTATGTGCAAGATCTACTGAAGAACTTAAAGACTGCAAGAGTGTCAAATGCTTCTGCTAATTCACTAGCAGATGCTTAAAACTTGTAACCTTTAACTGGTGTGCAAATGTTACTGAAGAGACCGAAACTACTCTTGACAATCATTACAACAAGGACGATGGAGAGATGTTTCGTTGTTTGATTCAAGGTTACCAAAGAGCCTAGTAGACCAAAAGATTTGGAAGTTTTTTTCTTTACTGAAAAGAGAAAAAGAGGCACGTTAATGAAAAATGGCGTTTTTGCTAGCATTTTCATATATTAACTCTTTATTATCACATCGGCACGTGTCAACTGTTGTCATATGTCGTTTCTAGTTGCCAAAATAAAGTTATGAGCTAGGATAAATAGATGCCTTGGAGATGCGAGAACAGCTGCAATATAGAAGCCTCTTTCTTTCGTCACAGAGTTATCCATATCAAATGAAAAATGTCAGTTTTTTCATTCATCTCTGTCCAATACGCATGGATATCGCTTACTACCTATTCTGATGAAAATTTTGTTTGAGTTTGATACTGTAAAATGACAAGAGCGGTTGCATTGTGTAGTCAGCACTTTTCCTCTCAGAGGTGAAAACTAGATCTTTGTTGCTGTGAATGCGTCAACTGCTTCAGCAAATAATATTTATAAAGGCGGTGACTTCTTTTGTGATGGATCCTGTACGTATCTGGAAGCTCTTGGATCTGAGTAATGCAATCTAAGACTGCTGTCTCACTGGCTTATTGGTTTTCGTCAGGAGCTAGAATTGTAGCTTCTGTCAAAGATTCAAGTTGCCAGGGCCAAGTGAGATAAGAAGGCTGAAATATAGACTTCGTTTTTGGGAGGCTTTAGTTTAATATAACTGACTTTTGGTAGACTGCACATGTTAGAACTGAACTTTTCCCATCCTCATGTGCTGCAAAAGAATTTTTGCAGTTCATGAATGCAAGGCCCTATAGGTAGTTTGCAAAAGCTTGGGACTAGTCCATACAAACTACTCACATCTGATATTTACTTCCTGACAAGTTGATTCATAATCTAAGTATGCATCCCAATGTTAGTACTCCAACTCATAACATTGAGCACAAAAGTTTTACACTAAAAAATATGATATTATCTGCTTTGCTGCAGAGAATAACAATCTCAGATGTCGAGGGTCCGCGATGATCCCTGTAAGTTGAAACATCGAAAAGGAAGGTGGTCTCCTTCCTCCCCAATTCTTTTTCTTCTCGACAAGTGCCTCCCCAACTCTGCAACTAACTAATGAGGTCCGACCCCTGTTTGAACCGGGTTACATCCTTTTTTCCTAGCAAAAAAGAGAAGAAGATGACATAATTCTCTCTTTTTATCATATTTATCCTCTCCTACTAAGGCGTGCATATTTTTATATAAAAACATCTCTTCAATTACTTTCGGTCTCCTTTATTGACTACAAAACACCTACTTCCCAACCCTCTCTCTGTTCAATCTCCTTTATTGACTAGACAAAACTAGATAAAACTATTATCTCTCTCTATGCGGGGCGCTAGGTAATTTTCATGACAGAGATTCCATCTCTCTTTCTATGAGGGAGTTTCCAAGAGGCTTCGATGTTAACACAGCAATGGTTGGACCATGGGTGTCACGCCCCGATCCTTCGAGCGCGTGCCCATCTCTCAGCGGTTGATTAACTAACGACGTCCCAGGACGTATCGCCGACCCATTCATTTTAATACGCATGCGGAAGCGATAATTAATCCCCAGACAACAACAGGATAGGATAGAAAAACAGGGTCAGAATTTTTCAAAAATCACAACACACTTATATACATATCAAACTAAGTCATTTACAATATTAGCTGATATATACAAGGTCTGCAAAAAGGGGAGGGCTATGGATCCTCTAAGAATTTTCCATCTCTCTCGCATATACACCATTAATGCTTACTAGCTATTCCGATGATAATATAGTTGTGGCCTGTCATTGCAGAATGTGGGAGTCGTTACATCATGTAGTCTTCAGTTTACCTTTGAGCGGCAACGGCTAGATCTTTGCTGTGGCAAATGCGTTAACTTGCAGTCGAGGACTATGTTGTCTCCCTGGTGGATTTAACATTCAAGCTGCCGAGGGCAAGGAAAGAAAAGAATGCCGAAATGCTGATTTTTTTTCTGTAGGCTTTAGTTCAGGATTACTAAATTTTGGCAGACTGTAGATTTTAGAATCAAACTTTTCCCATCTTCATGTGCTGTATAATTTACAGTTCATGTATGCAAAGCTAGATAGATAGTATGCAGATGCTCGAGACAATTCTGCACAAACTACACTCATATGATGTTCATATTTGTGGAAATAATTAGACCAGCTAGCTTCCTGACAAGTTGGGAAAGAAAAAAATAAAGAAATATGCACTGATTACATAATGATTCTATGTCCTATTTTACCAAGCTAATTACTGATTAACTGAATCAATTATTGATACTCAGAATCGGTATTTCCATATTTCCAACTAGGAGTGAAGATAGGAACATCATTCGAATATTTTTATGGAAAGATGAGTACCATGGGTCCTGGGATAGGGACATCGTTAATATATCATGTGTTTTAATTGAAAGATTTTGGAGCTATTGTAGACAACTAATTGACAGACAACACCATATTTAATCGAAGATTCTTTTTTACCAATAGCTACATAAACACATATTACGTTTTGACCTTATTGATTGAGAATAGCATCCGTGACTGCTATATTACTTGTCTGTTTGTCCCCAACAATTAATTCTCGTGACCACGTCCTATAGGGATCATCGAATCAATAGCAATAAGTCCAGTTTGAAGAACAATTAAATATGGTGTTGTCTGTCAATTTGTTGTCTACAATATCTCCAAAATATTTTAATTAAATATTTTATTGACAGAATATGGTATTGACTTAAATCCTCCTTTACAACAAGTCCGAAATCTTTCCATGAAAATATATTATATATTAACGATGTCCCTCCTTCACCCCTCACGGCGCCATCGATTTTACCTCCATTGTCTCTATCCTGGTCAACTTCATCGAAGTGAAATACTAGGGGAAGTTGATTTCACCCTTTGAAACCCACCCCGTCACCATCGGCTCCTCCCACTCTATCCCCTCGTTGTTTGTGCTACTCCTATTGCTTTCCTTGGGTATGTTGCGCGGACTCTTTCAAAAACTTTGACTTTGGTTTTACAACAAAATCTTTGCCATGATATTCCGTCTGGCGCTGTCTCGTCTATGGCATGGTGGAAGAGCGCAGCCACCGCACCTGCTTGTGGATCTGCGTTTATTGCTGTAAGTCTGAGTGCCCTAATTGTTCGACCGACTCTTCCCTGCTTGGATAAAGTGTGTTTATTGCTGTAAGTCTGAGTTCCCTAGTTGTTCGACTGACTCTTCCCTACTTGGATAAAGTAATCTAACCGAAGTTTTCGAATGAGGCTGCGCAACAAATTCATGGAAAGCCACAGGAGTAGCATGAACCAGGGGACGGAGTGGAAGCAGTCATAGAGCAACGGCCATGTGAGCGAGGCCACTGATATTGAACCAGTGATGTTGACGAGGAGATGCGACGATGCTCCATCACAAGGAGCGCGGCTGCTAGATAGTGGTGTCTGACCAGCAAGACGCAGCACTAAGAAATGCATAAGCAAGCTGCACATGGCGATGCCAGTGGCGACGGGATGGGCTTCAAATGGCGAAATCAACTTCCCCTGGAATTTAATTTGGATGAAATTGACGAGGATAGATATGATAATTGTAAAATCCATCGTGCGGGTGGGAGTTCTTTGGTGCAGAGAGAGGTCCTGGAACTCAACGAAAAAGAACCCCCTTTGGAAAAAGAATTTATAAAAAAAGAGTTTTTGTCATTTTTCCGAAAGTAGTTATCTTTTTCGTTGAGTTCCATCACGTGGCCAACCCAAAAAAGGACATCAACCCACTAGCCACTAGCGAGAGAAACAACAAGAAGAAAACCCAGAAATGCATTATCTGCACACAGAGAGAGGTCTGCTCGCGAGAGAAACGACAAGAAGAAAACCCAGAAATGCATTATCTACAGAGAGAGAGGTCAGCTCTTTTTCTTCTATGGTAAGCAACAGATCTCCAGCTCGCTGTGCGTAATTCACACGGGTTTCTATTTATGCTCTGCCTCTACTTTTAATTCACGCGGGTTTCTATTTCTGCTCTGCCTCTGCTTCCTCGACCTCGATCCGATTGCTTTGATGTTCACAACAAAGCAATTTTGGTGTAGAGCAACATTCTACAAGCCACTCCCGAATTCCCATGGCTCAGTCTTTGGTCATGGCCGGCACCGACTATCATTCCTCCCTGTGCGAGCAACCGACAAGCTAGTGGATATGAGTTCACATGCTTCCGTAGGGGTGGAGTTGAAAAAATTGTCTTCATCGGTGATGGACTCTGCAGAAGGAAACCTCCCAGGTCATCCCCTAGTTTTTGATTTGGAGATCTCTGATGGGATTCTGGGGGATCAGGTTTTGTAAACTCCAAAAACAACCTTTCTCCGGAAGGTGGTGGTACTACAATGAACTTGCTTCAATTATCATCATAACTTCAACGTGTGGAGGATCAAATCAAAGGCAATCCATCCATTTGATGTCCTTTTTTGGGTTGGCCACGCCATGGAACTCAACGAAAGATAACTCCTTCCAGGAAAAAGACAAAAAACTCTTTTTTTATAAATTCTTTTTCCGAAGAGAGTTCTTTTTCGTTGAGTTCCAAGACCTCTCTGCACCGAAGAACTCCCACCCCGTGCGATGGATTTTACAATCATCATATCTATCCTCGTCAATTTCATCCAAATGAAATTCTAGGGGAAGTTGATTTCGCCATTTGAAGCCCATCCCATCGCCACTGGCATCGCCATGTGCAGCTTGCTTCTGCATTTCTTAGTGCTGCGTCTTGTTGGTCAGACACCACCATCTAGCAGCCGCACTCCAACGTCGTCACACCTCCTCGTCAACATCACTGGTTCAATATCAGTGGCCTCGCTCACATGGCCGTCGTTCTATGACTGCTTCCACTCCGTCCCCTGGTTCGTGCTGCTCCTGTGCTTTCCGTGAATCTGTTGCGCAGCCTCATTTGAAAACTTCATTGTAGAATCAGAGAGGTTATATCATATAGTCTTCATTTGACCTCTGAGAGGTGACAACTAGATCATTGTTGTGGCAAATACCTACAGATTCCTGTAGGAGGAACAAATCATATTAATTTTAATTTTCAGCAGGTTTCTTCATCATTTGATATGAACTTGGAAGTTGATCTTCTTCTCGGGTTTATAAAAGCCTGAATGCTTGTCGTGGAAAAAGATTCCCAGGAGAGTTATCATGATACCAAGTCAAATAATGAAGCTATGTGCAAGATCTACTGAAGAACTTAAACACTGCAAGAGTGTCAAATGCTTCTGCTAATTCACTAGCAGATGCTTAAAACTTGTAACCTTTAACTGGAGTGCAAATGTTACTGAAGAGACCGAAACTACTCTTGACAATCATTACAACAAGGACGATGGGGAGATGTTTCGTTGTTTGATTCAAGGTTACCAAAGAGCCTAGTAGACCAAAAGATTTGGAAGTTTTCTCTTTACTGAAAAGAGAAAAAGAGGCACATTAATGAAAAATGGCGTTTTTGCTAGCATTTTCATATATTAACTCTTTATTATCACATCGGCACGTGTCAAATGTTGTCATATGTCGTTTCTAGTTGCCAAAATAAAGTTATGAGCTAGGATAAATAGATGCCTTGGAGATGCGAGAACAGCTGCAATATAGAAGCCTTGTTCTTTCGTCACAGAGTTATCCATATCAAATGAAAAATGTCAGTTTTTTCATTCATCTCTGTCCCATACGCATGGATATCGCTTACTAGATATTCTGATGAAAATTTTGTTTGAGTTTGATATTGTAAAATGACGAGCGGTTGCATTGTGTAGTCAGCACTTTTCCTCTCAGAGGTGAAAACTAGATCTTTGTTGCTGTGAATGCGTCAACTGCTTCAGCAAATAATATTTATAAAGGCGGTGACTTCTTTTGTGATGGATCCTGTACGTATCTGGAAGTTCTTGGATCTGAGTAATGCAATCTAAGACTGCTGTCTCACTGGCTTATTGGTTTTCGTCAGGAGCTAGAATTGTAGCTTCTGTCAGAGGTTCAAGTTGCCAGGGCCAAGGTGAGATAAGAAGGCTGAAATATAGACTTCGTTTTTGGGAGGCTTTAGTTTAATATAACTGACTTTTGGTAGACTGCACATGTTAGAACTGAACTTTTCCCATCCTCATGTGCTGCAAAAGAATTTTTGCAGTTCATGAATGCAAGACCCTATAGGTAGTTTGCAAAAGCTTGGGACTAGTAGTTTGCAAAAGCTTGGGACTAGTCCATACAAACTACTCACATCTGATATTCACTTTTCGAGGAAATAATAAGAACGGCAAGCTTCCTGACAAGTTGATTCATAATCAAATTATGCATCCCTATGTTAGTACTCCAACTCATAACATTGAGCACAAAAGTTTTACACTAAAAAATATGATATTATCTGCTTTGCTGCAGAGAATAACAATCTCAGATGTCGAGGGTCCACAGTGATTCCTGTAGATGAAACATCAAAAAGGAAGGTGGTCTCCTTCCTCCCCAATTCTTTTCTTCTCGATAAGTGCCTCCCCAACTCTGCAACTACATGCATTTTGGTTGCATCTTTTTGTGACCAGCATTGCACATCTTTTTTTTAGCATCCTCAGTTGTGTGCTCGTTCTGTCCTCTTTTTCCTGCAGAATTGCAATTGTTTCATCTAGTTCAGCCATAGCAGGGTCTTCAGGTACTTCCACTATTCCAGCAACCTGTATTTGGTACTAGCAAGTTTTCTGTTAATTATTACTTATTGTAGAGGAAGATTCTATATATATAATGTTAAAAAGCAAAAAGGCTTATTTACCACAGCAAATGGCACTGGCAGCATCTTGTATCCACTAGATGGACAAAGTCCGTCTAGTAAGAGATCACTTCTGGGATGAAAATGCACCGTGGGTAAAACGCATTTGATATGAGTAATCAATGGCAAGGGCATTCATTGCAGTTGTAAGCACCCAGATTCAGGTCCCTTGTCTTCTTGCAAAGGTCACAATAGTACTGATTGGTATCATTTTATTGAGGCGTAAAGTGTGAGTTGATGGAAGTTAATGGGAATCTTTTACTGTAGTGGAAGGCAATCTCTGATGATTAAGATTGCAATGCACACAACTATAAAAGTCGAACCTGCAAAATTTACAACAGAGCATCGTGTGGAAGGGGTGATCGTGCAGTGCATTCATCACAAGCCTTGCACGGACCAGTCTACATGTGACAGTTCCAGCGGCAGAGGGTGATCGTGCAGTGCATAAAGAAGAGGCAACCAAGACAACCGTGGACCTTTGCACCGGACTCTGTTTTAGAGCTTTGTGTGGAAGACCAGTGGATGCTAACGGTCGAAATGGTAGAGAACCGAGTCCTTAGTGCCTCCAGATCTTGCGAACATAGAGTTAAAGCCATGCGTGCAGTCCATGTCGAGGCTGAATTTGCATTTTCTGCAGTCGGAAACCATGGTAAGCAACTAAGCATTACATTTAGCTCCTCCATTTGTTCGAAAGCGAGGGTCATCTCTGCGGGAGACTCGGTGCAAGTTTTGTGGAGAAAAGTAATGCATGGCATCCACAGACCTGCCCCGAGATCTCTTGCTTGCAGGCTTTGCATTTGATTCTACTTTTTATCCTGAGATGATGGAATGTGAGCAGATGCTCTTGAGCATTTGTTGGATGGTCACAATCGATGCATTCGAATGACAAGATAAGGTTTTCATATATAAAAGCGAAATATTGATTTATATTTATATATATCACTAGACTGGTGAGATCACATATTTCATCGAGTCGTGACCAGGTTTGTTAGGAAAATAAATTGATATTGTATATACATACACGTTAGGGTTGGGTGAACCAAGACACCATCATAAAAATATATGGAGGAAAGTATCTTTCGAAGACAACAGGTAAGCGGTGAAGACAATGACTAGTTTAATGTAGTTTCTTTGTAATAGGACCTAGTCATCAGATGTTTTCCCTTACGCCCTTCTCGTTCCTCCCTTCTTTTACTCATTTCTCATCCCCCGTTTGCCGCTTTCCCGTGCCCTCCCCCCATTTCTCTCTCCTCTCTAAAAGTTTCCACAAATATTCCTCCTCAATACCTTAGTCTTTTTCTGACCAAAAAAAAAAAAATACCTTAATTTCTGTGTCTCGAAAAGATGAAATTTATGTACGATGCAGTTTGGATGAAATAAGATTATGATGCATGGGCATTTTTCATTTATGGTGATGATCTTCATCTCACTAATTTGTATATTCCTTTTGCTAAATTTTTTGAATTTATTATACTAATAAGGTCCGACCCTTGTTTGAACCGAGTTACATCCTTTTTTCCAGGCAAAAAAGAGAAGAAGAAGACAGAATTCTCTCTTTTTATCATATTTATCCTCTCCTACTAAGGCGTGCGTATTTTTATATAAAAACATCTCTTCAATAACTTTCGGTCTCCTTTATTGACTACAAAACACCCACCTCCCAACCCTCTCTCTGTTCAATCTCCTTTATTGACTATACAAAACTAGACAAAAAAATTTCATCTAGTTCAGGCTGTTCAGCAATAGCAGGGTCTTCAGGTGCACTATTCTAGCAACTTGTATTAAACACTGTTTGGTATTAGCGCATTTTCTGCTGATTATTACTTATTGTGGAGATGAGTCTATATATATATATATATATATGATGTTAAAAAGGAGCATGGCTATTCACCACATCACATGGCAGCATCTTGCATCCAGTTTTGGCTAAAGGCTGTTTAGCAAGAGAGCACTACTGTGATACAAGCGCACCATGGTAAAATGCATTTGATATGAGTAATCAATGGGCAAGGGCATTCATCAGTCATAAGCACCCAGATTTGTGGCCCTTATATTATTACAAAGGGCACAATAGTACTGCTCACTGGTATTATCTTCAATGAACAAAGCATAAAGTGTGAGTTGATGGAATTTAATGGCAATCTTTTGCTGTAGTGGAAGGCAATGTGTGATGATTAAGATTGCATTGCACACTACTGCAAAAGCCGAAGCTGCACAATTTACCACAGACACTTCATAGTAGCATGGTTAGGTAGATTTAAAATAAGAAAGAGTATATGCTTGCAGAGGTGATGTTTCAAAATGGGCCTTTTAAAAGTGCATGGAGTGTTGAAGTGGTCACTTCCATGCAGTGAAAGACAGAGCATCCATGCTCTTCACAAAATATGTCAACAGTGCTGTGAGCAGGTCGTTGCATCTGAGGGCAATTCAGCACATAATTTATGGAGCAGAGAAGAGCATCTATGCTCTGCATGGCAATAGGCTAAACATTTGACACATTCAACACAAGCCTTGCGTGCACCATCCTTCATATGGCAGTTCCAGCGGCAGAGAATGATAGTGCAGTGGAGAAAGAAGAGGCAATCAAGACAACCATGGACCTCACCTATATATGTTCCATTCACAAGCTCCACACCCGATTTTGCAGTCAAGCTGTGTGTGGAAGACCAGTGGATGCTGATGGTTGAAATGGTAAAAAAAGATCTAGTCCTTTGTAACTCCAGAAGGACAACTAGCTATTCTGATGATAATATTGTTTAAAATGTCGTTGCAGAATGACAGATTTGTTACATCATATAGTCAGCACTTTACCTTTGAGAGGTGAGAACTAGATCTTTGTTCTGGTGAATGCATCAACTTGCTTCAGCAGATAGGATTTATAAGACAGTGACTTCTTTTGTGATGTATCTTGTTTGTATCCAGAAGCTCTTGGATCTGAATAATGCAATCTAAGACTATGTTGTCTCACTGGTTGATTGGTTTTCGTCCAGGAGCTAGATTGTTCCTTCAGTCAGAGATTCAAGTTGCCAGGGCCAAGGCGAGAAAAGAATGCTGAAATATAGATTTCTTTTTTTGGGAGGCTTTAGTCCTATATAACCGAATTTTGGTATACTGCAGATGTTAGAACTGAACTTTTCCCATCTTCATGTGCTGGAAAAGAATTTACAGTTCATGAATGCAAAGCCATATTGATAGTATGCAAAGGCTTGAGTCTAGTCTGTACAAACTACACCTGTCTGATATTCATTTTCGAGGAAATAATAAGACCAGCAAGCTTCCTGATGAGTTGATTCATAATCAACTTATGCAATCCAATTTTAGTGCATTAATTTGTAACATGAAGCAAACAAGTCTCACACTCAAAAATATGATATTTATTTGCTTTTGATGCAGAGAATAACAATATCGGATGTCAAGTGTTAGCAGTGATTCTTATTGACTTGCTTGAGAACGTAAGTTGAACCATCAAACAGGAAGGCTGTCTCCTGCCTCCCCAATTCTTTTCTTCTGGGTAAGTGCCTCCCCAACTCTGCAACTACATGCACTTTGCTTGCATCTTTTTGAGACCAGCATTGCCCATTATTTTTTATTTTTTTTTTTTTCAGTACCCTCAGTTGTGTGCTCACTCTCTCTGCTTTTCCTGCAGAATTGCAATTTTTTCATCTAGTTCAGCATTAGCAAGGTCTTCAGGTACTTCCATTACTTTAAAAAAAAATTGGTATTACCATATTTTCTGTTGATTATAACTTATTGTGGAGAATGAGTCTATATATGATGTTAAAGAAAGAAAAAAGAACAGGGCTATTCACCACATCACAAGGCAGCATCTTGTATCTCTTTGTTGGCTAATTGTCAGTTTTGTGAGAAAGCACTTCTGTGATGAAAGCATACCGTGGGTAAAACGCATTCGATATGAGTAATCAATGCACGGGCATTCATCGCAGCTGGAAGAACCTAGATTCAGGTCATTTTTCTCTTGAAGGTCACAATAGTACTCACTGGCATGATCTTCAATGGACGAAGTGTAAAGTGTGAGTTGGTGGAGGTGATGGTGATCTTTTATTGTTGGTGGTAATTGTGGAAGGCAATCATGATTGAATTTAAGACTGCACTGCAAAAGAACGTGAAAGTTGAAAGTGCAAAATTTACCAGACAATGCATAGGAAGTGCACATCAGTAAATCTAATATAAGAAAGAGCATATGCTCGTGGAGGTGATGTTTGAAAGTGGGCCTCTTAAAGGTGCATGGAATGTTGAAGTCAAAGCCACATTTTGCACAGAGAAAGACAGAGTCAATGCTCTTCACGACATGCATCAGTGAGCAGTCCTTCCTGATACGGGAATAAGTAAAGCATATTTCCACCAGAAACTTCATAGTGAAAAAAATTAGTACACACACACCAAAAATTAGCTCCACATCTTCAACAAAACCCATCCTTAGCATTTCATCAGCCTCATCAAGGACACGGAAGGTTAAAGAGCTCAAGTCAATATTTTCCCTCTCAATGTGGTCCTGCCACAAGGTGTAACAACTATGAACATGCGTTATTCCCAGCGGATGAAAGAAAACCAAATAAGCTTCCAATTCAATGAGTTACTTTCACACGGCCAGGTGCTCCACCATACAAACAACATGATGTTAAGCCCATTGCTCCACCATAAACTTCAAAATCAGAAAACACCTAAAATAATAGAGTAAACAATGTCAGAAATCTATCTCTGTAAAGAGATGAGATTATTTCCATTAACTTGATTGCAATACCTGCTTGGCCAATTCCTTAGTAGGTAAAAGCACCAAAACACTTGGTGGCTTACCATATCCTGTCTTCCTTGAGGTTTTTGCAGGCCCATTCGTCAGAGATTCCAAAATGGGCAAGACAGAAGCCATAGTTTTGCCCTGGTACAATTCGCACATTGAACAAGGTGATAATCAATGCTAGAAAATTAAAACCCATCAACTACAGAAATGAGGAAGCAGTTCCAAAACTCCTGTTCCTAGCAGCCATTCATCTTTAAAAAAATGAAATGCAACTGCAGCCAAACATTCTTCACGCACTTTTGATTTATTTAGCTATAGGTTTTTTGGTCGAATTATCAGCTGTAGGTTTGAATGCCTTCCGCAGTACAGTACCTTCAATGAATCTGTTTTCCCTCCCCTGTTGACTATGAAGAATTAATGACCCAAAAATCTGTTCAGGCCAATGTCCTAAAATTATCAAAATGAAAAATGCCCTTGCATACTGGGCTTTGCAATTCTTCTACTTGGTTACCATAGATTTTCGGCAATCGAAGCAACAAAAACAAACCGACACAGACACAACATCAATGGGCAATGCACGACAAGATCTCCATGACCGAAGTTATGGAGAAGTCGGACCACCATCACCATCAGAAAGCGGGAAGAACAGAGGTCTTAGTAGTAGCTATAAAACTGAATTAGCGGCATTACACCCTTTCGTATGAGGATTTTTACTCAATCCTTGATTTTTCTTAATTGGACCGCCATTAGCAACACCTTCGTAGACTAAATTCACTACTCTTTCCTGCTTACTGCTTGGACCAGAAAAATTGCAAAGTTCAATAAATAATTTATTGCTCAATTGGGTGTACCACTGCCTTCCCTACGCTACTACCATTAACCTCTCCCTCGAGAGAAATAAAGGCCAATCTCAGCCAATTCTCTGTTTCACTAAGACAGGATCATGAATTCGAGCCAGACCAGCAGAAGAATTGAGAAACAATGCAGAAAACATGCAAAGCTTCGAACTGCTTGTCAATTGTAACTGCAATGAAAATGAGTGCGTATGTCACTAAGCGAACTGAACTGCAACATCAAGTTCGACAACAGCGGACGAAAAGAAAAGAGGAATTGATTCCAGATTTACTTTTGCCTGCAGTAGCAATCTTGGCCTAAACATCCTCTCATATCAGACAGGGCAAGTTGTCAGTCTATATATAAACAGAGTCAAGAGGTGACAACTTTGCCAAGAGAAGGACGAAGTTTGCTGTAAAATTGAAAACTCCATGCAATTGGGTGGCATAGTGAATAAGACACACTCCAATTCCAGTAGGGACCAGATTCTTATTGATCAGCTAGAGCCTAGCGCAACTTAATACTCAGTGCTAAAACAGAGTTCAAGGAAAACAACCTTGCCAAACAACATTCCATCTAAATAAGCACAAGAAGTGGGGAAAAAAATTAAATAATTTCTCCTCTCATAGTATATACAGTCGATTTCCAATAAAGCGAATATCGACAAAGCAAACTGAATACGAGAGAAACATAGGCGCTACCTACTCATCAAGCAAATGAAGGTTTCAAAAAATTCCTTGTACCTTGTCTTGGAATGCTCAAGTGATGCTGGGACAACCGAAAACATCATTTTGCTCCTTCAAATGGATGGATTGCCTTTGATCCTCCACACGTTGAAGTTGTGATGATAATTGAAGCAAGTTCATTGTAGTACCACCACCTTTAGGAGAAAGGTTGTCTTTGGAGTTTACAAAACCTGATCCCTCCAGAATCCCATCAGAGATCTCCAAATCAGAAACCGAGGGATGACCTGGGAGGTTTCCTTCTGCAGAGTCCATCACCGATGAAGAAAATTTTTTCAACTCCACCCCTACGGAAGCATGCAAACTCATATCCACTAGCTTGTCGGTTGCTCCGCACAAGGAGGAATGATTGTCGGTGCCTGCCATGACCAAAGGCGAGCCATGGGAATTCGGGAGTGGCTTGTAGAATGTTGCTCTACACCATAATTGCTTTGTTGTGCTGTTAATTAAAACAACATTCACCAGGCTCATACATCAACCATTCACTATTCATAGAGCCAACAAAACCGACTATTCTTCTCTTGGTAACAATTGTTGGTTATGTTGATGCAATTATTAAAGATAGAATCTAAAAAAGTTTTTGTCTTTTTCTGAAGGGAGTTCTTTTTCGTTGATTTCCTTGGCCAACCCAAAAAAGGACATCAACCCACTAGCAAGAGAAACAACAACAAGAAAACCCATAAATGCATTATTTGCACAGAGAGAGAGGTCTGCTTTCTTCTTCTTCTAGTGGTCGAGGAAGCAAAGGCATAGCAGAAATAGAAACCATGTGAATTAAACACAGCAAGCTGGAGATCTGTTGCATACCCATAGAAGAAGAAGAAAGCAGACCTCTCTCTGTGCAAATAATGCATTTATGGGTTTTCTTGTTGTTGTTTCTCTGGCCAGTGGGTTGATGTCCTTTTTTGGGTTTGTTGGGAATACCTAAATCCCTAAAACGGATTCGACACTAAATCGAACCCCTAAAACAAATGCAGAAGACAAGCCCAAGAATAACATGTATCACCAATCAAAGATACACCACGAAATCGAGCGTACCTTATTATCCATAGATTAAACACCAACGTTGAAGTTTAAGGAAGAATCCTGATCCCGTTCTACCGAGGAGCATGCTGTTGCTGTTAGAGGGAAGAAAAACAGAACGTACTGTTCTTTTCTGTTTTCTTCTTAGAGAGAGAGAGAGAGAGAGAGAGAGGTCTTAGGAACAAGGGGTCTTCACTTACATACATTGAAGGGGTGCATTCCCTTTTTCCTTTTCCATACATTGAAGGGGTGCATTCCCTTTTCCTTTTCTCTCTTACATACATAGAAAGCCTTTCATTTTGTTCATCGGTAATTGCGCGAATATGTGTGCGCAACCTAAGGGGAGGCATTGTTCTTACAACAAATGCATAACAAATAAGGAATTACATGTAATCCACATAAACTTAATTGGAAAAAGAAACACATTCTTTTTTTTATTTTTTCTTTTTGGATCAACGGTCAAAGTCAACGGTCATTGGTCAACGTCAATGGTCAACGGTCAGACGGGTCGAGGTCAACAAGTCAGGTCGGATCGGGTCAGACTGATTAGGCTGATGGTCGGACCGGTCGGGCCGGGTCAGACGAACTGACCAGCACGTGCCATGCGCGTGCGCGGGCACTACAAGCTAACGTCACGATGACGTCAGCTGGCGCGTGCGAGCCGCCGCGTGCACCTGGGAAACGAATCAGCGCATGCATCGCACGCACCTAGCGGAGGCCAAATCAGCACATACAACGCACGTACGTTGCACGCGCCGATGACACCAATCCCTTTCGGCCACGCGTGGCAGCGAGTCCAGTGGCCTTCGGCGGCGATCCGCCACTCTTTTTTCTTGTATCGACAATACCTTCGACCCTATGCTATCAAAAACAAATTTTGATTTACAGAAAATAAAAATAAAAAAAACGGGGTGAACAAAAGGTAGGTGTCGGGATTTGTCCGTCCCCGGTCAGCCGACAACGGTGTTTCACGAATTTCGACCACAAAAAATAATTCAGTAACATAAAAAGGGGATCGAGAAACATGAACTATGGCTCTGATACCAATGTTGGGAATACCTGAATCCCTAAAACGGATTCGACACTAAATCGAACCCCTAAAATGAATGCGGAAGACAAGCCCAAGAATAACATGTATCACCGATCAAAGATACACCACGAAATCGAACATACCTTATTATCCACAGAATAAACACTAACATTGAAGTTTGAGGAAGAATCATGATCTCGTTCTACCGAGGAGCATGATGTTGTTGTTAGAGGGGAGAAAAATAGAACGTACTATTCTTTTCTGTTTTCTTCTTAGAGAGAGAGAGAGAGAGAGAGAGAGAGAGTGAGAGAAACGTCTTAGGAAAAACTTCAACTGTGGCTCGCGTGGCTGCTACTCTATGACTGCTTCCACTCTGTCCCCTGGTTCGTGCTGCTCCTGTGGCTTTCGTGAATTTGTTGCGTAGCCTCATTCGAAAACTTCGGCTGTGGCTTCACGAAAAACTCCTCCTCATGATGATCCGTGCAACGCAGTCTCCTGTATAGCATGGTGGAAGAGCACAACCACAGTCGCCACCCACGTTCGTGAATCAACGTTCCATGCTGGAAGTCTGAGCACCCCAATTGTAATTAAAGCTTCTGATGACTTTGAATATATTCCTACTCTTACAATTTTTTTCCTTTCTTTTTTTTTTTTCTTTTTTTCTGGTGAATCTCTTTGTAGCTTTCTGTTTGGCCAGCGATTCAATATATATCTTTCCACATTCTTTACTGGTATACGATTGTTTTTCTTCATTTATCCATAAGAACTGGGAAAAATTACATGCCTTGGTGACGCGAGCACGACTGCAATTTCAAAAGCTTTGTTCTAACATCGTTGACTGATCCAAATCATTGCTGAAATTTCCATTACGGTGCCTGGCCCGTGACTGCGGAGGGGATTCTTTCATTGACCATATTGGGGAGCAACATTCTCGGCAGCACCAATACGAACCCCAACTCTTTAACCGTAGTGTTCTCATGGGTTGTTGTGCAAGGTTGTTTTTTCTCCCCTAGGGAAAAAGAGAATTAATGGTTTTTTTTTCCGATTTCGAGAAAGTGAATATGATGTATGTGTACGTGTACTTGTACTAGATCTTCTCATTTGACCGAGCCTATTCAATTCGACTAAGATGGGGCTCCGTGGTGGCTAGTGGTTTGGTTTCTAACTCTGCAACGGTGGTGACACTCTATTTTGTGCCATATCTTAAAAGTACTTGTCAAATGCCGAAAGGATCGGAATCCCAGAAACAATATTCAAGGGCAGTGCAAGCGCAACCGAAGATTAAACTTGAAATAGAGCTGCAAGGGTCACATTTGAGCATAGAGCATGGGATCTGTAAGGACCCGAGATCTGTAAGGACCCGAGCCCCATTGTGTAATATTGTCCACTTTGGACACTAAGTCATCACGGTTTTAAAACACGTCACACAGAAGGGACCCAAGTTTTATAAAGGCTTGAGGCGATCTTAGTCCGTCCCTTTGTACTGCCCTGGATCTAGATCGTCACATTCTCCCCCCTTAAGGCACAGGGGGCTCTCGCTGTGGCCCCACACGCTACGGGAGTCGGCTCTAATACCATTTGTAAGAACTCGGGCCCTACTTTGTAATATTGTTCGCTTTGGACACTAAGTCCTCACGGCTTTAAAACGCATCACACATATTAAAAGGACCCAAGCCTTATAAAGGCTCCCAAGACTCCCCCCATAAGTGATGTGGGATAGGGAGGAGGGATGGCGGTACGTCCGCGCCTCAGTCCCCGAACGTACACAGAAAGGGGACATTTCTCCTATCCCACATTGCCTAGGGAGGGAGTCCTAGGCTAGCTTATAAGGCTTGGGTCCCTTTAACTGTACATACGTGTTTTCTTGGGATAGTATGAGCTGCCCCAAGAGAAACAAAACCGTGAGGACTTAGTGTCCAAAGTAGATAATATGTGTACAATGGAGACCCGGGATGTTACAAATGGTATCAGAGCCGACTCTCGACCGCATGTGAGGCCACAGCGAGGACGCTATTTTGACTCCCAACCTTGTGTGGGGTTCTAACTCCCAACCTCGTGTGGGGTCACGGCGAGGACACTGTTCTCCCAAGGGGGGAAGAGTGTGATGACCCAAGCAACGGTGCGTGAGGAGGAGGGATGGCGATGCTTCTGACTCCCGACCTCGTGTGGGGCCACAGCGAAGACGCTGTGCTCCCAAGGGAGGGAGAGTGTGATGGCCCAGGCAACGGTGCGCGGGGAGGAGGGATGGCGATGCTTCTAACTCCCGACCTCATGTGGGGCCACAGCGAAGACGCTATGCTCCCAAGGGAAGGAGAGTGTGATGGTCCAGGCAACGGTGCGTGGGGAGGAGAGATGGCGATGCTTCTGACTCCCGACCTCATGTGGGGCCACAGCGAAGACGCTGTGCTCCCAAGGGGGGAGAGTGTGACGGCCTAAGCGACGGTGCGGAACATGCACAGGAAGGGGGCGCGTCTCTTGTCCCACATCGCCTAGGGAGGGAGTCTTAGGCTAATTTATAAGAGTTCTGGGTCCCTCTAATTTGTGTAACGCATTTTAAAATCATGAGGGAAAAGATCATGGCTGAGATAGCGGTTCGTCTGCACTAGGGCGAGTGACCCAAAGCGAACAATATTACATAGTGGGGTCCGGAATGTTACAAGATCACTTGATTTTGCAGGCTATACAGAGTTTGGTTAAGCTTCCCAGCTTGACTCTACTATTGTTTTTAGCTGTATATGTTTTGTAGTAATTTCCAACTGTAAGTCTGTTGTACAATTGTCCAGCAAATGTTAAGACAGCTGATATTAGTCTTGCAATGGTAGCCATCGGCTGCTTATAAACATCAAAGTGGCTGAGCACTTGAATGTCTGTTTACATATGAGGGAGACGATTTTCCATTCTTGAAGTAAATTAGACCATTGAAAGGAGGCCCGTTAGGAAGGATCATGCACCAGCAATGGCAGTGCTTGAGAATTTGACGCAGAGATGCCATTTGCTTCTTCGTTCAACCTTCCTGCTTTTGGTCATGGATGTTGGATGTCTTTGATCTCACCTTTCATCCATCACATCGTTTCTTTTCAGTCATATGACAATCACGGAATCTTTCTCTTCAATCATTCATTTGTTTATGGCTCATCAATTACTCGTTCTTTTCGAAGGGACATCAACTTTCCATCCTTACATTTGTGGGTGAGTTCGCTTATCCACGTTATGACACAAAACAATGATCAAACCTTGGTATGGATCCAATCCATGTGTCTCTAATTGTGTAGAGTAGTTGCTTATAATTGATCCCTTCTAAGTTCCAACGACCTATGATCATTGCAATAGGCTGGATGACTATGAGGAGATTGCAACCGGTCCGCAGGAAGATGTACAGTCTCCTCGTTCTAGCTTCTTCCTAGCCCAATGCATGTAGAATTTGATGCGTTTGTTCATTAACTAGTTTCTGCGTGAGCATGATTCTGTGAGTTAGTCTTCGTAAAGCAAAACTCCTGACGGAATACAACAGTTTCCATATATTGCTGGGACTTGAAATTGGGCTGTGTGAGTCGTGTTCGAGCATAGTGCATGGGACAACTTGATTTTACAAGCTACAGAGAGCTTGGTTAAGCTTCTGTGCTCGACTCTACTGTTGGTTTCAGCTGCATATCTTCCAAATAATTTCAGAGTGAATTCGCAACTGCAAGTTTGTTGTATGATTGTCTTGCAAACACAAACACAGCTGATATCAGTCCTGGGTGCACCGGTGCTGTTTGTAAAGAAGAAGAATGGGGTACCCCGGTTGTTTCTTCCAAAAATACCCTTCAAATTTTAAGGTGGCGTGTGTTATTGCACTTCAAGCTAATTAAAAATTAGTTTGGGAATTTTGGCAACCCTGCATTTGGTGGATTCCATTCCTTTTTTTATTCAAAAATTTATTTTAGTATATAGTGTCATTTAGATATAAGATATACATCTACTCTATGTATAGTTCTCACTTGTCATTTCCCTAATTTGAAATGTTTTCTTTTTCTTTTTGGTCGATAATTTGAAATGTTAAGTAGAGCCTTTTCACATGCTACATATTTTTGCCGTGAAACATTACATCCACTAACCACTGCTTTTGTATCAAATTATAAGCCCCGGTTGAGTTGAGTTGAGTTACTAATATAAATTTTATTTTCTGTATTTTGAAACAAAGTATGAGAATAATTCTTGAAATGCTAGTTCGGGCTATATAACTTTTTAAAAGTTATTTTCTTCTCTTATTACATTTAAAGCATGTGATCTTTTAAAGATTCTTCGTATGAAAAATTATCGTACCGATAGGTGATCTTCTTTATGATTGTGTCGGTAATCAATATTCCTCTAGGAGCCTTATCGATTTGCTATAATATTAGTTAATTGTTATTTATTTATTTTTTTTGTCAGATTCATTTGTTAATTTGACTTTGCTTATTTTATCTCTTTAAATCTTGTGAAAGAACTTGCCCAACGGGCGAAGGATTCCACACCACACAAAGCAAACGAAAGTACGTCGTCCAATTGTAATTTCACATCCAATTCTTCATCTCACTGTTATTTTCATATCGAGCTTTAAACCTTCATTTCGTCTTCATTTTACATCAATGAGATCATGTATATATTAATTAATACCCTTATTTATTCTTCATGCTCTAATTTTTTTTTAATATCGAGCATTCACCTGCATTGTTGTTATTAATATATTTGCAAGAGTCGTTATTAATATAATTTCGAGTGTTTTACTTGTATTTTTAAATGAAAAAATCTTGCCCTTTCCTTCATATTCATTTACCTTCTTATGTTTTCTTTAATGTCGTGTCTGGACCCTTCGAGCACCAACGAGTTTTCAAGGGGTGTTTTTTTTATAACTTTACATGTTTAAAGAATTCAAAGGAGTCTATTTGAGCGTGTCTAATACCAGCTACCTATAAAAATGTATGTGTTTTGTGTTAGAATAAAAAGATATTTCAACCACAAATATAAAATTAATAAACATAGCATACCCAAATCAAATGTAGTTGTTATTGATTCAACGAGTGAGAGGATGTCTTCCCATGGATATAATCTTCACCACTCTCCTCTATGAAAGCTATGATGGATGTTTTTTTTTTTTTCTCTCTCATCAATTTTCTGGAAATAGCATAAGCTTGATAACCGCATGCATACATTCTCTACCGAAAAGAGATCTTATATAAAGAAACTAATGGGACCAACTCTACAGTTATAAAATCTCAACCTTCCATCAAAGTTTAAGATATGTATTACACATGATTAATTGGATGTCACAAATATATTGTTCATAATATATTTAACTAAATTGGGCATATATCAAATATTAAATAATAGACTTGATAAGCTACATAAATGGGTTGGACCTCGTCAAGTCCAACATTTTCAACATTTTCAACATTTTCTGATTTACACTTACCTATATGGATGCCATAATCATGAGGCTTAACGTCTCAACTCGATTTACCCCCTTTTGCTCAAGATAGAGTTATCCAAATTGGTGTTTTGAGAGGTAGAATAGAAAGAAAGTTTAACATTGAAGTCGTGATAGAAAAAAAAGATAGGTCGTGTTTGGGTTCTAGAGATGTATTTTACTTTATCATTGTTATAATTGTCCTTCCAACTAATTATTAGAGTGTTGTCTTTCAATCAAGAGTTGAATATATAGCAATATTTTTTGTTCATTCGCACAAGAGTTGCATAATGTTATAAGACATCGCTATATGTGCAATTAATATGTCTTTCAATTTACTATTGGATGAATAACTACTAGAAAATCTTTCATGTTCAAGTTACATCCACTCGAGCATGTTTTAGATCTTTTCTCCAAACTTTAGCTGACTTATTCTAAGAAGATCTTAGAGATAATTAGAAGATCCTGTATATATTTGTTGGCTGTACATATCAATAATTGATAGTAGCTAATCGTAATTGATATGGTAATATCTTGTCACATTAGATGATCATTCTATAAAATGTATAAATAACTTATGTACTCATTGTGATAGATAGGAAATCATACAATTCTCTTTTTTCTTATCTTTGAGTATACAAATTTTAGAATTAATAGCATTTTACTTCTTGAAAATTGATGTTTGTAAAGTATATATAACATTCCGACTTTAAAAAAAAATACATATAATATTGTTCGAAGACCATACTGAATACCAACCAAATAAGAGATAGGCATTGTATTATGATCTCTAAATAAGATACTGTAATTCGGACATACAATATTGTTCAAGTTAGTATCGTGACTCATCTGTCTTACATGAGCGAAATATTGCCTCTTTGGACTTAGATCAAGAGAGACTGATTTCCAGAAGTGTGTTCCATCGAGTCATTCAATTTCGGAATAAATTGCCTATCCTTGATGAAATTAGCAGGAGAAATGGGAACTCTTGCGCGTTAACGTTGTGCATTGGACGGAGCTATTCATGTGACCAGGCTAATTTCAGCACTTGGGTTCTTAACAACGAGTCCAACAAGATTGGGCTTTCTCTGCTAAAGCAGCTGCTCGAGCCCATGTAGCATGGAAAATGTCATGTTTCAAACATGGACCTTTTTTTTCTAAGTTGTCTTCCTGCTATTTTCAATATCAGCAATCCAAAGATCTCCATCATCCCAAAATTAAAGGACATAAAGGGTATGTAATTAAGTGGTTTTTACTTACTACACTTCAATCTTCTTTTCTCACGCGATTCTCCTTCACGATCTCTTGGTGAGTTTATGACGACAAAAAGTTGATGCATAAATTGGGGTACTCCGGATTTTTATTTTTATTTTGGTCGGTGGATACTCCGGATTGAGTCTATGTAAAAGTGTCTTTTTTCTTTCTTTCTTTCTTTTTAATCTTTTGGATGACAAAATGATTTTACATAAGTGGATGGCATAAAATGAAAAGGAGTAATGCTAAGTCAAAGTGTTTATATAGAATCAGTATTTAAACTGATAAAACCCCATGTGCTACCGCCACTATTTGTCTCTAAATAATTGATTGAGTTTGGCTCATAACCACAACTAATGATGATGGATCACATAAAATTTTGTACATTGGGTTTTGTAACTATTCCAATGTAATCCAATGTACATGACATGACTTGGTGTTGAAATACCAAATGTCACATGGTGGGAGAGGGAGAAAGACCACATCCATATTGATTGATCACTAAACCCACGAAGTATCAACATTTCCAAATTTTGACTCTGTAATACTCTTTAATTAGTGTACCAAATACAAATTGACCACATCCATATTGATTGACGTCTAAACCTGGGAAAGTATTAAAATCTCCAAATTTTGACTCTGTAGTACTCGCACCATATACAAATCGACTCACATGAGTTCCTCCTAGGATAGAATCCTAAGCTTAAACAACTTCTACTTCTATTGATCTTGAACCTTCCACGTACTCCCACCCTAGTCTAGTATTCATCTGAATTATAGAAAACCATACAATGCCTTGACGGGGATTATAAAGATTGGATCTTGGACTTGTTCGATATCAAAACAGAGCTTACATACACTTCGTTTATCGAATTCTTTAATATGATATTCGAGGAATATTCCTTATCCTCATTCCCCAATTAATGTTAAATTAATTTTACCGCATGTAATTTTCTGCATCATTCCCCTCTTTTCAATTCATGAGATGTGAACTCGATTAAACAATCAAGATGAAAGATGGACCAAGAGAACGTTCTAGAATATATGTTGAGAAGGTCAAGCTAAACGTGAGATTGATCCATTAAATTAACCGGGGTGTGAACATCACGTTTCCATGCATTCTCTCAGCCATAACAGGTCCTTATTATGTCTCGGTTCGCAAGTAATCGCGTGCTTAAGTAATCTGCAAAGGTTGACCGCGTTCCAATTTATGTAAGTTGAAAATTATATAAGATTTGAGGCTACTCGTGTACGCATACTATACCCTCTTTTTTACGGACAAATAGAGGACATGCCTCTGTCGAATGGTTCAACCATTTGACTATGTTGTTGCCAACGTTTTTCTTCATCATCTGAGGACGATTAGTTTAATTAGCGAAGCTAAATCAAACAAGAAACTGACGTCGTCCCATAAATGCTTTACAAACGCGTCCATGGTTGGACTTTTTATATGGCGCATATCTTGTCTCATTAGCTAATTTGCCACAGCAAGTCTCCTTAATTGCCATTTATAATGTGGTTATGGCTTGAAAATTTGACTAGCTATCCAAATCATTAGCGACAGATGTGGGTTTGTACGGAAAAAAGAAATAAAAAAAAATTACATAAGTTGTATATTTCAAAAATGATCTTTTATCATTTTCCTTGACCATTGTGGAGGAGTATGTATTTCTTGCTTCGCATTTTTACGATGCCACAACATGCAAAAACTTAGATTTTCATGCGTTGTTACTACTTGATGACATGAATCTTATATCTATTTTTTATTTTCATTATAATCAATTTTAGGTGCAATCATTCTTTTAACATTGTCAATGTACCAATAAAAGTCACTTTTTTCTTCCCTTTTGTCAAGACGCCTTTTAACCTTTTCATTATCTCTTCTTCTTCCTCTTTTTCTAATTTTGGTAACTTGAACTAAGTTGAGAAAAGTCAAGTGACACACTTTTATCAGCACTACGCAAAAAAGTCAATCATGTGCTTTAATTCCATGCCACTATTAATCAAGAAAGGCACCTCAGAAGGCAAGGGCTTTTAAAATAAATAAATAAAAAAAAGAGGCAAAGAAATTTGGAAAGGAAATGAATGTTCGCGAGCTGTCTTTATGGATCACTGAGATGCTTTTATGCAACTGTACAACTACCTTAAATAAGCAATTACCCAACATTCCATTGACACAAAAATCTTGCATCTCTGGAAAGAAAACGGCTGGCTTTGTGCATCTTCATTAAGGGACGGAGGAGGGAGAGGGAGCGAGAGGAGGAGAGAGGGACCAAAAGGAACCACTCACGACATGATACCTAGGAATACAATTTAGTTGGTTCAACGATGCGGTGGTTTATTTTCGCATGCAATATCAGAAGGCTGTGCTTCTCAGGTCTATTTCATTAAAAGTTGGTAATGATTCCACGTGTGAATTCCTTGGAACAAATGCATAATGGCACTCAATTGATGATTCAATGACTTATCTATCGACGGGGGGATGTACCTAACGACGATAATTATAATTACTTCCACAAACCGTATCAAGAGAATAGTAAACAACATTTTTTCCGACTTGCGGGCTAGTTCCCCTCTAAGTAGCCAGCTAATTGAGGTCACACCCCCTCGCTATCGAATAACAGAAAATGAACTCAAGGATTTATGTCCAATCAAGCCTACGACAACATCACATTTGAGAAAGATTCATATTTCCTTCGAAAAGTACGAGCAATGTAAACATTCAATACAACCTCAAGTACATCACGTATTAGTCCCAAAAAGTGAAACAACTAAATCATTTATTGGTGACCATAGAAGTAAAGAGGAGAAGAAAAGGTAAGAAATGAAATTAACGCGGCGTGAATGAGCAACATTTTGACTGCTTCTATATAAAAAAGAAATCTAATAATGACAACGAGAGCTCTGCTGCTCTTCACAGAGGGAAGGGGAGAGAGGAGGGTCGTGCGGAGTCAAAGCTCACGGCACTATATACAACTTGTTTAATTCGGGGAGGTAAATCAAACAAGAAACTGACGTAGTCCCATAAACTTACGAACGCGTCCATCGTTGGACTTTTTATATGGTGCATATCTTGTCTCAGTAGCTAATTTGCTACAGCAAGTCTCCTTAATTGCCATTTATAATGTGGTTATGGCTTGAAAATGTGACTAGCTATCCAAATCATTAGCGACAGATGTGGGTTTGTATGAAAAAAGAAAAGAAATTAAACAAGTTGTATATTTCGAAAATGATCTTTCATCATTTTCCTTGACCCTTGTGGAGGAGTGTGTATTTCTTATTTCGCACTTTTACAATGCCGCGGCATGCAAAAACTTAGGTTTTCATGCGTTGAAGGTACCAATAAAAGTCACTTTCTTCTTCCCTTTTGTCAAGAGGCCTTTTAATCTTTTCATTATCTCTTCTTCTTCTTCTTCTTTTTTCTAAGTTTGGTAAGTTGAACTAAGTTGAGAAAAGTCAAGTATAACTTTTCAGGACACACTTTTTTATCAGCACTATGCAAGGGCTTCGGAAGAAAAAAGAGGCAAAGAAATTTGGAAAGGAAATGAATGTTGGCGAGCTGTCTTTATGGACCGCTGAGATGATTTTATTCAACTGCACATCTACCTCAAATAAGCAATTACCCAACATTCCAATGACAAAATCTTGCATCTTTGGAAAGAAATCGGCTGGCTTTGTGCATCTTCGTTAAGGGAGGGAGGGAGATGGAGCGAGAGAGGGAGAGGACCAAAAAGCACCACTCACGACATGATAACTAGGAATACAATTTAGTTAGTCCGACGATGCGGTAGTTTATTTCCGCATGCAAAGTCATAAGCTTGTGCTTCTGATGTTTATTTCATTAAAAGTCGGTAATGATTCCACATATGAATTCCATGGAACAAATCCACAGTGGCGCTCAATTGATGATTAAATGACTTATACTATCGATAGGTGGATGTAGATAAAGACGATCATTATAATTACTTCCGCAAACCATACCAAGAGATTAGTAAGCAACATTTTACTGACTTGTGGGCTAGTTTCACTCTAAGTAGCCAGCTAATTGCGGTCGGACCCCATTCCTATCGAATAACAGAAAATGGACTCGTGGATTTATGTCCGGCCAAGCCTACAACACATCGCGTTTGAGAAATATTCATATTTCCTTCGAAAAGTACGAGCAATGTGAACATTCAATACAACTCAAGTACATCACGTATTAGTCCCAAAAATTAAAACAAGTAAATCATTTATTGGTGACCATAGAAGTAAAGAGGAGAAGAAAAGGTAAGAAATGAAAGTAACGTGGCGTGACTGAGCAACATTTTGACTGCTTCTATATAAAAAAGAAATTTATTAATGGCAACGAGAGTTGTACTGCTCTTCGCATAGGGAAGGGGAGAGAGGAGGGTCGTGCGGAGTCAAAGCTCCCGGCACTATATAGCCACCAACTTCTACACACCTCTCCCTCATCCAAGCCCGAGCCCCAGCTGAACTTTTCTCCATAGCTCTTGCGTCCCTGGGTTCTCCTTCTCTCTCGCTCTCCCTCTCCCTCTCTCCCTCTGAGATCTCGCAGAGCCTGTGAAGAAATTAGCGCGAGCCGTAACGACGAAAGGTAGACGAGAGAGAGAGTGAAGGCGTGAAAGAGAGATGGGAAGATCGCCGTGCTGTGACAAGAACAACGTGAAAAGAGGGCCATGGTCGCCCGAAGAAGACGCCACTCTCAAGTCTTATGTGGAGGCTTTTGGCACTGGCAACAACTGGATTGCCTTGCCCAAGAAAGCTGGTTTGTCCTTGCTCCTCTCTTTCTTATCGTATCCCCATCACAAAATCCTATCTAATTATTATTGGTTTTCGCCTTTTTTTATCCGGTCTCGAGGGGAGACTCGATTCATTTTCTGTTTATCTTCACATCTTGGGTCCTTTTAGATTGTCTGCGTTTACATGTATGGGGATGTAGATCTTGAAAATCTTGATTAAATTAATGCTTTTTTCACACAACTGTGAGGAGTATGGTCATCTCCTTAGGGTTTGAGAAGTGCCCAGCCTTGCCAGAAAAAAAAATTGAATGTAGATGGCCGTTTTAATTATTTTTCTTCAGGTCCAGACCATATAGCACGCCTAGGCTCTAAGAAAGAGATCAATATACGTGCTCGATAAACCGCAAAATGCCTAGTTTTAACATACAAAAGATATATAGAAGATCATTTTTTTTCCTTTTATCAAGGTGATTCGCATTTCATTAGTTTTCTTGCTATCATATTACTGCTTCATAATTTCCGCAATCACCTTACCGAAACAGGTCTCCGGCGATGCGGCAAGAGTTGCCGGTTGCGATGGCTCAATTACCTGAGGCCTGGCGTCAAACATGGCGGATTTACAGAGGAGGAGGATAGGATCATATGTGATATCTACAGGGAAATAGGAAGCAGGCAAGTTTTTGGTTAATCATTAATTAACTCCCATCTATTTCCTTCCTTTGCTGGCTTACAATAGATTAATCAGGATTAGTTGTCTGTCGGCTAATTTGACCTTTGATTAGTGTAAATTACTAATGCAATTTGCCCCCACATTTGTTTTAATTTGGTCAGGTGGTCGATCATAGCATCTCAACTACCCGGACGAACAGACAACGACATCAAGAATTATTGGAACACCAAGCTGAAGAAGAAGCAGCATTTATATGAGAAGATCAATCCCACAAGTAACAATGTCAATTGTGCTCCTAGCACCAAAGTTTTTGCTACTCCTGATGATCATGGCCTGGGACAACAAATGTTGCCCGTGCCGAACAAAGTACATTCGAACCAGATTAACAACATCGCAGCTTCGCAATCTCTAGGCACGGCAGCGATATTTCCGACATTCTACGATGCTCAGTACGGATCATCGTTGTACTATTGTAATGCAGGGTCCAACGCAGCATCTGAAATTGGAGGTGGAATGGCAATGAGCAGCGGAAGCAATGTTTCGTCGTCAGCATCGTCATCATCCCAAGACTATTATTCGGGCATCTCAAACAATTCACCTTCTCTGGGAGTAGACAGCGATTTCATTTCGATCACTGGTGACACTAATAGTATCAGAGAATCTGGTATATTGACGGATAACACGATGAATAATTTGTGGGACGTCGTGAATGAGCTATTATTCGACGAAGGGACTGGTGACGGAGAATTGTCGACAGCCACCTTGTATCCGAGTTTTGCTGAATCAAATGGTTACAGAGATTTCATCATGCCAAAAGGCGTGAACCAGTATAATGCTTTGATGAGCACATCTGAAGGAAGAGAACAACTAGAGAGTTGCAACCAGATGTGGAGAGATGGACAATGATGTATCAGAGAAGGCGAATTCTAGCTGGATAGGGGAATTCAATTTGTCATTCTTTTTTTTTTCTTTTTTTTAATGAATTTCTAGGGAATTTTCTTCTTCTTCTTTTTTCAAATCATTTGCTTGTCTTGATAAAACTAGTAAATGTAGAGAACAGATTCATATGCGCACATCAAATGACTTCTCAGGGAAAAAAAAAGAAATGCAAATTTGGGACCTGGTATGCTCCTGCTTTCTTCACCCATTAGATTATGTTGAAAACGATTGTCTTAATTCTTGCCGGTCATATAGACGAATACAAAGATTTAGTATAACCACCCATTACTTTATACGTTTGCTAAAACATTTGTGCGCCCACTTAATTACTAATAAATACATAACTTGTTATAAACTTTGGTTGGCCCCTCAAAGTGCTCATTCTGGGTATGTTCTTGATGTTGAGATAAGGAGAGAATCTCCAAGATGATATGCATTAATTATATGGGTAGGAGCAAAAAACTGAATAAAAAAGAAAAATAAAGATAGATAACTTCACTCTGATTTGGATTCATCGGAAGCATACTTTTAGGTCAGTGGAAAAGCAATATAAGATGCACCCCTTGTTCACAGTGCCAAACTAAATCGTCCCCACCTTCTCAGGGGTTGGAGTGGGATGATTTAATTTCAAGTGTGGGTTTCGACTCCCACATCCTATAAGGAGTATAATAAAAGTCTGAGAGTAAGAGTTAAAATAGAAATAGAGTAGGACCGATAAAATAAAAATGTAAACAGCCCTAACTCAAGCGATGTAAATCCATCTCTTCCTCTCACACACACGCAAGCACGCGCGCACGCACATGTTGTGAGGTCTCTCTTGACTTGGTCCTGTCTGCTTTGCTTGTGAGGAAGGTACGATGAACATGAGTTGGGGAGAATGACATAAGGTTGTCTGCCTCTTTCTGGGTATCCTGGGGTTCATGCAAGTTGCACGGGTTTTGTGACAGTTTCAGGACTCACACAACTTCTACATGGACCCTTTGATGTTTGATAAAGGAGGATAAAGCCAAGACTGTGAAGTTAGCGTATCGTGTCATATTATATCACAGGACGAGGTCCGGCTCCTTGAAAAGTGACAAAATGCGAGTGACAAAGGTGCTGAACAACCAATCTTGTCTTGAATCGATACAGCAAGAACATACTTTGCAGTCCCAATCTCGTTGTGTATAATATGATCATCTTTCATTAGAGTGCGACTTGATTGTCATGCCCGTTTGTTGCTGTTTTTTTTCCCCAAAAGAAAAGGAAACTACTTCTCACTTTCCTGTTAGAATTTAAAATGTTATCTAAATTCTAAAAATTTGTGAAAATATTAGATGTGAACTTACGTGCAAATATTCATATGTTGAGAAAGTTTCAAAGCGCTTATTGTTAAAAATAATCAAAGTGCGTGAGCCACAAATTTAAATAAGTAAAAAGTAAAAAGCAAGAGTCTCTCTCTAGATAAGCCAACATAGCATTTTGATTCTAGAAGGACAAAAGGTATTGAGCCAACCATACTTCGCTGCAACAAACTCATTTTGATATATAATCCATTGGCTAGATCGAGACTATTAATTGCTGGAAAAGCGGTTTTTGGTTTCAAATGGGAACGAGACTTGGTAAGACGAAATAGAGCACTTATAGTGAAATCATCTGTGAGAAAAAAGACACCATGTTCGTTGACTCGAATGGTAATCTCGCACGAGCTTTCGAACCAGTCAATTTTGGGGGAGGGGGAGAGAGCGTGGATAGACCGAGTCAATGGAGTGTTCGGCTGGATAAACCAATATGATTCCTGCCTTTAGAAAACATTAGAGTTCCACACAAGCAAGAAATATCTTCTTAAGAAGAACATTGAAAAAGGAAAAATGCATCTTGTGAACGCATGCGTAGGTTAACATTCAAAACAGAGAATTCACTTTGACAATGGTGTTGCTATGATCTTCGACATCGACATCAATTGCAATGTTATTCGCGATTTTGGATTTTTGTTCAATGCATGCCAAGGCTAGGTGCATCAGCTGCATGTATCTAAACGTCGTATTCAAGCCACTTACCGTGCATTTGGTTCATGTATCTAAACGTCGTATTCAAGCCACTTACCGTGCATTTGGTTAAGTTTTTGGAGAAAGTTTTTGGGAAAATACAAAGACTTTAAGTTAAAGAGGCTTTATGAAAAGCAAATATTGTTCGATAAATGGAAATTAAAAAGTGCCTTGAGAAGTAACTTTAAGAGATATACTATTTGGTAAAAACACATTTGAAATGTACTTTGATATGATTAATTTAATTTTTAAAATTTTTAGTTTGCTTAAAATTGGAAAAAGAAAACAATTATAGCAATTTTTATGGTTTGAATGTTGAAAGCAATGCAAAACATTGATAAAATTATAAATGCAAATAAAATAAAAATCACATTTATTTTTCAGTTAAGTAATATGAAAAGTTTCAATAGAGTATTGATATAAGTGAAACCCATGAATTGATTGATTCCTTTTCAAACGTTTTTGAGAATTTGCCCAGTCAATTAGTAAGAGAAATTGCTCCATCGTCTTTTTGGCATTTTGTAATTTAAATTCATAGCATTGCCACGGGTTATATATACTCAACTTTATACTTGTGGGATGTGTACATATTTCTGAGACAAACCTTGAGCTAATTGATGTTATATTCTATGCACAAGACAATCATCTCAAATAGAACTATTGGAAGGTATATCAGGCAAAGGCGAAGACCAGGGGTCCACTAATCGGTCACATGGACAAATAACATTGTATTTTCTAGATGAATTAGGGACTTGACTCTAATCAATTGTACAATACATAGGAGATGGAAATCGTCTGTCCAATTGCATTCATTCCCTGACAAATGCTGCTCGAGACTCATTTAGACCGAAAAAGATGCAACAAAAAAAAAAAACAAAACAACAAAGATATAGACTCTTTCTCATATCCGAACAAGGCAAACCAAGGATCTGCTCCTATATGACAGCAAAGCACTCCTTGCTAGCTGGCTTCATGGACTTCTCCCCAAGCTTCCATTCAGCCAAGAAAACCTCGTCGGCATTATCCCGCACATACTGCAAGGCCTATGAAAACGAAAATTCACAATGGTGAAAATGATATATTTTCAGCCAATTGTGTAAGAGCCCTATTGCATATCATAATAGAGATGAACTTGGCTAGATGCAGAGGCGTCATAATCAATTGATTTATCTAAAACAAAACATTTTTTGTATCTTAAAAGGTAATTAAAATCACCAACTACAGCTATTACACCTCTTGAATTGTTCTATATTGAAACAGGGTATGCACAACATGAAACAAGACCGTTAAAAATGAATACAAGCGCCCATGAATTCAGCATCGGGGAGGAACGTAATGGAAGAAGGTTAGCATCAAATTGAAAGATCCATTTAGCGTTACAAGAACATATGGAAGTCCTAGAAAAAAGTCCCATTGTGCCAAAAAGAAAACATGCTTACCAAATTCTAGTACAGCCTTCAAGAATTCTTATATCAAATTACTAAATGGAACATAGCAACATTAATGAACAAAGGACCAATCCTATTGATTTCCAGAAATCTTAACAAAATCTACCTGAAATTATATGGGACAAGAGTTCCTAAAAATGCAGAGGTAAACTTGACCCAAAATTTCATGCAAAAAAATCTCTCAAATTTTTACAACCCTCCTTCAAATTAAAGGGAAAAGAACACATAGAAAACATTACTGCTATGAAGTTTCTAAATTTATCACTACATTGGATAAAAAATGAAAACCTCTAGCACTTAGGACACCTAAAGACATGTGCAACAACCAAATTTATCTAGTCAAATGAATGACTAGAGCAAAGTCCGGACATGATTTAACACATGCCACTATTAAAGGAAAGAAATTCACTATATGCTTCAAGGAAAAAAGCACACAAGCAGCATCCTTCATAATGAGAAGACAGCATGAGGGCATGATGGCATTACATGATTTACAGCTGAACTTTTCCTCACAGTGGATTGGCTATAAACATCATCGAGAGCCCTCGTGCCTTGTTGCACAGTGTCATATTTTCTTCAAGATCTCAATCTCCATAACCCTTCCAAAAGTATCATCTTTAAGGAATGTAATGGAGTGTCACGTGGTGCTAACTTAGGTCTCCTCTACATTTATTACACATTCGTGCTGGTAGTATGAAGATCCTTAAACACTAACCTGACAGTCTAATTGAACTTCAAACGTAATGTCTGTGGTTTCCCTCTACCAAATATCATTCTATTCATACAAGACAAACCTCTAAATGCCTTCCCTATTCCTATGCTGTTAAACTAAGAGTTTTCTAAGAACTTGGCTCATATGCAAAATTAAGATAAGTACTATGTTCTGCAGCAAATTTCCATTTGATGCAGCTCTGGGAAAGAGCAATATTGCATATGACAATAAAAGATCGTACAAATGCCACAGACAAAAAATCAACATGTCATCAACACTAGACAACAATCAAAACTAGGAAATTTAACATGTCTTGTAATTGAATGGATCCATATTCCAAACAACATGCTCTTACAATTTTTAATAGATGGGAAAAGAAAAGGAGCAAAAACAACAAGTTTCTGACTAAATAAGTGCCTAATGTACCAACAGAGTTCAATACAATTCAATTAGAGGAACAAGTCAATATGATAATCTTACAGGAAATAATTTTTTATATTCTCAGCCTTCTCTTTCCTAAGAAAAATGGTAATCAATTGATTGCCATTGCAGTTTTGATTTAAAATAGCCAATCAAACCAAATCGTGTCTGAGCTAAATCAAAGGTAATTAAATTGCCAATTGAGTTGAGTTGGACATTAGCGGCAAAGATTAGTGGTGAAAGTAAAGGTACCTTGCTGATGGAGCAGCAGAAAGAGAGGAAGCTATTGCAATAGAAGTTGCGCTTGTGCTTGTGCTTGAGGTGCTTCGCGAAGGTGACATTCCATTTCTTTGGAGCTCTTGTGAGTGTTGGATTTCGGATGAAGAAAAATTCTTGAGATTATTTTGGGCTTGGAGCCCAAGGGAAGGCTCCAAGGTCGTCACACCCAAGGCACAATGATGCCGGGGTCACGCGATCTCGACGAGCCTCACAACAACAAATTTAGAGCGACTGTACGACCGTCAACTAGGCGATTGGCAAGGACCATCGACCAAGCAACCAGAGGTGACCAAGCGAGCGATATGTTTCTAGCGAGATGCAAGGCGAATGACAAGTGCAAGCACGCTAGAAAAAAAGAGGTGAGAGAAGAGAGAGACAGATCTGAGGGTTTTTATGTTAAAAAGGGTAGATGTGGAATTATGTTTAATGAGCGAGGATAAGATTGGAAATTTAAAAAATTATGTTTAATGAGCGAGGATAAGATTGGAAATTTAAAAAATTCTTTAATCCAAATATGTTGCATGCCGAAAAAGCCAAAATGCCAAAGCAGGTGGGAGGGGGGCCTTGAGTTAAAAGGCCTTGTAGAGGCCTTGGGAATGCTAGCATTGGCAAAATGGGCTCTAAAAATTCAATGCCAAACACACTAGCATTCAGCTATGGGTCTTTAGAAGCCTAAGGGGCATTGCAAGGCTGCTGCCAAACACAACCTTGACTTGATTGTTGAGCTAGTTGGTGTCGCCCATGCTCGACCAAGTTCATGAGCATTATCTCTTATTTAAGAAAAAACGACTCGATTTTGGGCCTGGTGGAGCGTTTACAAATCACGTAGCTGTTAGTAATGCAACATGCTAAAAGCTGCCCCAAGGTATCGAGTCCTCTGGTGTTTTGGATGTAGCAGACTATTGGATACAAATAAAGGGCCACCAGTTTCATGAACAGTAGCACTAGCACTGTGCCAAGTGAAACACTAATTTTAGTGCTAGGCCAGTTTGTTTACACTCAAACAAAGGTAACTTTTTGCTTTCTTATCAAAATCTAAAATCTTATTAAAATATTACAAAACTTTTTGGTCTTTCGGATTTAAAAACAATCAATTTCAGGAGCTTCGGAATTTAGGGAAAAAAAATTGTCGAAGAGCGCGAGCGGCCCACGTTTTGATACAGCAGACAACTAAAAGTCATCAATCAAGGACATGCCATCATCCAACAACAACATCGACCAAGTCTTGTCCCATTAAACAAGGTCTGCTACGAAGAATCTTCCCATGTCATTTGTAAGATCTAAATGATCAGCATGCCATAAATTGTGAAGTACGATGCCTTGAGAGATGACTCCAATGTCCAAAACTCTAACATTAAAAAAAGAAAGAAAGAAAGAAGGTAAAACTCAGATTTTACCAGGCCAGAACAAATGCTTCCACCGCCAAGTGTATTTTCTATTGGTCTCATACTAAACCACATGATTCTATCGACAGGTTAAATTAGCCAAACCAAAAGGTTTCATCCCCTTTCTCTCTTTTCAAATGAAGCCTCAGAAACCACGGAACTTCTCGCCTTGATTCATCGAGAACAACTGTCATATGCTAAATTTTTGCAGCAAATAAACTGAGATGGTTTACTTGAGCTTTCCAGAATGATGATATGTGTTCGAAAAGATGAAAAACAGAAAGCCGTTAGTAAAGGAAAAAAGGAGTAAAGTGCGCAAGCAATTTGCTCCTTTTTCATTAGAGCATACACTGGATAAGTAGCCGAACGTCCATAACATAGTATGACGCAATGGTTGCACAACAACTAAAAATAACAGAGAAAGGAAGGAGGAACTACATTAATAAAAGTAGATGTAGTATAATGCCTAATCCATCTATGCAGCGTGTTATGACCAGTCTAAATTCGTTTCCAGAAGAAAAGAGCTGTAGCAGTAGATGGTCGATGGTACTGGAGAAAGAAGCGCTGATGTTTCTTCCGCCGTCGTGATTATTTACACAATCTATTCTTATCATGGGTAACTGCAGAAACAAAAGGACAAGTAGATGAGAGGACGAATGCATATCTATCATCCTTAGTTGGGTCGGGGACTTTGAGAAACAAATTCTTAAAGACAGTGAAAAAAAGAAAGAGGCTAATGGGATGTGTATGGGAAAAAACCCAAATGATCAATCAAACCAAGTGAGGCATGCAAGAAAATGAAGCTGCAGGAACAACCATAACACCACAGACCTAAACTAGCTCAAATATTGTGTAATTAGAATCAAAAGACTCTGTTAGCCAAGTGCCCCACACCATCATTCACCAAGATGTGATGCAACTTCAGGAAAAGAAAACAAACGGAGGGCCACAAAGAAGCTTAACCAAGAAACTTGAAACGGATGTTATGGAATCACCTCTCTACAAAGCCATTTCTGCCTGCAAGGCAGCGAGCTCATCATCCTCAGGCGTGTTCTTCACTGGCTGAGGACGTGACGGCTGCTTGACTGCAGGAACGTGCACTGGAGCAGGGGGAGCAGTTGTGGTAGGCTCGAGAAGCTGGTCCTCCAGCTCAGCCCCTTCCAATTCTTCGAGCTCTGCTTCCAGTTCATCCTAATATAGCAGTCAGAATTTACTTTAGCCACAAATATTCTATCAAGAACTTGTTTAAAAATAAGTCACGTGACTTTTAGAGTTGCTACTTCATCGAAATCAGCTGCTGCACCAATCGGTGCGGACAAGGCCTCCTGAATCTGTTTCATGTTTTCAGTCTGATCGTTGACCTCGTCCATTGTTCTATCCAAGTCGTCAATGTTCCTGATATTTAAAAGGAATCACACTAAACCTTAGAGAAACAGTTAATGCAATGAGAGCATAGAAGCAGTATCTACACATTAATGCATTTTTTTTAAGGCTTACGAAGGGATGAGAGAAGAAAAGGACACTCCTAGTGTTAAAAAACAAAGGGCCTGATTATAGTACAAAGTACTTTAAATCAAAAAACTCTCTTTAGTGTCTCCCATCAGTTCATTTCATGTGGCCTCTTTCACAGGGTTTACCATCAGTACATTTCATAGTTTTTAATTCCTACACTTTTAGAACCGTCTGTGTTGTAGATCCATCAGTAATTCAATTTTAAGGGAAAAACACTTGCATTGGATTTCATCGAACTAATTACTAAATAGAGCCTCGATTAGATTTTTCGCTCTACTGGCAAAAACAAAAGCAGATTTGTTGCTTCAAATATGGTAAAATCTTCCACGCAAAACAATGTACAGAAATCCAGGCACAGAATCTCCATTTTTTTTTCCTCTAGTAGATACAGTTGAAAATGGTACATACGTTGCCTTATGCATGGCCTTCATGGTGGCGGCTCCGCTTCGCAATGCATCGACAGTCTCTGTTGTGGCCTTGGCGCCTTCTAACATGATCATCTAACATTTTTAAAATGGAACCATGGTTTGAGATTTTAGGTGTTTCCATTCTAAGCATAGAGACAGAGCATCCAAGTGGAAGTAAAATGGCCAAGCAGCAAGCATACCTGATCATGTATGCGCAACTGATAACTTCCAAGCTGTTCAATTTGTGTTTCATACATCTTTTTCTTCTTCAAACATTGAATAGCAGCTGCAAAATAACACCAATATGCACATTCACTGAGTGATTTAAGCACAAATGAGTTTCCAATCTACATCTCCACAATGGGGTAATAATTGGCAAGAATCTGAGACCAATTGGAGTTACCATGTCTAAACTAAAAGAGAATATGCTATCTATAGCACCTTGTGACTTCATAATTGCTTGGTGCTGCTGAAGCTAATTATTTATCAGGAGGAGGACATTTAACCATTATAAGAATCAATGTCTCAGTTTAAACTCTATAACTGTACAGCACAAACACCATGGTGTTTTTCTGGATACCAACGGCACGAACAGAAAGAGAGAACATTTTTCACAGGACAAGTCAACTAATTTCGGTTTCAGCATCAGACGATCCCCAGCTACAGTTTCATTATCCAAAATATCACATCTGAACACATTGCATGACCAAGGTTAAGTCACTGAAGAGTGATTGAGAATAACTCTGCATTATTTCTATCAATATTGGCTTTCCACACATGACAATTTAATCATTAAAGCATTTCAAATTCCTGTAGTTGAAGATCCAAAGAGAAGAACAATGGAAGCGAGCGGAGGTCATACCATTCTTTTTCTTGGCCTTGGTATACGTCTTGGCCCTTTCAACCTCCGCAGCAGCCTTCTTGGCGAGGAAGTTCTCCTTCTTCTCTAACATCTCGAGCGTCTACAATGATAAGTGGCAGAGGTAACAATCTGAAGAAGCTCTCCCGCAAATTTCAGCACGATTTCCAGTTAATTGAACGGGTATAACATGTTATACACATGGGATCAAGACAAAAGCAGTTTTGCATCTGTTACAGGGGCTTTACAGATGATTTTATATCACTTTGTAAATTAAAGAACCGAGTATTACATGTCTAGCTAGTAAAAAAATTAAAGAACAGATTGTTGGCTGCATCAAATCTATTGCTTCTCTAATTTCACCCACCAATTGAGATATAAATGGAAATTTACAATCACAAGATCAAATAAATTCCACAAACTAAAACCATCCAACCGATGATAAATTACATGTAGGATGACCTAACCTAGGATGATCTGGAGCTGAAACATATCAGCGAGATCAACTGATTAATGGGTCATAAACCCAGATCACGCTACGACTATTAACACGATGACGCTCCAGAAAATCTATGGTCCTCTGGACACCACCAACGAGAAAATGGAAAATCAAAATAAAAAGAACAGGAATAAAGACAAAAATATCATAAGCAATCAAATTACTTTAAAGAATTAAACAGAAGGAAACGATCAGAATCCTACCTCGTTCAATTTATCTATCGTCGTTATGGCACTGGCAGTTGATTCCTTCTTCTTCGTAAACATTTTCTGAAACATGATTGAAACCCTTTGTTCTTCAAGACAAGAAGTTTCTTCTTCCCCGAGCTCAAGAAAGCTTTACCCGATTCCAGAAAGACTGCGACGACCAAAAGTGGGAGAATTTTATCAAATGGGTTGGAGTAATTTTCCAGGAAAACCCGAAACCGAGGGCATGCGGACCTTTGTGGATCGATAGGTGAGCTTCCAAGAAACCCCTGTAAAAGTGCAACGTGACAGAGGAGAGGTGACTTTTGTGGACTTTTGCTGGTCCGCGGTGAGGATGACCCGTGTATTCCTTGCACCTTCGACGAAACGTCAGCTTCGGTGACGCAGGAAAAGGTCGTTTGGTTCACCAAATCATGTCGTTTTACGGTTCTTACATTCAGATTTTCTTTTTTATCTATATGATATTTACGGTGCGTTTGTTTTTTGGGTAAAGTTATTATTTTTTTGTTTAAAGAACAGTGTTAATCATTCTATTTTTGAAGATACTTTTTTTTTTTTGTTAATCATTCTATTTTTGAAAATACTTCTTTTTTATTTTATTCTTGAAAAGTAAAAAAAAAAAAAGAATATACTTTTTTTTATTTTATTCTTGAAAACAATTTAAAATTTGAAAGCATTTAGTAACTAATCAAAAATTTTATTTTAAAATAAAAATACATTTAGTAAAACCCTTAAAATTTAAAATTCGAACTATTTTCTTTTATAATTTAATAAATTTTTTTTTTCTTTTTTCCTTTTCTTTTTGCCTTTTCTTCTTCTCCTTACTCCAATTGCCAGGCAAGGATTGGCGACCTTACCAAAGCATCGCCGGCCCTTGAACCCAAGCCACAACAACATGAGCTGAGCTAAGGTTTAGCGCCACCACCAAGTTAGTGTCACCCAATCAAGGCAACATCAAGCCATGATGATGGTTCGGTGAGGTTGCTGGCCATGGCCAAGGTTGGTAGCAGGCCAGAAGAAGGAAGAAGAAGATGAAGAAAAGGAAAGAGAAGAGAAAATAAGAAAAATTAGGCTTGATTCTATAATTATTTCGAGAACAAAAAAATAACTTTTTTTATTTCTTGATTTTGTTCCCGAAAACAAAAAATTTATTAAACAGATTTTTGTTCTAAATATATTCCAAAAAAAAAATAATAGAATTTATTAATATTTGATCAATTGTCAAACTTATCCCTAGTAAGGGAAAAAGCACATAAATTTTAGATTCGACGAGTTCCCTATTCAAATATTAAATAAAAAATGTTGTGTTGCAATACCTAATATGAGATCGTAAATAGTTCAAAATTTTCATGATCCGAGTTATCGATAAATATGATCTAACATATGAGACATAATTAATATAACATGATAGGAAAAGAAAAGAATAATGTCAAATTAATATCCCTTTGAAAATTTACTATTTTGATAGAAATAAGATACCCACATGCTTATTAAAATATGTCCTAATAGATTAATTTTCTTTCTTGCTCTTCTAATACAAAATCTAACCCACTAGCTTTGGTTGGAGTGGCATTTCACCCACCGAAATGGCATCCTATACCTAAGGTCAGTGCTTGGGGTTTGATAACTTTCCTTTTTCATTTAAAAAATGCGACACGCACTTCATTATAACTTGCTCCATTTTACATTTCAAATTTTGATTTCAATTCTAATCCAATGAGGTGCCACTTCGCTTGACCATCAAATCCAATAAACGTGTCAAATCACCAGGATAATCAGCTCAATAATCATGTCTGTCATATTAGCATAATCAACCAAGCAAGACAAGAGCTGTGATTAAAAGAGAGAGAGAGAGAGAGAGAAGCAATGAAGATGAATAGATAAGCATGTATATTTTAGCAGTGATGCCAAATGGAGGAGCTCTCCCACTACCCCTTTCCTGAGCAGGTGAACTGGGCTGGGCTTTGCTAAAGACCCAGGGCCTGCAAAAGAAAGGAAAAAAAGATATGGTGGGCTGGAGGAGGATAAAATGCAAATGGGCTTCATCTGAGAATTGGATCCATCTGACGTGCAAAAGCAAATTTCTCCTACACCCTTTTGAGAAAATAAAACTATTTCCACACCCCGCTTTTTCCACTTTCCAAAATTTTCACATCCAACGTTGAGGATCTAAGCTTGTGCGATGCGCCACTTTAGTTCACGCAATCTTAGCCTCGATCTCTCGTTGTTCTCATCGATAGTGGACAAACGCGCTCGTGGTTTTTTTGATTCCTAAAGTTCGTAATTTTTTAATGAGTCGAGATCGAAAAGGAGCCCAAAAAGAGAGGGGATCTTTTTTATTTATTCCGCGCTTGTGGGTGCTCTGCAAGCTGTCCTCCATGTCGAGGGAGAGAGAGCAGCGGGCTGACACACGGCGGCCAGCCGAGGCCCGTTCGATGGGGCTGAGAAATTGCAAAGAGGACGGCGATTGGCGGAAGGTGGGATCGAGGGCGACTGAAAGTCGGTCAAGCAGAACTCTCTTTTCCGCGATGCTCAACCAACCACGCAGTTCACGATTTCTCCCTCTGTCTCTCTGAGCAGCAACGACCGGAGAAAAGGGAAAAGAGAATTGGGGGGGGACAGGACAGGATATTTGAGAGTTGAATAAACCGGACAGGTACAGGTGGCTCCATTGAACGCCTCCCCCTTCCCGACCTTGCGCATCAGGGGGGAGAGAGAGAGAGAGAGAGGTGCTTGGTGGGTTTGACAGAAATCTAATTCCATGGCTTGGTTAGGTCGGTGAAAAAAATATTAGGTACAACTTTGAGGCCAACTCAGCAAAAAAATATTAATTCATTCACTTTTTGGGGTCTATTTGTTGGTCACGGTCTCCCTCTCTCACCCTCCCTCGCTGCCTCGCCCCCTCTCCTCTCGTCCTTCTCTCTCCTTTGCTGTTCTTCTTCCTTTGTTTTTTTTTGTCTCTCGTGCCCCACGGCTGCTGAGGTCGACCTCAAAGTCCAGAGCTTGGGATGGCCATGGCAGCTCAAGTTTGGAGCACACAAATATGGCCATTTTCTTTTTCTGTCTATTGTACTAGGTTGCCGCATTCATGACTTTTCTCCAAACTATGGCTATTAGATCCAAAGGTCAATGCCTGTGGACGATTAGTCTACAGTCTTGCAAATTTGTCTGTGGAGCTCGAGATTGAACCTAGAGCTCGAGGTCAAAGCAGCCATGGTCACTCAAGGATGAGCTCAACATCATGATTATCGTTAGGGGTGTACAAATGAACCATAAACCATCCGAATCACTTGGAACATATTGGATTGATTTGGAACTGGCGATTTTATGGGGACTAGTTCGGTTCTCAATTCTAATTTATTAAAATCGATAAGTACCGATTTGGTTCTTGATTTCAAGCATAAAACCACCCATTCGTTCACTCGGACATAACCGATATATATTTTTAAAAAAAGGAATTCCAACTCATCTACCTATCAATCATCCCTCTCTTCTTATTATTCTCTATCCTTTGCTATACTTGCTTCTTCTTTTTTTCTTTTTTTCTTTTTACTCATGCCTCATGACCAAAGAGCTTGAGCCCAAGGCTTGCAGCCGGCGTGGCCATGGAGTTCAACCTCGAGTAGCTAAGGTCGCAAGCTCGAGATAAGATAACTAGAGGTAAATTCATGGAATTAAATGACGATTCTCGATTTTAATTTTTTGAAATCGGTTCTTAGTTAGCAATTCTCAATTCTAAGGTGAGAATTGTTCATTTAGACCACACTCACCTCTATTTATTGTACCTCAAGCTTTGCCACGGGCCGCGAGTAACAAAATAAAGAAAGCAAGTGTAGCAGAGGAAAGAGAAGGATGAGCTGAGAGGGGGGGAGGTCGTGACTGACAGGTGGGCCTACGTGTGATAAATGTTGCAAGGCGAATAGACTGATTTTTTTGCTTAGTATGGGGTTAGAGTTGTGGTTAATATCTTCCATAGGTCGGCTTGATTGAAGCCATGGATTTCTTCTTGGATGACCGGAGATTGCTTTAGGAATTGTGTAGTATTTTTGCTGATGTCTTAAGCATTTGACTATTTATTAGTGTAAATACGACACACTCCGATATTTAAGACAAGTCAAAAAACCAACAAAAGCATGGGGTTGTGGATGGAGCATCAACGGCTTTGATTTCATTTCTCATCTTGACCTCTCTATCTTTTTTGTCATTGCAATGTGTGTAGACCCATCAAAATTGTGGGTCGGGTTGGATTTGAATTGAGTCGCATTTGAGTTGAGTTGAAATTTAGCCAAGTCTAAACCGATCTATTTAACCCTTTTTCATGTAATACAAAATTTAGTGATTTATATTCGACTCAATTTATATCTAATCTACATTTGACTTGATTCGTATTACTAAAATACTTCTATATTTGATTCAATTTAAGAAAATCCACACCTAAATTGACGCGAGAGTGCATAGTGAGTAAACGGAAGATCGAGTAAAGGCGATAAAGAGTGAAAAGAAAGTCATAAAGATAAGTTGTGTCTAAATAAACTGTAAATTCATTCAACACCCATATTATTTTAGCTTTTATATTCTAAACCCATTTTATGTTTAATTTACTGAATATAATTAACTCAGAGCCTAGATCAAGAGATGGACGTATGACCCATTTTAATAAGTTCAATCGTGTGCGAGGGACGAAATGGAGTGAGTCAGGCCTTGGACTCTAGTCATCAAGAAACCATTTCAACGGAACGGTAAACAGCTGTAATCTAAATTTTGTTATTTGGGTAGCTTGTTTGTATGTGCAATAATACCTCTTTGCTTATTCTAATCCAGTGAGCCATCCCCTTATGATAATCATAAACAAGGACCTTATGAATGGACACTTAAAAGTGTAACTTAATCTTTAGGATAAGAAAAATAAAAATACAACAGATCAGGATAACGTTTCCAATCCCAATCTAATTTAATAAATAACTATTGGATAATAAACAATATGCAGGCTTCTATCGGCATAAGTGGCGAGAACGAAATCAAGTTTTTGCGGGAGACAATTTGATGTAATTAATTAGTCCATTCACATCGGAGAATCAAGTCGAGTTTACGATAAGATTGGCATCCTTTTCAACGCGGCCTTTGAAAAAACGTGGTTACGGAAGAGCAATTTCTCGAAAATCCTCCGCCAATCGCGTTCGGTGTGGTGCGCGAAAGCTGATCCGGACTTAATCCGACGGTCCTGTTTCCATCACGACGGTGGGGGTTGACAAAAAGACAAGAAAAACCAACGTTTAAAGCTAAACGTTGGACAAAGCGATGTCTTAATCTTAGGCAAGGAAGCCACGTCATCATATTAAATATCAAAAAGGGCGCTTCTTCTAGTCCTGTCCAGACGGGCCCCACGCCTACTTGCGCTTTTTGGCCACTTTTTTCTCTCTCTACCTCCTCTCTCTCTCTATGGAAGACGATTGAATCGCTGTTGATCCTTATCTTGGCGAATCCCTAATTCTTCAACCTCGACACCCTTTTCTTCCCTTTCCACATTCCCCTCCTCTGCTTTTTCCGTCTCCCTCGAATCTGTTCCTCCACTTGCCTTCTGCACTGGCACCGTAAGCCCTCTTTCCCATTCCGTACAATCTCCTCTGTTATGATATCTGTGCTTGTGGAAAACGTGTGGTCTCTCCTGATCGAGCGTGAAGAACCGTTCTTGGCTTCTGGGTCTGGCTGCGTCAGGGCTCTGCACGCGGGCATCGACGCTGGAGAGCTAGGTTGCTCGTGGGTTCGGGAGGAAAAGGTCTTTCGGCTATCTGGGTTCGTCTGGGTCTGAGTTTTGATTGAGTCGGTGTGAGGCGTCTGGAGCGCGAAGAATCGTTTTTTGGCTTCTGGGTCTGGCTGCATCGGGGCTCTGCACGCGTGGGTCGATGCTGGAGAGCTGGGTGAGTCGTGGTATTTGGAAGGGAGGGTCTTTCCCTTATCTGGGTCTGTCTGGCTCTGAGTTTTGATTAAGTGGGTTCGTGTTGTCTGGTGCTTTTTTTGTGTTCGGATACCCGGATTGGGTGGGTTTCTGTTTCTGCAAGAAAGGTAAGAGCCTGAAGTTAGATATCTGTTAGAAGCTCTGGTGATTAGGTGTTGAGTTGGGGAGAGCGAGGATGAAGAGAGGGAAAGATGATGACAGGATCATGGGGCCCATGTTCCCGAGGTTACATGTGAATGATACAGAGAAAGGAGGGCCAAGAGCACCTCCGAGGAACAAGATGGCCCTTTACGAGCAGCTCAGCATACCTTCTCAAAGGTTCGGCTCGGGGATGTTGCCTCTCAATCCCAATAATAGCAGCAATTTGGTTTCTCCAGCATCTTCGAACCAGGTAAATGATATGATTGGTATTTCTTCCTTCGATCGTAGCGTGTTTGCTTTGAATTCATTACTGTTTAAGTCATGTCCTTGTGAAAGTATGCCTGATCTTTAGCCTGAAGTTACTGTTTTCTGTGGTAGGTAAGTTTTCAAGAAGCTGTCAGTTTGTCAATAGTTGCTATAGATATTGTAGATTTTGGTGATACACCGTTGTTCTCGTAAGTGGTTGATCTGTGGTGTTGGGAAATCCGTTAATGGACTGGATCGAGTGATGATAATCAGTAGTGCTCTGGGATTTTAGTTTGTCGTGTCAAAAGTGAGTCACTTATCATTGAAACATTTATCTGGTGAACCTCTCTCTTAAGGTGTTTCCTTCTCTGGTGACCTTAGGGATTGGTGTACGTTTTGTTTTTATGTTAATGAATCGAACTATTCTTTGCACAAGAAAATGCTAATTGGGGTGAGTTTTCTCATTCTGGTGTAAGTTGATATGGGAGAACTATTACTTTTTACAATTCACCGAGACAACCATTCGATTTCAGGGGACTGGATCTGCCCGGAACATGTATTTCCCACTTCACTTGCCTCCTTCAACTCCAACTCATCTTTCTGAGAGATTGAATGCTGGCAAGTCGGGCGGGGCTAGTCCAGCTAATTCGCTGGCACGAGTGGAACAGAGAAAAAATGCTGGTGATGGAGATGATTTTATGGTTCCCGTATATGTTCAGTCAGGAACGGGTCAAGGTAAAAACAAGAATAGTAAGGCTGGGGATAATGCTTCAAATTATACAGCGAAGATGCAAAGCTCCTGCAGTGATGATCCAAGAAGATCTAGCTCAGTAGGTCTCAGTTCAAGACAAGAATCAAACTTAGATGGTTCTATAAGATCCTATAGGAACATAGCCACAGCAGAGAATGGTCGTAGATCATTGAAGGAAGCTGATGCACCTCGAAATCCAGTTCTAGCAAGTTTTAGCACATCCCGTGGTACAGATGCACAACTACGACAGGGAAATGAAGATGGGTCACAATCAGATGAGCATGCACAAGATTTCGAAAATGAAGAAACTTCGAGAGACATTGAGAAGGGAATATCTTCCTGGTCAAGCCGTGATCCTCGTTTGGGAGAAACCCAAAGATGTCCACCTGAGCCTAGTAGCTTTGGTAAGGAAAACTTAAATGAAACATGTGGCGCGTTGCTCATGGTTGACGCTGGCAGGAATGACGATGCATCCGAAGTCTCCATTGCAGATTCAGTGTCGGGCTTTGATATCTCTCCTGATGATGTTGTGGGGATTATAGGTCAAAAACATTTCTGGAAGGCCAGGAAAGCAATTGTCAAGTAAGTACCTTTATGCTTACCCTTGGATGGTTCATCCAGCTTTAAAATCTGAGGTTCTTATTGCCTTACTTTCAATTTTATGTGATTTTGTTCTTGCATGTAAATAAGAACTCCAAAGTACTCTTTTTAAATTGTCCTCTTTGGTTATGAAAGTTGAGTGGTCAGAACTTATAATGTTTAGGCTAAACTGCAAGATGGTCAAATTTTTAGGACATTGGATGCAATTCTCCCATTATTTTATTAGAATATGTATTGTATCTCAGATTTGGTCATTATTGTGTGATTGCTTCTTTCTTAGTTGTTTTGATAATGAGCCTTGTTATGACGGTTAGACAACTCAATTGGTTGCTTGTCCAGTCTTTCTAAACATTCAGATAAAAACTATTCTTCAATAATATGTTCTAACACGTTGTGATTGTTCTCCAAATGGTAAGGGAGAAATATTTTTGTTCATTTGTTCAGACTTATATCAACCATATGAGTGTACCCTTTCTTGGGTTGAACTATAACTTGATTTTCATTTGAAACCACCGGATTGTGCTGCGTATTTGGACTTTATCCATTCTTTTGCTTCGACATTTGCTTTTGCTCTTAGTGTTAATTTGTTAAATGGGTAAGGGACGTGCTGCAGCGTTGCTGCCTTCATATGTAGTATTGAATTTGTTTTCGATACCGAGATTTTGCTTCAAATTTCAACATTAGAGCATTAATTGATTTCAATCAGAAAACTGTAGTTCATAGATTTATAGTTGAGGAGAGTAACTAACGGTGTGGAGTCCCAGGGTCCCTCTGAGGTGGTATTTCATGTATTTAGCGGTGGATCGTCTGAGACCAGGTAGGTCGACTGTCCTATCTGGAGAATTTTTGCAAGGTGACCCTGAGAATGGTGGATCATCTCTCGTTCATTGTGCCTTCGCATTTTCTCTCAAGAAATATTTCTGTCTCCATCTTTTTTTCTGGTCTTGCCTGCCACATCGTGAGCATTCTCTAGTAATGAGGGCATGGTGCGGCAGGGGACATGGCAGAGGGTAGTGCCGTGGTATGTCTGGGACCATTTCCAAGGGGTGAAAATGATATCTAGCTTGATCTTGGTGGATATGGTGACCGAAAGGATTACGTTTCATGTTGCACCTTGGTATTTGTGTTATTGAATTGGGTGCCTATCCATTCTTCGTTTATACAATGTCTAGGTATAATGTTGCTGTAGTGTATATATGTGCTAACTCTATGTTCTTGTTGTATTTTTTCATAGAATTATTGTCTGATTTTAGCATATATATCAGCTGCAGTCCTAGCTTCTCTGTTGTGCAAGATTTTTGATGTAATGGTAGTTTCCGTTGAGATAGAAAAATAAAGAAAGAAAATTTAGGTGCAAGGGTATGGAGATATCGAGGCAATGTTTGAAGTGCTTTTGTTTTGAGTGCCTGCGATTGTTCTGTTACTGTCATTCTTAGTATTGGCTAGATTTTGGATGAGTTAAGTTGGATGCTTAATGCCTTGCAATGTTTAGATCTATGCTATTGACCATCTGATTTGATTGGAGTATTCATCTGTCTTTTTGTGAGCCTAAGTCAATGAATGTGTTATTGTCTCTGTTTTGACATAACTCCCTTTTACTCATTTCAGTCAACAGAGAGTGTTTGCAGTTCAAGTCTTTGAGTTGCATAGATTGATAAAGGTACGCTGGATGTCACTCTTCAAGGAAATTATTTGGTGAAGTCTAGTAGTAACATATCTTTGTGCATTTACAGGTACAGAAGTTGATCGCTGGGTCACCACATCTTCTGATTGAGGATGTTTCTGGCTTAGGCAAAACTTGTTTAGTCAACTCTCCTGCAAAGAAATTTTCCGAGGACCATAATGGTGGATATCCATCACAAACTACAAACCACAAAGAGGAGCAGGAGAAGCCTGGCCACCAGATGGAGTGTTCTGCAGAGAATGCAGTCGGGAAGACATCAATTTCTTCTGTCAAAAGTGCCAATCAGCTTTCAGATTATGGGCCTGGTATGAGAAACCCACCTCTTGCACCCATTGTGCCTGATGTGAAAATGGGCCCATGGGGTTACCCTCAGCCATCGGGGCAGCAATGGTTGATCCCTGTTATGTCTCCTTCAGAGGGGCTTGTTTACAAGCCCTATCCTGTGCCTGGATTGACGGGAACAGCTTGTGGAGGATGTGGGCCATACAACTCTTCTCCAATGATGGCGAACATTCCAAACCCTGCCTATGGAGTTCCACTGCATCCTCATCATCAAGGATTTGGGTTCCCTTCGGGTGTTCCTCCACCTGGCCATAGTTATTTCCCCACGTACGGTATGCCCGTCATGAGCTTCAATGTTTCAGGTTCATCTGTAGAACAAACGAACCGGTTTTCCAGACCTGTCCAATACGGTCAAACGGGCCAATTATCTGGAGGGGAAGTTAACAATCTGCAGCATCAGAATTCATCTAACTTACCTAAGCAGAGAAAAGGATCAGTTGCTCAGATCAAATTCCAAGCCAATAAAGACAGTGAGTTGCAGGTGAGCACGGCAAGCAGTCCTAGCGAGAAACCACCAGAGGGACTTGGGAATGTCCAATCCTCAGACGGAAAAGAAGCACTCCCACTTTTTCCAGTTGCTCCAGCGGTTTCTGAAGGGGGATCTCAGCTTCGCGAGGCGGAGCAGCCTACAAGGGTTATTAGAAGTGTGCCTCACAACGCTAGATCTGCAACAGAGTCTGTGGCTCGAATATTCAGGTCTATACAAGAAGAGAGGAAACAGTTCGACTCCATTTAGGGGCTCGGCTGACTATGTTTGTCTCTCATAAAGTTGTAAACTCGGAAACTCATTTGAGTTCTGAGCGTGAGAGCTTCTGTATTTGTGTTATATTCGTCTTTTGGTCCTTATAGATTGGTCTGTAAATTAGGTTATCCTATGTGGAAGTTCATAACCGGATTATATTTGTCATCTCGGTGTAAGTTGCTAGAGGTGTCTTTTGGTAAGGTAAATTTTGTTCCAGTGAATCGGTGCCTATATATCACTACAGTGTAACTTCCAATCGAATAGCCATCTTGTGTTGTGCCTGTTGTATCAGTAATTTTATCATTCCTTGTCTTTATCAAGGGAGTTGAGGTCATGACTGTTGGGTGCTGTAAAATCGCTCAACGATGACACGATTTCCTGGATTGATTTCGGCATGTCCTCGCTTGGTGCCCATAAGTAAATCTCGACTTTTGAGCAGTTCTTTGTTGTGGACGTATTAGTGATGCTTGATGAGGGAACTTTTGACCTATAGCATTTGTCATCCCTGGGGAACCGAAAGGGGATGTGTAGGGGCAAAAGCTATTTAACTACTACTGAAGGGGAGTTCAATAGGTTGTGACCCCAAATGAAATTCTTTGAAAGGACATTTTGTTTGCTACACTTGCATGACATTCACATATTACTCATCATCATGGGCAGAAATGATTTTGTCCCGGTCCGCCGAAGTAGAACACAGGCTCGCCGACATACCCATCTCTATGGTTGTTCCCATTGTAGCAGTACACTTCATCACTATAAACCCCAACCCACTCCGGGTACTTCAGTGAGAGTGAGAAGTCCACGATCCTAACGTGGTTGATGTAGCAGGCATGGCCATGGAGTGCCCCTGAGTACTCCCCACTTCCCATGGCAGTTCTGGTGTGAGGAGTCTTCTTCACCATCGTACTGTACACTTGACCTCCCCAGTTGACCATTATGGCGCTGCGCTTCAGGTAGAAGAAAAGGGATCCTGGAAAATACCCGAGGACCAGGTCGTTCGTGAGGCGTAGCCACCAGTTGGTAGAATGAGGATCCTGGTTCAATGATAACTATCTCTGCTCAGAAATAATATTTCCAGAAAGAGGACTCGCAACTTTTTAAGTTAAACCTGAATTAATGGGCGAACACGATTCAGATGAAATTGTAAAATGGTTGGAACGGTTAAGTCAGGATTGACATGAAGAGCAAATCGTTGTCCAAGGGAACACGGACACCTTTGGGCATTTGAATGTAACTAGCCTGCTCAAACAGGGATTTGCCGATCTGGTCTATTGCAAGTAAAGAAGGCAAAGAAGATTGAGAATTTAAGTACCAAGAAGATGCCGACTGATATTTGATATTGTTCCCGTTCAGAAGATATCGGACCTAGAGCAGAGCCGAGGGCCACCTCAGAACTAGTTTGAACGAACCCAGAACAGGTCAAATCGAAGCAGCCTGTGGAAACGCTTCCATCAACCTATGTAATAGAGGAAAAGGAAGATAAGCCAACCAATTAAACGGTTCAGCTCCGCCCAGAAGGAATGGTCTATCATGATAGAGAACTCACGGTCCAATGTGTGAAAAGCCGACTTTGCTTATCTCCATATAATTTTGGGTTCACCTGGGAATAGGAAAATCTTTCTGAGCTATCTCAATATATAACCAACAACTAACAGGTTGTAAGTAAAAGAGACCCCGACTGAAATTGAAAGACAGACCATCCATCCTGCTTCAACACTTTCGTACTTATTGCCGGGGCCACCCAGAAGCCATATCTGGGCCGTAGTGAAGTCATCTGGCAAATCAAGGTTTGGATTCCATAAGTTTATGTCACTGGAAGCTCCTATGTAGTTGTACCCTACTGTCACAAGGATTGCTTGCTGCACAAGAAACATAGTGAAATAATATTACTAGACCCTAAAATGTGTGAGGGAACAAGTTTCTGTAAGCAAGTCAACGAGGGGCGTTCAATTCAGTTGAAGGAATGCTTACATCACGATCTTTTGTATAAGGAAGAGAGACTCGGGTTCCATTTATGACCACATTTCGAACATTTTCATTGAGGGTTGAATTAGCCACGTAGTCCTGTGAATGAGGATGATACATTTTCCCAAATTGCTCGGGACTAGAAGCTCTCAACAAGTCTTGCCGCCGGACTCGTCGGATGGGAATAGTTCCCCGGGGACAACTTCCGCTCTTTTGCCAAGTTTGAGCTATTACTGGTTTTGAGGACTCAACTTTTGCTGCTTTGTTTTCTGAAGGCAATTTAATGCTGGGTTCCATCTGCATTTTGAAGAAAGGATATATGAGGCTGCTTTCAATATGTGTGATGATAACGTGCAATCCGCTTGTTTGAGTTCCTGAGACTAGCTGATTTAATTAGAATAAAAGCTATTTATAACTTATGAGTCTTGAAAAAATGTTGTCATCAAAATGTCAATTGTAAGTAGGAGAGCTATGGTTAGGCAACGGGCCTGAATGACATGCTCCTTCATTGCGGGATGGTCGAAGGCTGGTTGTTTGTGCATGTCAACACAGTCGATGATATCTCCATCTGCACTCTATTAATCAAACCAAAATTGGACATCAGTCTGCAACTTAATTTACTGGGAGTGAACAAGCTTTCATTAATTGTGTCCATTAAGTAGCTAACGAACAAATGGGTGCCTTGAAAACTCCCTTTCCTTTTGTGTGTCTGAGTAAGTGCGTGCGTGAGAGAGAGACAGAGAAAGAGAGCAACTTTTCTGAAAGAACTCAAATTACAACCACATCCTCTACTTATCAACTCGAGCCAATGTATGAGTACTGTAGATTTGACTGCAGCAAAAAGATGGTTGCATGGTTGAAGTACGGTGCAACAAAAATATTGAGGACATGGAGGAAAAATTTAACATTTCTTATATGGTGATTTGTGGGGATCCCATATATGGCATTACTTTCTGACCAAAACTGAAAGAAAAAGAAAAACAAAAGAAAGAAAGAAAAAAAAAGAAAGAAAAGGAGAGAGAGAGAATAAAAGCATATCACGTATTCATATCATTAGTTCTATTTGGAATACAGCAAAATTGTCCTGGATCTTATGGCACATGTGCAGTTGATCACCAAGAGTGTAATCACTTTTTCCTGAAATGGCTCCAGAAAAACATGGGTTTTGTACCAAAAGCAAATGTTCAGCGATGGCTGTGGAACTGACTTTCATCACATTGTTATATGAAGAGACACCAGAAATGATTCAAAGATCGAGGTTTTATGAGATATTAGTGTAAGCTGATGCAAAGTAGCCGAAAATACAGAAAACACGTCGGAGAATTTTGTTGCCCTCCAAACAAAAGAAGCTTTTCTGGGCCAAGAAATCAAGGCCAGCGTCTCCTATTTAATGTAATTCTCACAGAATGGTTTTTCAAACCATGAATCAGTATCAGCAGAAAGCCTATTCAAAGAGGCGTTGAAGGAGATATGATACCTGAATGCTCTTCACTGCAGGCTTATTAAGAAGCCTGAGTCTTCTATCAATATCATCCTCGTCCACCGCAGCCTCTCTATTCATTGATTTTCTTGATGCACTATTAGCCATTGTGGCCCAACACAATGCCATAGCCAAGAAGAGCATAAATCCCACTTTCTCCATTCTTCCTTGGCTTCTCAGCAGGAAAATGACTGAAGGGGAAGCGATTAAAAAAGATTGAAATGACACAAAAAATGGAAAATGCAAAACCGATTCAATGTTTGTCCACGAAAGCCAGGAACCTTGCAAAATCCCAATTTGCCACTGTGATTGATCACTTGACACATTTGCTTCGGTTGAAACAGAAGGTACGCATTTACTAACAAAAAGCCAAATAGAAAGAAAAGACAATGATACACCGACCAGATTGTTTCTTGTGAATTAAGTCAAGATTGACTGAACTTTGACTTCTTCAGTTAACGTCAACACAGAAAAAGATAAACTTTTATGACTTTTCTGCCAAATACCATTGTGCTCTTCACAGATTGCAGCAATGCACGATAAACTGACTGAAAATGACCTGCACTGCAAGAAAATTTTCCAGGCATGCTGATTAAGAGCATGAATTTTCTCTTAGCAGAAAAAGATCAGGGATCTAAAGTATAATTAAAATATGGGAAGTGCCAGCTCGTCAAACTTCATAAAAGGCCTTGTGATTATGGCATAAAAATCTAAGAGATTTATATTTTGGACAAATATCGCTTTCTCTTTTTTTCTTTTTTTTTGGTCGTAACATATCACTTACATTTAACCAGCGAAGTTAGGAAGACAACCACAATAAACGTCTAAACACACCAAATCCCCAAGGGCTTAGATAGCCAATTAGGAGGGAGGTAATCTAATCTATGGGCTTTGGCAATCCAATCCGCAAATTGATTGGCTTCACGTGGACCCGTTGACCTGAAGTGCTTAATAGATGGGATGAGAATGGTTTACGTCCACCCATTTAAGCCGAGCCTGCAAGCCCATACAATCTTCAATTACTGTGTTATGGCTTCACCCACACGAGTTTGTTACCATGTTCTGGCCTGGACTTCATGCTTAACCTGACGAGAACCATGCCTCCAGGTTTAGTTTAGCCTGCCGGTTGATCAGGTCTGAAATTCTAAGACATATAAGAAAGGCTTTCAATTGGTGAAAAGGAAACGGGAAAATAAGTGTCGTTTTTGTTTTTCTCTGAACTCTGTTCCTAGCATCTGCCGTACCAGGATCAGTCTGAAAAACGTAGAAACTAGCAGCCGCGGTGTCTAGTCAGGGGCACAACCCCTTCCATCCAGGACCTCCAAAATAAAACTCAGGATCTTCAACATCCCCAAGGTAAAACTCTTCTGTGTAGTGGTCAATCTCTTCCGGGAACTTCAGGATCATCAAGTTGTCACAGACCTATACCCTCGTCACTTATTTGCTCAATTCTTCAAGGAAAACTGCCTGCTGCCCATTTTTGTTCGAAGGTTTGGGGCGAGAATCGCATTTCCCTAAAAATTTTGAGCTATACAAATTTGCCTCCCCACTGAACAATTTTGACAAGATTTGAGAATAAAAAAAAAAAAAATTTGATTCAGGAAGTAACCAACATTCGTCTTCTCATCAAAACGGTGAAACCCTCCATTTATTGGTGTTTGTCATCTCGGTTGCATGGAGTCCGTCTTTGCCACCATCTGCCGCCACCCGCCGCCACCGAAGCTGCCGTCCGCCACTAGTTCGCCGAATCCGGCGAGGTCGTTGGAGGCTCAAGGCCAGGGCGAGGTCTGACAGCTCGCCGGTAATTAAGCTGGCCTTATTTGATAGGAAGGCCATCCTTCACCCAGCTGCCCGAATGGCCGGCCGATGAAGGCCATCTTGCCGAGGGCCGGCGATGCTCCAAACAAAGATCAAGTCAAGGTGCGAATGGAAGCAGCCGATTTTTTTCCCAGAGTCAGCCTGATACACAGAAGAGGAAGATACAATGTTGGTTTTGCAATGTCATACCAAAGATAGGCCAAACAAAGATCAAATCAAGGTGTGAATGGAAGCCCTACTAAAAAAAAAGGAAACATTTGTCCCAGTGACTGCCAATGAGACCCGGTACATTTGTCATGTTCATTTAAATGGAAAATGAGTTTGGATGATGAGTTAACTGTCCAATATGCAAATACACAAGTCTTCCAGTCGACATACATGCCAGGATTCAACTGAAAAGTTTGGAATCGTTAGGCGTTGGGTTAGAATTACTGGAAAGCAACTGTCACAAAGCTATCACTTCAGTTAATCTGCAAAGGCCAAGATCTGATACTTGTTTGGGAGAAAACCAGAGATGTCCACCTGAGCCTAATAGCTTTGGTATGGAAATCTTAAATGAGATGTGTTGCTCATAGTTGACGCTGGCAGGAATGGCGATGCATCCAAAGTCTTCATTACAGATTAAAAACATTTCTGGAAAGTCAGGAGAGCAATTGTCAAGTAAGTGCCTGTATGCTTAACCACGGACACGTTCATCCAGATTTAAAATCTGAGGCTGTTATTGCCTTACTCTCAATTTTTTGTGATTTTGTTCTTGCATGTAAAAAAGATTCCAAAGTATTCTTTTTAAATTGTCCAGTTTGGTTATGGAAGTTGAGTCATCAGAACTTGTAATGTTCAGGCTAAACTGCAAAAAGGTCAAATTTTAAGGACTTTGGATGCAATTCTCCCATTATTCTCTCCTTCATTGTGCCGTTGTATTTTCTCTCTAGAAATATTTCCGTCTCCATGTTTTCTCTTGTTCTTGCTTGCCATATTGTGAGCATTCAGTAATAATGAGGGCATGGTGCAGCAGGGGACATGGCGGAAGGTAGTCTGGTGACATGTCTTGGACCATTTCCGAGTGATATGGTGACCAAAAGGATTATTTGTCATGTTGCACCTTGGTATTTGTGGTATCAGAAATGGGTGCCAATCCATTCTGCATATGCAATTTCTAGGTATAATTTTGCTTTGGTGCATATGAATCCTGACTCTATGATCTTCATAGACTAATTGTCTGGTTTTAGAAAATATATCGGCTGTAGTCCTAGCTTTGGTATTGTGCACAGTACCTGATGTAAGGGTAGTTGATGTTGTGATAAAAAAAAGATAGAAAATTTAGGTGCAAGGTTATGGAGATATCAAGGCAATATTTGAAGTACTTTTGCCTGTGATTGCTCTGCTACTGTCATTCTTAGTACTGGCCAGATTTTGGATGAGTTTAGTTGGATGCTTCATGCCTTCCAATGTGTGGAACTCCTCATAAGGAGTTATAGTAGAATTTGGGTAGACTGTTGTTCATCCAGATCTATGCTATTGACCATCTGATTTGATTGGAGTATTTGCTTGTCTTTTGTATGCCTAAGTCGATGAATTTTTATTGTCTCTGTCTAGACATAACTCCCTGTTACTCATTTCAGTCGACAGAAAGTGTTAGCAGTTCAAGTCTTTGAGTTGCATAGACTGATAAAGGTACGCTGGATGTCGCTCTTCAATGGAATTATTTGGCAAAGTCTGGTAGTAGTAACGTATCTCAATGCATTTACAGGTCCAGAAGTTGATTGCTGGGTCACTATATCTTCTAAATTGTGGGTGCTTCTGGCTTAGACAAAACTTCTCAGTCAACTCTCCTGGGAAGAAATTTTGCGAGGACCATAATGGTAGATATCCGTTATAGTAGAATTTGGGATGTTTGCTTTTTCCTCTTTTGTTGACTTTTCAAACCCTCTTTCTTTCTTTCTTTCTTTCTTTTTTTTTTTTTTTTTTTTTTTTGGTAAGGAAATATGAACCCTTTTATTTATAAAAGAAGATAGAACAAAAGAAGCAGAATAGTTCTTTTTCTTTTTTTTTAAGCCCATATTTTACAAACATCCCAAACCCTGCTCATGGAGTTCCGTTGCATCGTCATCACCAAGGAATTGGGTTCCCTTCAGGTGTTCCTCCACAAGGCCAGAGTTATTTCCCCACGTACGGTATGCCCGTCAGGAGCTTCAATGCTTCAGGTTCATCTGTAGAACAAACGAACCAGTTTTCTCGACCTGTCCAATATGATCAAACACACCAATTATCAAGTGGGGAAGTTGACAATCTGCAACATCAGAATTCATCTAACACACCTATGCAGGGAAAAGGATCAGTTTTGCAGTTCAAATTCCAAGCCAATGAAGTCAGTGAGTTGCAGGTGAGCATGTCGAGCAGTCCAAGAGAGAAACGACCAGATGGACTTGGGAATGTCCGATCCTTGGAGGGAAAAGAAGCGCTCCCTTTTTTTTCCTGTTGCTCTAGGGGCTTCTGAAGGCTGATCTCAGGCTCATGAGGCGGAAGAGCCAACAAGGGTTATTATAAGTGTGCCTGACGGGTAGATCTGCAACCGAGTCCGTAACTCGAATATTCAGGTCTATAAAAGAAGAGAGGAAACAGCTCAAATCCATTTAGGGGTTTGGCTGACTATGTTCGTCTCTTTAAAGTCGTAAACTCAGAAACTCATTGGAGTTGTGAGCGTTAGTTTCTGTATCAGTGTTCTATTTATCTTCTGGTCATTACAGATTGGTTTATGTAAATTGGACATTCCTATATGGTTCATCACTATATTACATTTGTCATCTAGGTGTAAGTCGCTAAAGGTGTCTTTTGTTAAGGGCGAAGTAAATTTTGTTCCAGTGAATTGACGTCCTATATCGCTATGATCTGACCAAAGAGCATTTTTGTGTTTTGCCTGTTGCATCAGTAATCTCATCATTTTCTTTAAGATATTCGAAAAGCTTGTGCCTATTGGGTGCTATAAATTCGCTCTGTATGATGCATGCGATGATGCATGAGGGTGGATTGTTTTCGGCATGTCCTTGCTCGGTGACCATAAGTAAATCTCTCCAGCTTTTGAGCAGTTCTTTGTTATGGGCGTGTTAGTGATGCTCAATGAGGTAACTTTGGATCAAAAGTATTTGTCATCTCCGGGGAGTCTGAAAGGGATCTGTCGTGGCAAAAGCTATTTCACTTTTACTGAAGGGAGTTCAAAAGCCTGTGACGAGTGAAATTCTCTGAAAGGAACTTCTGTCTGCAATACTTGCATGACATTCACATATCACTCACTTACAGAAATTATTTTGTCCTGGCCCGCCGAAGTAGAAAACAGGCTCATCGACGGGCGTATCTCTATGGTTGTTTCCATTGTAGCAATACACTTCATCATTGTAAACCTGAACCATTTCAGGGTACTTGAGTGAAAGTGAGTAGTCCACAATCCTAACGTTTTTGATGTAGCAGGCGCGGCCGTGGAATGCCTCCGAGTACTCCCCGCTTCCCATGGCAGTTCTGGTGTGAGGAGACTTCTTCACCATCGTACTGTACACTTGACCTCCCCAGTTGACCATTATGGCCTTTTGCTTCAAGTAGAAGAAAAGGGATCCCGGAAAATACCCGAGGACCAGGTTGTTCGTGAGGCGTAGCCACCAGTTGGTAGAATGAGGATCCTGGTTCAATGATAACTATCTCTGCTCAGAAATAATATTTCCAGAAAGAGGACTCGCAACTTTTTAAGTTAAACCTGAATTAATGGCGAGACCTAAGTCGAATGAAATTGTAAAACAGTTTTGAGTGGCTAAGTCAGGATTGACATCGAGTATAATCGTGATTTGTCGAATATTTCCCCACTTAGCTTTGTCGTGGTCATGCCCAAAGGGCAAATCATTGTCCAAGCGCACAGGGACACCTTTGGGTAGTTGATTGTCAAACTAGCCCGCCCAAGCAAGGATTTGTCAATCAGGTCTACCGCAAGTAAAGAAGGCAATGAAGATTTATAACTTACGTACCAAGAACAAGCCGACTGATATCTGATATTGTGCCGATTCAGAAGACATCGGGCCCAGGGCAGAGCCGAGGGCCACATCGGTACTGGTTTGAACGAACCCGGAACAGGTCAAATCGAAGCAGCCTGTGGCTTTGCTTCCATCGACCTGAGTATAAAAGAAATGGAAAAAACACGATCAGTTTAAGATTCACCTCCGTCCAAAAGAAATGGTCTATTACGATGGCAGAGTACTCACTGTCCAATGCGTGAAAAGTCGAGTCTGCTTATCTCCATATAACTTCGGGTTCACCTGAGAATAGGAAAATCTTTTTGAGCCATCTCAAGAGATAACCAACAACTAACAGGTTATAAGTGAAAGGGGCCTAGACTAAAACTGAAAGACAGACCATCCATCCTGCTTCAACACTTTCATACTTATCGCCAGGGCCGCCTAGAAGCCATATCTGGGCTGTAGTGAAGTCATCTGGCAAATCAAGGTTCGGATTCCATAAGTTTATGTCGCCTGAAGCTCCTATGTAGCTGAACCCTGCTGTTAAAAGGACTGCTTGCTGCCCAAGAAACATGGCGAAATGGCATTACTAGACTTTGAACGTGTGAGGGAACAAATTTTCCACGAGCAAATGAACAAGGGGCATTGAATTCAGTTAAACGAATGCTTACAGAACGATCTTGTGTATAAGGAAGAGAGACTTTGGTTCCATTTATGACCAAGTTTCGAACATTTTCATTGAGGGTTGAATTTGCCACGTGGTCCTGAGGCTGATACATTTTCCCAAATTGCTCGAGACTAGAAGCTCTCAACAAGTCTTGCCGCTGGATTCGCCGGATGGGAATAGTTCCCTTAGGACAACTTCCACTCTTTTGCCAAGTCTGAGATATTACTGGTTTTGAGGGCTCACTTTTTGTTGCTTTGTTTTCTAAAGGCAATTCAATGCTGGGTTTCACCTGCATTTGAAGGAAGAAAAGTAAATAAGGTTACCGAGAAATATCCCAAAAAGAGAAGAAAGGAAAAATCAGGCTGCTTTCAATATATAAGATCAAAATGTGCAATCCACTCATTTGAGATCTCTGAGACTAGCTGGTTCAATTCAAATACGAGCTATTTAGAACTTTTCAGACTCAAAAAATGTTGTGACCAAAATGTCAATTGTAAGTAAGAGAGCCAAGGTTTGGAATTGGACCTGAATGACATGGTTCTTCATTGCGGGATGGTCGAAGGCTGGTTGTTTATGCATGTCAACACAGTCGATGATATCTCCGTCTGCACTCTATCAATCAAACGAAAACTGGACATCAGTCTGCAATTTGATTTAGTGGAAGACAAGAATTGATCAATCATGTCCATTAAGTAGCTGACAAACAAATGGGTGTCTGAAACGGCACTTTTCTGTTGTGTCTGAGTGAGTGCGTCAGAGAGATGGATGGGTGCAACGAAAGTACTGGGGACAGAGAAGAAAAATTTGACATTGTGATCCAATATATGGCATTACTTTCAGGCCAAAACTGAAAAAGAAAGGGGGAGGGGGAGGAATGCATATCACATATTCATATCCTCAGTTCTATTGAGCGGTGAAATACAAATTGGAATACAGCAAAACTGTGCTGGATCTTATGGCACATATGCAGTAAAACTCCAAAAATGTTAATCACTTTTTCCTGAAATGGCTCTGGAAAACGTGGGATTTGTACCAAAAGCAAATGTTCGATGGTGGTTCTGGAACTGAGTTTCATAACACTGTTATATAAAGAGACGTGGCAAATGATCGAAAGATTGAAGTCTTATGAGATATCAGCGTAAGCTGATGCAAAACGGCCGAAATCCTGAAAACGGGTCGGAGATTTCTTTTGCCCTCCAAAACAAAAGAAGTCTTTTCCGGGCCAAGAAATCACGAAAATGGCGGAAAAGGCGGGTGTCTCTGGTTTGATGTAAATCTCACAGATTGGTTTTCCAAACCATGAATCAATATCAGCAGAAAGCCTATTCAAGAGGAGTCCAAGGCAATGTTATACCTGAATGCTCTTCACTGCAGGCTTATTAAGAAGCCTGAGTCTCCTATCAATGTCATCCTCGTTCTCTGAAGCCTCTCTGTTCATCGATTTTCTCGATACACTATTAGCCATTGTGGCACAACACAATGTCATAGCCAAGAGAAGCATAAATCCCACTTTCTCCATTGTTCCTTTTGCTTCTCAGCTGGAAAATCACTAAAGGGGAAGGGATTATAAAGGATTGAGATAACACAAAAAAGGGAATTTTCAAAAGAATGCAATGTTTAACCAAGAAAGGCAAAAACCTTGCAAAATCCCGATTCGCCACTGTAATTTAATCACTGGCCATATTTGCTTCGGTTAAAAACAGGAAGTACTCAACTGCCAACCTAAAGCCAAATCGAAGGAAAAGAAAAGGGTATCCTGATCAGTTTAACTGAATTAAAGACATGATAAGATTGAACTTTGATTACTTCAGTTCACATCAACACATAAATAAGGTCAACCTTTATGACTTTTTCTGCCAAATACCACTGTGTTCTTTACAGATTACAGCAATGCACGAGAGACTGACCGAAAATGATCTCCACTGCAAAAATTTGCCGAGCATGCTGATTAAGAGCGCGAGTTTTCTCTTAGCAGAAGAATATCAGGGATCTGAAGTATAAAATTCGAATATGGAAACGGCCAGCTAGTTATACTTCATAAAAGGCATTGTGATTATGGTATAAAATTCTTGAGATTTATATTTTGGACAAATGAAGAGTCACCGATACGTATTTGTTATTGTGTTCCGGCGTGGACTTCATGCTTAACTTGATGAGCGGGCTCCGGCCAGCTCCAGAGAATACAAGCTTGAGCCATGCCTCCAGGTTTACTTTAGCCCGCCGATTGATCAGGTCTAAATTCTAAGACATGTAAGAAAGGCTTTCGATTTGGTGAAAAATAAACGGAAACATTGATGCTGCTTTTTATTTAAACTCCGTTCATAACATCCGCCATATGAGGATCAGGCTGAAAAGCAAGAAACCAGCAGCCGCGAAGTCTAATCAGGGGCACAACTCAATCCGTCCAGGACCTCCAAAATAAAACTCAGGATATCCAATATAATCCCCATGAAGAGATAAAGTTTTTGGGGATTTTCGCATCACATCTACGCTGTCAATGGTACAATGTTACTTTACAAATGTTAACCAGAACTCAAAGGTTAACGTAACCCAAAAATGAATAATAAATCCACATAATAAGGGTCATTAAGTGCAATTATGATTCTGAAAAACTTCCTCTCTGTGTTAAATATGAATTACCAAAAAAAAAAAAATTCCCAACAATGCAAATTTGTAAAATATGGTAGACAAAGCTATTCAATTTTTTGTACCAAAAAAAAGCTATTCAATTTTAATGACACAAACTTTAGACACAATCGAGCACACAAATACCAGTGTTACCTTGTAACAAGATCTGGTCTGGCTTGAAATCAAATATCATCACATGTAGTTTTATACGGCAGTAAATCTTTTCAGAAACTATTCATAGTTAATATATACAAACATGGCAGTAAATAAAACTCAAAATATACTTTGATGCCAAATCAACTAAGGGGCAAATCAACTAATGTCAAATTGATGGAAAATCTCGTTAGTTCTTTGGACATCCAGCATAGGACACATCACAAGGAAATTCAATTTGCATCAACTTTATTGACTAATTACAAATAATAACCTAAAGATTAACACATCACGATTTTCTATCTCTTCACTTGACAGTCAACACATGAATTAGAGCGATGATTAACATAGTAATTTTCTTTTTTGGAGTGAACTGATCCAATAGAAAATGATGAAAGAAAAAAACAATGCATAGAGTGAGATTTGTACCTTTGATCTCACAATGACTAAGCTCAAGGAGAGTAACCTTAGTCACAAACTACATAGAGACGGGTCAAAGAGTCGAACTCATACTCGACATTCAAGCACATCGAAGTCCTTCAAATCAGTCCATTTTCTTAATTTCAATTAACATGACAAAAACATCCACAGCGTCATTAAAGCATGGTCTATTAGCAAAAATAAGAATTCGGTATAACAACAAAACAGAACATACCAAAGCTTAATTAAACGACACACATGGTAAAACTGATGGCGACAGCGACGGCTAGAGCGGCGGAATTAGAGGCATCAATTGTGGCAATGGCTATGACAGTGGTAGCAGCAACAATTTCAGTTTGAGAATCCATAAGGCTATTATCCTTAAAATTGTTGGAAAAATGTTAGGTAATACGAAAACATAAGAATCATTGGAAATCCTTTATTAAAATATGATAAAATAAAGTCAATCGTTTGAGGCTTGCAAGTATTGTCTTTAAGGATGATTCCATCCCTTTGGAGTACAAAACTTGGTGCGATAGGTTCTAGCGACTATTCTCCCAAGACACAATGGGCATTATTCCATAATCCACATTGAATATTAGAAGGAACATAACAATGTTGTTCTCCTTTTAATACAGTATCTCCCTTTTGACTGTGTTTTGAAGTTTTACTTTTATATTCAAATAAAAGAGAGCAGTTAGGAAACCATTATAAATAAAATGGTAATTATTGAAGAAGATAACCGCTGCATAGACTTATAAAATAATTAAGAGTTTACGAAGAAATAAATAAAATGATATAAAGCCGTTATATAGCCATTGCAAAACCAACGCAAATTCGTTACACAATGGTGACTTTCATGGCAGTCATAACTTCTAATAAATATTTGAAAACTGCTAAAGTATCCAACACTTGTGTTTGATATGAAAATGGGCCCTTGGGGTTACTCTCAGTCATTGGACGCCAATTCTGCAACATCTGAATTTATCTAACATATCTAAGCAGAGAAAAGGATGAGTTGCTCAGATCAAATTCCAAGCAAATAAAGACAGTGAGTTGCAGGTAAGCACAGCTAGCAGTCTAAACGAGAAACCACCAGAGGGACTTGGGTATGTATAATCCTCAGAGGGGAAAGAAGCGCTCCCACTTTTTCCTGGTGCTCCAGTGGTTTCTAAACGGGATATCAGCTTCGCTGGGCAGACCAGCCAACAAGAGTTATTAGAAGTGTGCCTCACAACGCTAGATCTGCAACCGAGCCCGTGGCTCATATATTCAGGTCTATATTAGAAGAGAGGAGACAATTCGACTCTGTTTAGGGGCTCGGCTAAGTATGTTTGTCGCTCACAAAGTCGTAAACTCAGAAACTCATTTGAGATCTGAGTGTGAAAGTTTCTGTATCAGTGTTCCATTTATCTTTTGGTCATTGTAGATTGGTTTATGTATAGTAGCTAGTCCTATATGGAAGTTCATCACCATATTACATTTTTCATCTCGGTGTAAGTCGCTGAAGGTGTCTTTTGATAAAGGCAAGGCAAACTTTGCTCCAGTGAATTGGCGTCCTATGTATCGCTATAATGTATCTTCCAATCGAAGAGCCATCTTGTATTTTGGTATGTTGTATCAGTAATTTCATCATTTTCTTTACTAAGGGAGTTGAAAAGCTTGTGACTATTGGGTGTGGCAAATTCGCTGTGTATAATGCATGCGATGACCTGTGAGAATGGATCATCTTCGGCATGTCCTCGCTCGGTGCGCTTAAGTGAATCTGTGACTTTTGAGCAGTTCTTTGTTCTCGACGTTTTAGTGATGCTTGATGAAGGAACTTTGGATCTATGGTATTTGTCATCTCTGGGGAGTTGAAAGGGCATCTATAATGGCAAGCTGTTTTGCTTTTACCAAAGGGGAGTTCAAAATCTTGTGACTACAAATGAAATTCTCTGAAAGGAAATTTTGTCTGCAATACTGGCATGACATTCACATCACTCATGGACAGAAATTATTTTGTCCCGGCCCGCCAAAGTAGAAAACAGGCTCATCGACGGGCTTATCTCTATGGTTGTTTCCATTGTAGCAATACACTTCATCATTGTAAACCTGAACCATTCCAGGGTACTTGAGTGAAAGTGAGTAGTCCATAATCCTAACATGGTTGATGTAGCAGGCATGGCCGTGGAGTGCCTCTGAGTACTTCCCACTTCCCATGGCAGTTCTGGTGTGAGGAGACTTCTTCACCATCGTACTGTACACTTGACCTCCCCAATTGACCATTACGGCGCTGGTCTTCAAGGTAGAGAAAAGAGATGCTGGAAAATACCCGACGACCAGGTTGTTCGTGAGGCGTAGCCACCAGTTGGAAGTGTGTGGATCCTAGTTCAGTGATAATTATCTCTGCTCAAAAATACTATTTCCAAAAAAGAGAACTTACAACTTTTTAAGTAAAACCTGAATCAATGGGTGAACCCAATTCAGATGAAATTGTAAAATAAGTGGAGTGGTTTAGCCGGTTTTGACACATTTGGGAAGTTTAATGTCACTCGGCTTTTTTGTGGTCACGCCCAATGGGCAAATCACTCTACAACTAGCCCGCTCAAGCAAGGATTTGCCAATCAGGTTTACCGCAAGTAGAGAAGGCAAATTGAGAACGTAAGTACCATGAACATGCCGACTGATATCTGATATTGTGCCCGTTCAGAAGAAATCGGGCTCAGAGCAGAGCCAAGGGCCACCTCGGTACTAGTTTGAACGAACCCAGAACAAGTCAAATCGAAGCAGCCTGTGGCGACGCTTCCATCAACCTGAGTAAAAAAGAAATTGAAAAACAGAATCAGTTAAAGATTCAGTTCCGCCCAAAAGAAATGGTCTATAATGATGGCAGAGTACTCACTGTCCAATGCGTGAAAAGTCGAGTTTGCTTATCTCCATATAACTTTGGGTTCACCTGAGAATAGGAAAAAAATTTGAGCCATCTCAACAGATAACCAAAAACTAACGTGCTAAAAGTAAAAGAGGCCTTGACTAAAACTGAAAGACAGACCATCCATCCTGATTCAACACTTTCGAACTTATTGCCGGGGCCAGCCAGAAGCCATATCTGGGCTGTAGTGAAGTCATCTGGCAAATCAACGTTTGGATTCCAGACATTTATATCGCCGGAAGCTCCAATGTAGTGGTACCCTGCTGTCAAAAGGATTGCTTGCTGCCCAAGAAACATGGTGAAATGGTATTACTAGACACTGAACGTGTGAGGGAACAAGTTTCTATCGGCAAAATAAAGTGATCATGGGGTGCTGAATTCAGTCAAAGAAATGCTTACAGAACGATCTTTTTGATAAGGAAGAGAGACTTGGGTTCCATTTATGACCACGTTCCGACCATTTTCATCGAGGGTTGAATTTGCCACTTGGTCCTGAGAATGAGGATGATACATTTTCCCAAATTTCTCGAGACTAGAAGCTCTCAACAAGTCTTGCCGCCGGATACGTCGGATGGGAATAGTTCCCTCAGGACAGCTTCCACTCTTTTGCCAGGTCTGAGATATTGCTGGTTTTGAGTACTTAATTTTTGTTGATTTGGTTTCTGAAGGCAGTGTAATGCTGGGTTTCATCTGCATTTGAAGGAATAATAGTACATAAGGTTTCAAGAAATACTCCAAAATATATATATCAGCCTGCTTTCTGTATATAAGATCAAAACTTGCAATCCACTAATTTGATTTCTCAAGATAGCCAGTTCAATTCAAATAAAAGCTATTTAGAATTTATCAGACTAGAATAATGTTGTGATCAAAATGTCAATTGTAAGTAAGAAAGCTAAAGTTAGGAAACGGACCTGAATCACATGGTTTTTCAGCGCAGGATGGTCGAAGGCTGGTTGTTTATGCATGTCAACACAGTCGATGAGATCTCCGTCCACGCTCTATCAATCAAACAGAACCTGGAATTAGTCTATAACTGAATTTGTTGGAACTTGGAAGTGGACAAGCTTTCATTAATTATGTCCATTAAGTAGCTAACAAACAAATAGCTGTCTGAAACGTCACTTTTCTGTTGTGTCTGAGTGAGTAGGTGCGTGAGAGAGAGAGAGAGAAAGAGAGAGAGAACAACTTTTCTGAAAGAACTCAAATTGCCACTACATCCTCTACTTATCTACTCGAGCCAAAGGATGAGTACTGTAGATTTGATTTCTTCAAAAAGATGGGTGCATGATCTGCAGTAAGACTCGAAAAATGTTGTCACTCTTTCTTGAAATGGCTCCTCGAAAACACCCGGGTTGCACTCATCAGGCCCAGAGAGAATTCAGAACTAAATTACACGGGTTTCATACCAAAAGCAAATGTTCAAGGACGGCCGTGGATCTGAGTTTCATTACATTGTTATATGAAGAGACACCACAGATGACCGGAAGATCGAAGACTCGCGAGATATTAGTGTAAGCTGAATGCAGAATAGCTGAAATCCTGAAAACGGGTCCGGAGATCTTTGTTGCTCCCAAAACAAAAGAAGTCCTTTTCAGGCCAAAAGATTATCAAAAGGGTGGTAAAAGCTAGCGTCTCACAGATTGGTTCTTCAAACCATGAATGAATACCAGCAGAAAGCCTATTCAAGAGGAGTTGAAGGCAATGCGATACCTGAATGCTCTTCACTGCGGGCTTATTAAGAAGCCTGAGTCTCCTATCAATGTCATCCTCCTCCTCCGAAGCCTCTCTATCTATTGATTTTCTTGATACACTATTAGCCAATGTGGCCCAACACAATATCATAGCCAAAAAAAGCATAAAGCCCACTTTCTCCATTGTTCCTTCTGCTTCTCCACATGAAAATGTCTGAAGTGGAAGGCATTAAGAAGGAATGAAATAACAGAGTACACTAGCGATTTAAATGGGGGCCCTGGCGGTGGGTTGCTGGGCTAGTCTCCTCCGAGGTATAGGGGCCCGACCCTCAGGAGCCTTTCAGACACGGGGGGTCCATGGTGGAGTCCTCGGTTACCAAAAATAAATAAATAAATAAAAAATAACACAATATAGTGAATATTCAAAAGGGCTTTGCTAACATAATAGTCCTTAGACCACTGTTCTTTTGGTCTAAAATAGACTATCATTCTCACAGTCCATAAAGATTGTAATGTAATCATTTCTCCTTTTTGTGCAAAATACCATTGTATTCTTTACAGATGCACGAGAAACTTACCACAAATAATCTGCACTGCAAGAAAATTTGCCAAGCATGCTGATTAAGAGCATGAGTTTTTTCTTAGTAGAAGAAGATAAGGGATCTGAAGTATAATTTGAATAAGGAAACTGCCAGCTCGTTAAACTTCAATAAAGGCACTGTGATTATGGTATAAAATCCACAAGATTAATTTTTTGGAAAAATCAGGCTTCACCCATACAAATTGTTACTGTGTTCTAGCCTGGACTTCATGCTTAACTTGATGAGCGGGCTAGGGCCAGCTCCAGAGAATACAAGATTGAACCATGCCTCCAGGTTTAGTTTAAACCTCCGATTGATCAGGTCTGAAATTCTAAGACATGTAAGAAAGGCTTTCAATCGGTGACAAATAAACGGGAAAATAAATGTTCCTTTTTCTTTAAACTCTGCTCATAACATCTGCTAAATGAGGATCAGGCTGAAACACAAGAAACTTGCAGCTGCCATGTCTAGTCAGGGGCACAACTCATTCCTTCCAGGACCTCCAAAATAAAACTCAGGATCTTCAATATAATCCCCAAGGTATCTCACATCGTAACACCTATACTCATCTGTGTAGTGGTCAACCTGTTCCGGGAACTTCAGGATCATTGAGTTATCACGGACCCGTATCCTCTTCACGTATCCACTCGATTCTTCAAGGATGGGGAACTGCCCGCTGCCCATCTGCGTCGAGGTGTGGGGCGTAAATCCCCCAATTCTTGAGCTATACACTTCGCCACCCCATTGCACAGTTTGTGCAGTTTGAGGTAGGTAGGCGAATAGCTCAGGCGGGAAGTAACCAACATTCGTCTTTTCATCATATTGAACCCACCAGTTGTCGGTGTTCGGATCCTGAAATCGCACAGAAAAGTCATTACCAAGTGACTTTCAATTCATCAGAAAAGCTAAATGTGACTGGTTTGTGAATTCTCCAGCTAGTATCTCGATGTGGTCGTGGAATCAGTACTATCTCACCCTGAAGAGATAAAGGGTTATCTGATATGGAAGGCCGTCCGTTGTTGAGATGGGATGAATGGCCGCGCCAAGGGCAACCTTGCTGCTTGTTTGAACAAAACCAGGGCAAGTGAGATCAAAGCAGCCGGTTTTTTTACCTGAGTCAGCCTGATACACGGAAGAGGAAGATACAGCATTGGTTTTGCTCTGTCGTACCCAAGATAGGCCAAACAAAGATCAAGTCAAGGTGTGAATGGAAGTCCTCCTTAATACTATTGAAGAAAAACAAAAATTTGTTGCAGTGACTGCCATCGAGACCAGGCATATTTGTCATGTTTATCTAAATGAAGAATGAGTTCAGATGATGAGCTTACTGTCCAATATACAAAAAACCGAGTCTTCCGGTCGCCATAGACCCCAGGATTCACCTGAAAAGTTCGGAATCATTAGGAGTCGGGGCAGAATTAATTACCAGAAAGCAATTGTCACATGACTATCACTAGGTTAAACTAAATGATGAATTCATTTTGTTAAGTGGCGACTTGCACATACCGCCCATCCAGATTCGACACACTCATAATCTTGAAGAACGGCACTCTTTAGAGCAATTTGAGAAGTGGTCCATTCATCATCATATTCGACATGTGGGTTGAAAACTTTAATATCTCCTTTGGCACCAGTGTAACTATAACCTTCCGTGATCAATATGGCCATCTTGTATACAGTACAACCAATGTCAAAAACTTAAGTGTTGGCATGTACCGTTAATATAAATCACCCCAAATAAAAAAGTGCGAATGCATACATACAGAGTGATTACTCTGAAGGAGGTTTTGAATTTTATTCTCATCCATCTCAGTGCCTCGATGGGAATTTTGAGCCTTCTTCCTTCCATAGTCAACTGGCAAACTCGCTTTAGCCATGTTATTCTTCTGAATTCTTCGAATGGGTATGGTCCCCTTGGGACAGCTTCCCTTTTTTCGCCACAGCTGTGATGTCCTAGATATGGAGGAACTCGTGTCGATTTTTGTGAATGCTTCAGGCATTCCAGTCGTCATGATAGACGGATTGTCGCTCGGTGCCATCTAAATTACGAGAAGCAAGCTTGAAACATGATGAGAGCTGTGTGAATTTGTCACTACATAAAGGTCACCATTTGCTTCTTTGAAATGAGAAATGATTAACATCTCCCTCGTATATTTTATGTCAAAGATATAAAGGAGGAGGAGGAAAGGGAAAAGGAAAAAGGGTAAAGAAAAGAGAATAAAGTAACAAACTTTGAGTCCGACCTGAATTGTGTGATTCCTTAGGGCTGGATGACGAAAAGCAGGCTGCTTATAGATATCGATGCAATCAATGATGTCCCCATCTTCACTCTACCGGCACAAAGATAGTTGGTAGTCAAAGCCAGACTTTTCCGGCAAACATCTTAATGCAGATGATTTCATTATGCTCGCATTTCTTTTACTTAGGCCTGACTGCGATCTTAAAGCAAACCAAAAGAGGACCGTGCGCAACAAAGTATCGTTTAAGGCAATAGCTGGTCCAAACTACAGAACTGAAACTAGGCCTGTTCTTCGTGATCTTGGTTAAACAACTGAAATCTCATTTTCTGTCTCCTATTTTGGTGCCTTATGTAATATAGTCATGCTATGGTCTTCTACTTCCAAGGTTTGGCTTTATGTTTAACAATCCTTCATTAGCTGCTCCATGAAAAGTAATGATGAAACTGAGAGAGTATGTGAAGTAACTGATATAGTAAGGGCCTAAAAATACCTGAATACTCTTTACCGCATGTCTTTTGAGCTGGTTTATTTTTCCTTCAAATTCCATAGTCTTCTTGGATCGAGAAGTTGATGCTCCAGCCACAGCCCTCAAACTGATGCAAACAATTGCCAGTGTAATGCAGACCCTTTTCACATTGAGAACAGAAGAGAGCAGTCCGTTGCCCATTTTTATAAATTTATGTCTGAACTACTGAGTAATGTGAATAGATTTTGAGGAAAACACAACATGTCCAGGAAAGAGATGCTATTCTTTGTTGGTAAAAAGAAGGCAATCGCTGGCATGTGATTGAACTACATGCAGTAGCACAAAATGCACATGACTCACCTTCTTACCATCCAAGTCTCATGCATTCAAACTTGTAGTTCTTTTTTCGTATGGTAACACGCAAATGCAGCAGAAATTTGCGTGAACTGCACACAGTTCAGTGAAGGATCTCTGTAAACATTGGCTCATGAAAGATAGACCAGCCATTCGGGTCGAAACTATCTCATGGCCTCACCTGGACTTGCAAAGTGCGCATGGCCAATCAAATCTCGATGCAGACTGAAAACCGAAATTTAAGCATAGGTTTTGTAGCTCGCCAGCCCCCATTACTGTCTTATCCATCATCTGATCTGACTTAGCCCTTCACATAGCCCACTCAAGCGAAGCCTAAACCAAATTCTTTTCTAACCTAGACTACCGTGCTCATGAACAATTCCTTGTATGATGGCATTCGATTGTGCCGAGCCAGGCCAAGTCTCCTGCTCGAGTCAAACCTGATGTAGCTCAGCCTCGAATCGGCGTGCTCCCTGCAACTCGTGTGTTTATATACAGTCGAAAGACGGGACAGTCGAATGGACTCTAGTGACTTTGAGATTGGACTTCATCATCTTCTCCTAAGATGTTAGCAATGCGAAGCGTCTTCGAATCGTAAAGTGGAAAGAGAGAACTGTAGCTTTTGCAATGAAAGTGCCGTTAATTTCCATCGAACACAAGGAATGCTCAACAGCTTTTACCATAGAACTCGTTTAAACTTAGGAATTCTCACATGATTGTCTACTACAGAGTTCGTTCAATGCCTGACCATCGTCAAAGTCATCTTCCTGCATATCGAATGCAAGTCCTTTGGTTTAACGCTTTGTACATGTATTCTATGGCATTTTGTTATGCAATCTCACAAGGACGAGAGCTTTTGCAAATCTTTTCTATGTAATTTGTAAGGTTCTCATGTGTGACCATGGTCCCTCCATCCTAGGGTTGAAATAAAGTGATTCTAACGAACAAGAAAGAGAATATTCCCTCTTTTATGGTAAAGGATGATTAGTATTCTTACCTGATGTCCTATGTATTGACCACGCGCATATAATGTGATGATAACTTAATCGAGGTCAAAATCTAGGATATTGCATATTATTTAATATATAAGAGTCCGTCAAAGGATAAAGATACCACATTAGGCGGTTTATAAATAAAAACCGTGCTTAATTGGTCATATCTCATGCGTGAACACGAGTGTTCTCATGGAGACTCCGCCCATGCGAAAGGGGCTAGGTGATTTAAGGGACAATAACAAAAACAAGTCCAAATCCTTTATACTTTCACCTTTTGCCGATTTTGGCTAGCATTGACATTTCATATATATATATATATTTATTTATAATATATTTTCTCTTTTCTTTCTTTTCTTTTTTTTTTTGGTGGATTGAGGATCGGCAAAGGTGGCTAGTTGACCCTCGTTGGCCACTAGGCAAGGGCTCATGGGCCCTCACTTAGTCTGGACGAGGCCACGATGCCCAAATTAGGCAAGGTTGTTGCTTCCCTTGCCAAGATCCTACAAGAGTTAGCAACATTTGTCAAATCCTGAGTAACAAAAAAAAAAAAAGTAAAGAAAAGAAAAGAAAAGAAAAGAAAAGAAAATGATTAAAACATTAATTAAGAATATCAACATTGGATATGCTATATAAGACAACTCGCCACTTTTGGTCAACATTGACATCGACCTTTCTATTAATTTTTCATTTTTATAATGCATTTTTTCTTTCTTTTTCTTTGCCTTTTTTTTTTTTTTTTTCTTTTTTTTGTGGACTGAGGATCAATAAGGGTGGTTGATTGACCTTCACTGGCCACAAGGCAAGGGCTCATGGGCCCTCACCTAGTCTGGACAAGGCCACGATTCCCAAATTAGGTAAGGGTGTCATGTCCCTCACTCAGATCTTGCAAGAGTTGGCCGGCGACCCTTTTTAGCCCCTTAGTAAAAATAAGAGAGTAAAGAAAAAAAATCATTAAAATATTAATTAAGAATATCCACATCAATACTAATCATGCCACATAAGATAGCTGGTATTTATATTAGTGATTTTTAGCAAAAATTGGCTAGATAAACTCAATTGACAAGTTTTAGAGACTAAATTACACAATTAAAATGTTTTAAGATCAAATTAGCATTAGTACAATAAATTTATAATTTCTTGAAAAATCTCATGACACATGACATCCTAACACGACTCTATATGCAAATCAAAGCGTATCTTTTATTGTCAATTTGTGGATCCATCCAAGCTACCCTATCCGGCCAGTTTCCTGGCCGAGCCCCTTCATTTCCTTGTACCTGCCCTAGGGCTGGTTACCTGGGGATTGGCATCGCGAGAATCCAAGGTGGCTACCCAAGGAGGGTTGTGGTGGGTCAACCAAGTGGGCCGGAATCTTTTTCGAGGCCCGATTCCTGGCCTCTACCTGGCCTATTCTCTCACCAAAGCCTTTTAAGGTATTGCTTAGGACAAAAGCTATCCTATATGTCGTTTTTATTTTTCTTGCCCTATTCTCGAAACTTGTATGGCCATGGTGTCCATTGTTGATCTCCGATTCCATATTTTTCGCACAAGAAATAATCATGAAAAATGACGGTTGTACACAAACATGACGGAGAAGCAAAAATTAATGCAATAGCTTAATTTCCAGAGCTCACCAAGATGTTGTATCTCTTTCTTGTCTTTATGAATAAAACTCCATTATTTTTTGTCAAAATAAATAATAAAGGCTCTTCACTCACTTTTGAACGCACACTCCAGACTATAAAAAAACAGAAAATCCAAGAAACAGTTGTCATACCATCATAGCAACAAGTGAGAAATAATATTCCTAATACTCGCATAAGGTCCATCAAATTCCACAATTCGAATGAATATCGACTGGTTGCGCTCGATTACTCTTTCAACATCTTAAGTTAATGCGCCGTTTCATCGTATATGAACAATCTCATGTTCCACTATCTATCCAACCTTACCCTTTCGTCTTATTTCGTGAGATTTCATCAATAGGGCCGTTCAGAAGCATTGATTAGACGATCAAACTCGAAAAGTCCGCACCTTCCAATACGTTTGACTTTGGCACAATGACGCCACATGCGGGGCTAATGCTTTCCACGATTGCATCGTTCCATCCTTAACTTCGTTCAACAGGTCGGGCGAAGACCCGTCCTGGCACGACTGAAATGTCTGGCCAATCCCGTAATCGCCGGTCCTTCCCTGTTGGAATTGTCTTTCCCGACGTAGCCTAGTCCGAGGAAGGAAGAAGCGTCAAGAAGTTCGCCCACCACCGCGTCGTCAAATCAACGAAAAAGCAAAAGCGACCCGACAAAGCAAAAGCTCCTCTCCCCCCTGCGAAATCGATCCCGCGGAGCTGCTCGAGAGCTCTCGGAAACCGAACTCCGAATCCGACATCAACGAGCCGGCAGTTTCCTCGCACACCCATGTTCTCTCTGTCTCTCTCTCGACAACCTTTCTGTTGAACTCGGGCTTTCGAGTGGAGACCGACCCAACTTTGCCTAACATCCTCGACTTCCTATTTGACCCCGGAAACCATGGCATCCGCGTGAGCACTGTGCAAAGTTGTCTTCTTTCCGCTGAATCTGGCGCGGTTTAGTGCGTGTAAAGCACCGGATCGTCTGCCCAGGTTTGATTCCCGAGCTTTTAGTCGATTTTGGGCGACAAAATCGAATCTTGTGGAGTGCCCTTTTGGAATTCTTGCCTTCTTTGTCTAGGGAAGGAAGGTGGTTCTGGGGCGTTATTTGCGTAGTTGGATCTGTACTAGTGTCTGGTTATAGAAAAAAACAGGGGCTTGCTTGTTTGTTAAAGTTGGCGAGACGGAGATTTATAGGATGATTGTCGGCAATATGAATTCGATGGAGTTTCGCAGTTTCGCGGGGTGTTTGTGGATCTGATGTTTTGCTGAAGAATTTCGGTACAAGTGATTTGAAGATATGCAAGGAAGGGCAGTGTCGTCAGAGGAAGGCAAGGATCTTCCTGTGGCGAATCGGACGAACCAAACGAAGGCGTTGCCTCTGAGATTGCTTCAGTTATTTGTGCTTTTTCTGTTAGTGTGTATTGCATTTTCAGGCATTAGCATATACACTGTTCGGCGTTTTGGGATTCAAAGCATGGTGACGACTGCTAGGTCCAGTTTTCAGCCGTGCTATGAAGAAGCCAACAGTTTAGACCGTTGGATTCAGCCTCCATCGGATCTGCTTCATAATATGTCCGATAAAGAACTATTTTGGAGAGCGACCCTTGTTCCTAAAATCAAGAAGTATCCATTCAGAAGAGTTCCAAAAATTGCTTTCATGTTCTTGACCAAGGGTCCATTGCCGCTGGCTCCTCTTTGGGAGAGGTTCTTCAAGGGCCATGAGGGGCTTTATTCGATCTATATTCATTCCCATCCATCATTCCATGCCCACTTTCATCCTTGGTCGGTATTTAACAGGAGACAAATCCCAAGTCAGGTATGATCTCTTCTCGTCTGGTGTGTGCACCTGTATGGATCGTTTACTTACTTTTCCGATATTTCAGTTGTCTGCTCTTTGTGGTATTTTAAATATATCGAGCACAAGAACAGCTTCTTGGTCTGGGTTATTTTGGTTTGGGTTCCTGTTTTGCTCTGGAGTATTAGTTTTTTCAAGTGGATGATGGTCTTGTGGAATTTCAGAACTCAAATCTATTTAACAAGGCACAATCTCCTGTCAGCTAGGTTGAGATTGAGGGCTGCATTTAGGTGATAGCATACCACTGGTAGCTGCCATTATCAAATATGACTAGGGAAATACAATTTTGGGATACAAGTCAAAGTATCGTGGCTATCTTCCATATCTAACATTGCCATTGTTATCAAATATTGTACATGTAGTGTTTGTTGTTCTCTGGATGTGAACATTGTCTGCTGGCTAGAAAATACTTTAATGCAGCCTGAGGCGCAGATAATGTGCGGAATGTTTGAATTGCAGTCGACTACTGGCCACATATGGAGTAGCAATATGGGACATTGCAGTAGGAATTTTGTTGGACTGAGAATTTAATTGTGGGGTCAATATCTTCATGGTTATGGAGTGTTCATTTAAAATTGCTGTTTTTAAAGTGTAAGATAAAGGGAGATGGTTGGAATTGGTTTGGATTGATAGTTGTAGGTGGAGTCTTCTGTGCCTAGATGGTTGATACTCAACTCAAGGGAATATTTGTTACTCTGTTGAGTTCTGAGAGATAACCATGGCTCATCCATTAATTACATTATGTGAAAATAGTTGCTAACCTGTCAATTGGGATTATCTGTATGTTTCCATATTTGGATTTTTCGTTTTGATTTGATCCTGCTGGAAAATTTGTGCAGCAGACAGTGTAGACAGGTTTTGTTCCTCTTTTTCTCATTCATATAAGTTGATTTGCCATTAGTGTTTTGGGAATATAAAGTGAGGATGATAATTGCCGGTTGAACTATGGCAGCGCCGGTTGTTCTAGGTTGGGCTTTCTTATTTAGAGGACTTATTCACTATATGATGTTTTGGAAAAGATAAATACAAAGATGTGCGTTTTGGAGTATTTATATTGGATGGTAAATGCAAAGGAACAAATTGTGCTGCATTTGATGGTTCCTTTGTGCTCTCTCTGCTTACATGTGAACAGTTAGCATGGGCAGCAAATCAAATATTAGCATTTTCAATCATGCTTTTGTGGTTACACTAATCTTCTTGCAGGAGAGGACTGAGGACAGTTTTTTTACGCTCATTTATAGGTCATACTTTTTGCATAGCTGTTCTATTTAATCTAAATTTCTCAGTTCTATTCAATCTTCTCACGGTTTGCTTCTCTGTTCTTTTGTCCTTCAGGTGTCTGAGTGGGGCAGGATGAGCATGTGTGATGCAGAGAAAAGACTCCTAGCCAACGCATTGCTAGACATATCCAATGAGCGGTTCATTCTTCTTTCTGAATCATGCATTCCGCTGTATAACTTCAGCCTCATCTATCACTACATTATGAAGTCCGGATATAGCTTCATGGGTGCATTTGATGATCCCGGACCATACGGGAGAGGACGCTACAATTTGAATATGGCCCCCGAAGTGAACATCTCTCAATGGCGTAAAGGATCACAATGGTTCGAAATCAACCGAAAGCTCGCGATAAACATTGTGGAAGATGCTACTTATCACCCGAAATTTGAGACTTTCTGTAGGCCAGCGTGCTATGTTGACGAGCACTATTTCCCTACTATGCTGACCATCCAAGCAGGACATCTCTTGGCCAATAGAAGTATCACGTGGGTGGACTGGTCGAGAGGTGGCGCTCATCCCGCCACATTTGGAAGGTCTGATATTACAGAAGAATTTTTGCGGAGAATAAGCAAGAACCATCGTTGCACCTACAATAAGCGAAACTCTTCAACGTGTTTTCTTTTCGCAAGAAAGTTTGCTCCGAGTGCGTTGCATCCTCTCCTTGAATTAGCTCCAAAGGTCCTCGGCTATTAAGAGATGCCAAAAAAAGAAAGAAAGCATTTCAAATTTGCCTTTATACATTCCATGCGTTGGGTGGTGCTCGAAATTGTTCGGGTCCCTAGTTTGCTTTTTTCGTTTGTACATGAGGCATAATCAGAGGCACCGCCCGGACAATATAGTCTTGGTGTACAGAGAGAAGCTAGCTTGTAGTTTTGACTTCATATTGAGATTTGTGCTAAAAATCGAGAATTATCGTTTCAAGAGTTGCTTCTTCTGCGCCATTCTGCTTCTGTAAGAATTGAGTCATTTGCTCTGTTCTCTGCAGTGGGAGAGATTTGAAAACTTGGGATGTGATTTTAGCGCTGTTGCCTGGTCGATATGGTTGTGGAAGACAGAACGGCATTGACAGCTCTCTGGCGTTCGATTTATTGTGCTAACCTTAGATTGGCCGAACTAGTTCTTACTCAAATTATTCAGGCAGAAGCACATGCCATTCCACTGTGAAATATTACGAGGGATACTTTGAAGTATGCCCAATTCAATGTTACCCTCTCAGAACCGTATGAAACAATGAAGCAGACACACCACGCTATCAAGAATGGGCTAAGACCATCCCTCACATCCTGCCATGCTTCCATCTCCACTCTGCACAAAAAAGCATGAAGGGCAGAGGAATGGGGGAGACACAGCATGAACCGTGAAGGTGGATGAAGCAAATGGGCAATAGCTTCCTAAATTGAGAGCACTACGCTTGGCTCAGAGAGAGAGAGAGTGAGCAGATGCCCAGAATAAAGTCATATGTCATGTGATGTTTCATTTGATTGGACCCCAATGGCATGTGTGCCTGTTCTGGTGAGGGTGAAGAGAAAAGGCATATGCACAGACATGCAAATGAAGATGGATTCTTTCTGCTGAGGAACCCTCTATCATCGACCGCATCTTTTCGGCCTATGCTTATTCTGCACTCATACAGCTGTGCCTGGTCTGCAAATCTCACCCACCAAAGAATGTCACACTTTCATGATAATTGCAAAAAATGGGGAGAATAGAATCCCAGCGATGTGGGTACATGGTTGGACCACCCCAACCCCAAAAAAGAAATTGTGTGTATCTCAGAGAGAGAGAGACAGAGACAGAGAGACCATAAATATTAAAAAAAACAAAAAATGGGCATTTTGGCAGTGCTCTCGCTCCTTCGTAGTTCCTTGTCATCACCATGAGTCTGGGTCAAGCAATTGAATTTTTTTTTTTTTGCTTCCTTTTTGGGTCCTCAACTACATGGTTTTGGTAAAAGCTGCTTTCAGATGCTTTCTTGCTTTTACTCTTGGTTTTGCAGTTGGAACAGGGCTTAAGGATCAGATGTTGCAAAAATTGCAGTCCCGTGATGATTTAGACCCTCATTCCATGAAAGCCAGAAAATAGGAAAAAAACGGAAAAGGAAAAAAACAAAAGGCCTAATCTCTTTCCTTGACTTGTCTATTTTCTCAAACTAATCCGATGACATTAAGAAAGATATAAGCTTGCATTTGTACAACCCTTGATCCAAGGAAAGGTCAAACAATCCATATTTGATCACATTCACAAACTCAAATCCTAATCGTTTCAAATAAAATAAATTTAATGTTATGAATTGGCGAGGTGAAAAAAATCTTACCAAAAATATAATATATCTTTCTATTGATCGAGTCCATTTATTAAAATTAGCTCTTTAGAATGCGTCCACGCTATAGCAACTCTTAATTTTCGTTGCATCCAACGTTTCAACGCACTAACAATTACATAGGTGACCGAACCTGATCCGACCACTTCCGCGACCAGAAAAAACGACCCGCCGGAAGGTTCTGGAAACCGGGAACAAACAGGGGTCTCCCTCCAGCACATCGGATCCGACCGTACACCTGTCACGTCGATTTTTTTATTATTTTTCGAAGAAAAAGAAAGGGTGGGGGCCAAAAGAAGGAAAAAACCGGGAAATCGAAGACGGACACGTGTCGGGCTCCTCTTGGCGTACAGATTGGTGCACGTGGGGGCCCCACGCCCCGGCCGAGGAACGAGCCAGGGCATCTTCGCCGCACTCATGGCAACACGATCGCGCGTGATTTGCACGACACGCGATGGCCGCTTACCTTCCGCACGCCGCCCCCGCGGGGAATCAAGCCCCACTCGCCGCGATCCGGCGGTGTCCTCCACGCGCCGCGGCCGTGGGGGAGCGGCCCACGCGACCGGCCGAAGCGTCAAACGGGGCACGACGTCGCTTTTACGACCCGGACCGAGAAATTTTTTTTAAATTGCCAATTATTACTTTTCACCCCTCGCCCCACGCCAAAGACGACGACCCCCGTCGGTCGTTTTTAGACCGTCCTCTTTCCCCACCGAGACGCGTTCTTGCGCTTCTCTTCCTCGACCCCGAAACGACGCAAGGCGACACGCGTTTTTCTTCACCTTCCGAAAAATCCCCGGCTGGGCCCCGCCAACAGAAAAACCACAGCTGTGCACCCCGGGCAGCTGCCCGGGCAGCCCGCTCTCTCTTTCTATATATATAGGCGCTCTGCACCACCTTTGTTTTTACTCTGCCTACGCTCTGCACTCGAAAACCCTAGCTCTCTCTCTGTCTCGCAAGCTCTCCTAACCTCTCTCAAACCTCGAGATCGCGACAATGGCGGCCGTGAAGTTCGCGAACGTGGCCGCGGTGGCCCTCCTCGTCGCCGCCATGGCGGTCGCCGCGACCGCCCAGGAGGCGCCGGCGCCCAGCCCCGTCTCCCCGGCCAGCTCCGTCACCCCGTCGATCCTCTCCGCCGGAGTGGCTGCCGTCGCGGCCCTCGTCTTCGGGTCAGCACTCAGGATCTGAAGCGGCGCGCCGATCTTCCGGAGCATGGGGACAGAGATTTTTTCTATATAGTTTCCGGGTGTCTGCAGCACTCTATTATCACTAGTAGCCGTGGTAGGGATGATATATTTACGTTGGTTGTTCTGATGTGGGTTTTTTCTCTAGGTGATTTTTTACGCGGTGGATCTACGAGTCCCTTTCTTCCTCCTTCGTTTGCGTCGCTGCTGTGCGTTCTTTGCTGGTTTGAGAGTCTTTTGAGTCGAGTACATAACTCCTGGTGGTGCTTCTGCTTCTGCTTCTGCTTCTGCTTCTTAGTTAGAGAGAGTCTCGTGCACAGTCCTGATGATGTCATAGATCTATTGCTTTTTCATGTACCTCAGACATATATATTTCCACATATATATATTATTATAAATAACAGATTCGTTTCATGAAACTTCTTCTTCCTCCTTCTCCTTCTCAATGTCGCGATCTTGAGGCGTGTTGTCTGTCGATGCGTTACGGCTTCAAGAAAAATGTAGAATTCCACGGGAAAGGGACTTCCTTTCGGGAGTGGCGCTTGCGTGAGAACAGTGAATGCTTCGTGGGTGCGTTTTCGAGCGTGGGATGAAACGCCAATGAAGGAAAAGCGATCCACCCGGTTCTTTAACTTTCTGAGTAGGCTAATAATGACGGACGAAAATCTTTAATTATTAAGGCGCGTTTGCATGATGGGCGGTCGTGATTTTTCGTCCTGTTGCGAGTGCTGCAGCTGTAGGGGTACGGCGCATCATGCCCGTCACATGCGCCGATCGTACCCACCATCCGACTCCCTGGCCGGATGGGCCCGAACCGAGCCGCACGAAAATATCTCTCATCGTCTGAACCGAATTTTTACGACTCTTTCGTCGAAAGTTCATGTTTTGATCTAATGGGGTTCGAGATTTGCCATGTGAACGTCTAAATTGATAGGATTCGCGGGGTTTTTGGACCTTGATTTGGGGCATGGTGTGTTTTTTTCGACATGGGATACGGAGCATTGACGGACCCGTGATTCGCGTCGAACGTGGCACCCGCCCGAGATTCCCAATTAGTGCCGCAGAACCGCAGAAAGGGTAAAATTAGGAGTCACGATTCCACCCGGGGAAACTGGACTTTGCCTTTTCCTTCGCCTTTTCCTTCTTCGCGTCCTCTACTTTTTGAAAAATTGACCCAGGGGGAGTCGCGAAGCGAATCTCGACGGGGAGCGCACATATTCGACGACGTCGTTTCCCTCTTTAGCTTTCTCGCTTTCTCCCTGTCTCTCTCTATATCTCTCTCTCTCTATTCACCATGACGGATGATTCGCGGCCCGCTGAAGCCACTGCCCGTCTCTCTCTCTCTGTTCATCGATTCTTGTCTTGACCGCTCGGCCCCGCCGTTGCGATCGCGGGCCCCGCGACCGGTCCGGTAGCCATCGCTGCCGCCGCCACCTGTCGCGATCAGCGAAAGGTGATACGTTCCGGTCACGGGCTAGGCGAAATTCTTTTGAGATTGCCCCGCCACCTAAAACACTTTGATCATTCTTTAGATTAAGGATTGGAAAGGAGGGGCCCGAAGTAAAGTGTCCACAGATGACTCGGCGAGAGGCAGGTAGATCATCGCGGTCGCGGATCCCCGGGGGCGGTAGGTAGGTAAGCTCCCGGAAACGGTCACTTGCGTGGTGTACGAGGGACGTCAAAAATGGCGATGCGTAGCACGGAGGAACGATGTTAGGTCCGACATTTTGGAAGGGGTCAAAACAGGGGGTGGCTTCAATTAAGGATGACGACGAGATCTCGGTTCAAGGCATTACTTTTGATAAATCCTCGAATGAGTGCACTTCGGAAACGTAATCATCCGAATTTTATATGGTGCGGTTTGCTTCCATCATGGCGTGTTTTATGCGTGTGTGTGTGTGTGTGTTTTTTTTTTTTTTCAATTTCGCTTTTTATCTTGACGAAAGAAAGAATGACGTATAAGATCTTCATCGAATGAAAAGATTTAAGGAAAGAACCAAGGGGGATGTCTTCCGAATATCAAGATACGTCAATTCTCGTATATTTATCATCTTAATCCTCACGTCATCTCTCTCTATTTCGATCTCTCGAAATTGCTTGTAAGTCGTAGAGCTTCGTCTCCCGAGATACTCACTAGACACGCAAGTTCAAAAAAAAAAAAAAAAAAAAACAAGACTGTCATTTTCTGTGCATGACTCGTGTCGTAATATCGTGTGTAGTCAATACATTGAAAAAATAAGAATAAATTTCCAATAGAGAAGCTTTGATAACAAAACTCGTGAGAATTAGTCTTTTTTTAACATTTGGACTTCCTCGTGATATTCGCTAATAACGATTGAATATTGAATTTTCCCATCGAAAAACTTAAAAGACGTTTCTGACGATCGATCGGTGAGACATCTCTGAGAGGAGATAATTGACCACGGCGCTTGCGTCCCCACTACACGTGGAGCCCAAATAGGTCGTCGACGACCTCGTATTCGAGGTGGTCGAGGCTCCTCGATAAACCGTACAACCTCATACGCGCATGGGCGCTGGCGCGAGCGAGAGTCACAAGGGCTGCCACAGCCACCAATGATGCGGCGGCGGTGTTGGTGGTGGTTGAACGCGGTGCCTTTGGTTTCTTTCAAAATCAAAGTGTCGATACCTCTTAAAAAAGGGACAAATCGAAGTTCCTAAACTAATACGAGGGGCTCGACTCATGACGCCATCTCGACAATTTAGCTTTCCATTGAATGATGCATCAGACCACCAATCCCCTTTAGGATGATGTTACCGGATTATGGGATCCTTTTCGCGTTGGAATTAAGCGCCTTCAACACTTCGGAAAAATGCGAAGACAAGAAAAGGTTCAGCAAGTCCGCGGTTCTCCCAAACATTTTTACTCCCTCTCCTCTCGCTCATCGACATCGACTTTGGCTAAGCGTCGTAACGTTTCGATCTCGCCATTTACATATGTTGCTACTACAAGAGCAGGAATTTGATGTGTGTGTGTGTGAGAGAGAGAGAGAGAGAGAGAGAGAGAGAGAAAGAGAGAGGTCATTTATGGAGAGGATGAATCATTTCATTCTTTCCCCAAGGTTAAAACTGACGGATTTACAGAGTCTAATTATCTTTTTTTCCCCATACTTTTTGCTTTGTTGTTTTCGGACAAGAGTTCAAAAGAGCTCTCAAAATCTCATCGATCTCCGATGAAAGCTTAGCTTACAGATCCAACTCTTCATTCGGAATCCGAGTCCATGTTGCCCATAGCCTTCAATCCTCTCGGTCTCTACATCATCATCAATCATACACACAGAGAATCAGCAACGTTCCTCTTTGTTAACGGGGGCCCCTAATAACCAATTAAAGAATCTTCACATTTCCTAAAAAGTCAAAGATTTAGAAAGTGCCTTTGTCATTTCGGACCCTCTAAAATTGAAGGAGCGATGTGATGTGGTGCTTTATTTAGTTTTGGCCAAAGCGCAAGTGACTTTGTACAGGGTACCTTTTTTTTTCTGCCTTGTATAAAAAATTCAAACGCAGTAATCATAGCGCTAGGAACGCGTATATAGAACAAATAAGTGAAGCAAATGAAGTACCTTCTTGGAAATCTTCTTCTCCCGGACCTCATACCGTTCTAGGGTCAAGTCGCACAACCACGCCCCAGGGCTTACCAACTGCACATGGAAAACATTCGCCAACTCGTTTAGAATTTACAAAAACCTCAATTTGTCAAAATCAAAACGTATTCAATATGTCAGACCCAAAATTCAAAAAACGGAATCCCTCCAGACAAAAGGACCACGACACTGCCACAAGGACACACCCCTCGAACGTGAGGAACAAGGTTAGAGGGTTTTGACAACTCATACGGTCGTTCTTCCTCTTCCTCGAAGTTACCCGAGGTACCGTTGCACAAGGACAGGACGACGACCCACACATATCACGAGGTCTTTCCCCAACAACATCCACAAAGACCCAATTGCAGAGCTGGCGGTCCAAACATTTTCCTCACCATTTCCCTGCTTTTCTTTTCCAAGCTTCAGCTCGAGCTCGACCACGATTGATCAATTCACATGAACATGTAACTCGGGCCGGCGAGTAGCTGCCCTCCTGGTCTACAAAAAATCAGATGGGCCGGGCCGCGACAGCCCAGTCCACGACCAACTACTCCAATTTCGACCCAACCCCTATTCATCCATCATCCCCACCATCAGCATCACCATTATAATAAACCCTAAAATCAGTCCTAAGACCCAAACAGGAAGGAATCCCTCATCCGTGACTTAATGCGGAAGCCTCGCCCCCTCATTGGACGAAACAAAGTACACACCGTGGGGGGGCCCGACCGACCCCGCGCATTCGTCACCACGCCCCACGCATCGACCGACACGTGTGCGTCCCGTCCTTCCCCGGCTCCGACTTTTGTCCTCTCGCACGCTTTCTCCCCCGACAACCGCAACAACAAAAAATGCTTTATTTTCCCCTAGCCAAAAGAAGGCGCTAGAAAACAAAAGCAAGAGGGGCCCCGCCATTACCCCCTTAAAAATCACAAAAAAGCATAAAATCTCCGGCCCCACCACACGCACCACCCCCGACCTTCTTTAATTAAACCGATAGTAATTAATGGAGATATTAAATTACCGACCCCCTATTTCCGCATTATATCTCAATTTCTTTTCGGCTAAAGCTACACTACCAAATTACCGCTAGTGATTTTCGGTTTTCGAGCCATTTCAGGTCGTGATATCTTAATAATTCTCAACTGGGTTCGACCGAAATTGATCAAAAGATTGATGGAAATCGACAAAAGACTTTTTTTTTTTGGGGGGAGGGGGGATTAGAAACGGAATGGGGAATTGAAGCTCCGGGGGAGAGGCGAGGGGGATCTTACATTGACGGTCCGCTGCACCACCTTGGCCCTCTTCTTGGGTCTCTGAGGCAGCTTGGACCCCTTGAAGATGATGAAGTCCTCCTCCTTCTCCTTGTTCGTCAGGGCGATCACGAATTTGGGCGGCCAGACCGGGGGCGCCGCGTCCCCGCTCCCGGACGACGACCCGCCCCCGCCCTTCTTGCTGTCGTGCGCGGTCTCGGACGATGCGGCCGATTTGTTGTTGCTCTCATTATTGTGGTGGGGGTGGTGGTGGTTGGGGTGGTGATGGTGGTGGTGGTGGTTGCTGTTGCTGTTTAGATGGTGATGGTGATTGTTGGTGGTGGTGGTGGTGGTGCTGTGGTGGTGGGGATGGGGGTGGTGGTGGTTGGTGGCCTTCTTGTCGTGCGCACCCCTATCCGGCGAAGAGAAGCCCCTGAGACCGCCGTTGCTCTGCCCTCGCATCGCACTCGAATTCTCCGAGTTCCTGCAAAAACCAAACGGAAAACCCCACTTAAAGCCACACACAAGCATATCAATGACACCACACCCAAAACACTCGCATCAAAAAAGCCACCAGACCCAAGTCAAGAAAGGAAGAAAAATCTAAACCTCACCCAAAAAAAAAGCATTTTTCGATCTGGGTAAGTTTACCTAATTACCGAAATGACCTCGGGTCCGATCTTAGATCGGTGGTGGTGGTGGTGGTGGGTGGTGGAGGGGGACAGGCTCCCGAGAGGCTTTGCGTGAGAATCGGAGCAAGCGGAGGGCGTGGGGTGTGGGGTGTGGGTTCTCGATTTTGGCCTTTAGTTGCAGAAGACTTGACTTTTTCGGAGGTGTGTTCGTTTGCTTTTTTCTGGAAAGAACTGGGGGAAACGTTCGGAATTCCTTTCTCTCTGGAATCCTGGGGAAAAGATATTTGGAGCTGTAGCTATCTATCTACGTGCGCACATAATGCTTTGTTCTTCCCTTCTTTTCTCTCTCTCTCGGTTTTGGGCATATTTCGATATCAAGCGCTTTTCTCCCTTTTTTTTTTTTTTTTTTAACTTCTCTTTCTTTCCGAGGGGGTGTTGGGGAAGGACTACGTGGAGGAGCATGTGAAAGGGTCGGGAAGGGGATAAAGTGGACCTGATGATAACGTGGGGCGCTTGACACGTAGCCAGGAGAGAGCTGGAACCCCCCGATCTAGTGCGGCCAGAACCAGAGCGGGCATCGCTAATACCCTCCCGGGTTAAAAAAGAGCCCGCAGCCCATCTACAGAAAAGTCAAAAGAAGAAGCCGAAAAGATGAAATGGAGACTCTACCCATGCGAAAATAATAGGGGATCAAATCGATATGAAGGTTGGCCTCTCCCCATCATCATCACCACCACCATCATCGACGCCACCATGAAATAATTAGAGATCCATAAAGACGAAGAAACATCTTTTTCCAGCGCAAAACGCCTCACGAAGATGAGACCCATGTCGTGCACGAGACGTTAAAGCTTTTTGTGAAGAGGGGAAAGTCTAAAAAAACGACATTTGCGTATGAGCCTCACGCCTCTCCATCATAACACCACCACAAGAAGGGTCAGGCCCAGTTTTGATCTCTTGAAATCCAGGACCCCTTATACCCGCTGATTCCCTCTTTTATCCCCAAATGCATCCCCATAAAATAAAATGAAAAGAAAAAAAAGAAAGGGGAAGACGATAAACAAATCGAGATTCCCTAAAGATGCCGTGCTAAGAAAAGAAACCAAAATCATCAAAAGATCAAACGTTAGATCTGCTCACCACCAGAAATGTCGGGGGTCCTAAACACGACTAAAAACTCATTCCACACCATACCCATATGCACATTTCACTGCTTGCGCCTCCCGATTCGGCCTAATCACCAGAATCCACAACAACCCTCTTTGCTCGGTGGCCTATATAGATTCCCTCCCTCCCTCCCTCCCTCCCTCCAACAAAAAGACGTATGTCATGTAGGAAATGATGGATCATGTTGGGTCAGTCCGTAAACAGTAGAAAGCCCATGTTAAACAACGCCCCGCACTCAAAATTATTTTTCTTCTTTTTTAAACTCTTTGACAAAATGGGCGAAAAAGTAGGACAAGAAAACATGCCGCCTCTAAACCACCCAAAAGAAAAGAGAGACTCCGAAGATAGAATTAGATCTCAAAGATCCTTCTTGGCTCATCCTCGCCCACTCAAAGATTAGATTAAAAAAACTCTTAATAAGCCTCGGGATCGTACCCACTTCCCCCCCCACTACCGATGAGTGCCGCTGTGTCCAACTTCGATTTCAAGCCCCCCCAAAAAAAGGGAGGAAAACTAAGGAGAGAGCCAAGCCCAGCGCACCACGGCGTCGATCCATTATAGAAAACACAGCACAGAGAAGGAGAGAGAGGCGGCGGTGGTACCTGAGAACGCGCTGAGGTGGCGGAAAAGGAGGAGAGGAGGGACGTTGACGTAGATTCAAGTACACATTCCCGTTCCCGTGATTGCTGGTCGCCGGGTTGGCCGAGTCCTTATCGGCCCCCCTCCCGACCCGCCGCTCCACCCGACCCTTGTGGGCCGCCGCCGCCGCGTCGTCCTTGGCTTGCACCTTCATGCACCGAGGCCGCTTCCGGGTCCCCCACTGCAGCACGAAGTCAGACGTCGTCGCCGCCGCCGCCGCCGTCTGCCTCGTGGCCTCAGAGGCAGATCTCTGCTGCAGGCCCCCGTCGGCGGCGGCGGCGGCCCTGCCGTTGGAAGTGGTGGAGATGCCATTATTGCTGGCCCTCTGCGCGTCCTTTTCCATCTTTCTTTCCGTATTTATCCCTGTCCATTCCCCCCGAAAAAGTCTCAGCGGAAAATTCTTACAAAAACAAAAGAAGAAAAAATCGAAAAGGGCCGAAGAAATTCTCGTTAACTTAACTACGGTTCAACTTCCTTCAAATGTCTTGTGACCACCAAAAAAAAAAAAGCTCAAAAAGATAAAATAGCTCTCGTCTGCAATTTATCCAGAACCAGAAAAATGAAAGATTTCACCCACTCAAGAAAAACAAGACAAAGGAAAGCAAAAAGAAAAACACTCAAAAGACTCCAAAGATTGAAAGGCTTTGGCTCGCCCAAAACAGATGACGAAACAAGAGATCGGGCAATCATGAATCGAATAGAAAGAAAAGTCCCAGAGCTCATCCAGAAGAAAACCATGAAATTCAAGAGCGAGCGAGCAATGGTGATGAGCAATAGAACTTCAATTAGAATCGCCCAAACGATGGTAACAAAACCAGATGGCTTCGTATGTGGAGCGAAAAAAAAGAGGGGAGAGAGAGAGAGCAAGAAAATCTCTGACCAGCTCTGGTTAAATTCAAGAAAAAATGCAGGAAAAGAAGAAGAGGAGCCCAAGGAGCGACCAAGATGGCTCATTTGTTCAAAGAGAAATCCACATAATAAACAGCACCCTTCGATGGTAAAAACTGCTCATTTGAGCCGAGATGTTTATCTGCTCAGAGCTCGGAATCAGAAGAAGAAGACGAATCTCTTTCAAAGGGGACAAAGGAGGGTCCGTGAAATTCAACGTATTGAAGATCCATCAGCAGAACATCAAAGAGAGATGAGGCAGAAGACCACAGAGAGAGACAGAGAGAGAGAGAGGAAACAGACCCGGAAAAACTTGATTCGAAAAACAAGAAAGTTCTCAGAAGCAACGAAGTAATTCCAAAAAATTCCAGTCTCTGAAATGGCACGTCGCCAAAAGATTTCGTGCAAAATCAGCTCTTTCTCAAGAGCAAATGCACATCCCTGCTGGACGGCCACCGAGAAAGGAGGAAAGACACGGACGATGGAGGAATCCCGATGAAGACTGTCGCATTACCAGGAAAGTCCACAACTTCGAAGCTGATTAGCCTTCGCTCCGTCGACCCGCCTCCGATTCGAATCCGGTAGCTCCGATTCGGCCACAGGACTGCAGATTACAACGAAGAGAGACGCGAATTAGAGTTCTTCAAGAATCGAAGCTCGAAAAGAACCCACTGGAAAACAGAACAGAGCACAGAACTCACCTTCGTCTGCTCCGATTCGATAGTCCTTAACGGGCTTTTTCCGGCCGCGAAACCGGAGAGAACCAAATCCCCAGCTACCTCCCCCCGATTTCAGCTCCGGATTAGCCAAATTTCCTCAATTGATTATCGTTATCGCACCGTTTTATTAGTTAGATTCACGAATTACAGGCGTGTCCGATTGTCCAAAAAAGCATGCTTCCGCGTAACTGGAAATCGCGGCCTAGCCACAGGGATTCGTCCAAATCACGACATTCCAGAGCTGAAATCGCCGACTCTCATGAACGGTTCCGGTTCTCCGATTCCGGAAGCAGCTGATCTGCGCGTAGGGAAGAACAGCCTCTCCCGCGTCGGCCGATCGGGAGGAGCTCGCTCCCGGAATCTCTCCGGGAAACCGCTCGAGGACTCCGGAAATGCACCTGCGACGCGAAGAGAGAATCAGAACAGAGCCGGTCGAAATCAAGAAAGCCGCAAAAGAAACCAAAGCGAGAAGTGCGCTCGGAGGAGAGATCGAATCGCCTCCGTCTCCGGAAGCGGAAGAACCTCACCTGACTCTGGCCAGCGAAAACCGCCGCCGGGCCGCTCCGCAATCGTCTCGGGACTGAGTCTCCGACTCGCTCCCCCGGAACGCTCCCTCCGACGACGACGATGTCTGCAACAGCGCGAAACGAACTGAGTCAGAACCATTCTCGCCGAGAGTCGCGAGAAGAGAAAAATCCACACACACACACACATCCAGTCGCCGGAATCCGGCCACGGACCTCTCTCCGCACTCCCCGTCCGGCCCGATTCAGATCCTCGACATTCCCTCCGGCGAACCCACCCTCCCCGCCTCCTCAGTTTCTCGGGAAACCGCGAGAAAACGAGAGAAAATTCGCAGAGGAAATACACTCTCTCTCTCTCTCTCTCTTCTTCTCTCTCTCCTTCCTTCTCTCTCTTTCTCGCTTTGTGCCACGCCGTTGTAAAACGCGAGTTTTTATACCCGCAAGGCCACCCCGACGGCATCAACCGTTCGCGGCGATGGGATCCTGGCCGTCGGTGCCGCATCGGACGGCCGAGATCTGTTTCCGAGATCAGTCCCGTTTCCGCGGGTCCTCTCTTTCTCTATCTCTCTTCTTTTCGTAAATTTTCATTTTGGCCCCTTGCTGGCCACTCGGGTAACGGCGTTTGGCGGAGCTTGACGGAATCTTTGCCCGACGCCGTTACGACGTTCGGACGGTGTTTTTTCATTTTTTTTTTTTTTATAAATCCGGGATCGGTCCATCATTGTTGCTGCTCTTGTATGAAAATCCCAACCATGCAATTATTTATTTTTTTTTCGAAATTTTTGCGAGACGTGTCGAGAAAAGATTTCTTATTTAATCTTAAACTTTTGTCGTTTTCGAATTCATTTTGATTTCTTTCGTCCGATTGTTTCGTTTATTATGAAGATCCCAACCATGCAATTTTTTTCCCGAAATTTTTGCTAGGCATGTCGAAAAAGATTTATTATTTTATCTTGAGCTGTGTCATTTTCGAATTCATTTCGATTTCTTTCATCCAATTGTTTCATATTTTATGAAAATCCAACCATTCAATTTTTTCCCAAAATTTCCGCTAAACATGTCGAAAAAATATTATTTTTTTTAATCTTAAAGTGTGTTATGTTTGAATTCATTTTGATTTATTTCATCCACCCAATCAAACGAGTGTTATCACAAAATGGATGAAACAATCGAATTTAATAACTTTTTGTTGGTAGTCAGCCTTTGATTAAGAAAACCATAAAAAAATACACTCAATGCACCGAATCGTCCTAGAATTAATGGGCTAACGATGAAATTGTTAACAAGAGAATTGACTGCTCAAACTTGAAGACATGAAAAAAAAAAAAAAAAAGTGAAACATAATTAAGTACAACCTAGAACAATCTATCGTGACAAAATACTTTGCCTCATAAGTCCATTATCATTGTGATTACTTCTACTTATAGTACATGACATTACCAACTTTTCAGCAAAAAAAAAAAACGCAAAATAAACAAAATAATTGCAAATAAGGCATTCTTTCTTGTTCTCTGAACACTTGGCACGATATTTATGTATCACTCACTGCTTTCGAGGAAGGGAATCTAAGAAAATTTTGATGGATTTGGCTAATTATGATCAATTCTGCTCAAAAGGAGAGAGATAGTGGAACGGGCGATTTTCTCCCTTGTGGACCAATCCTTTTTTAAGCCCTTGGGAACGCTTTTTAGGAAAATAGCGATTAAACGGGCTGATCACATTTTCTGTTGGGTTAAAAGACTCTTGACAAAAGATCTTTATTTTTCTTTTATTTTATTTTTATTTTTGCGAAATTATGATCATTGATAATTATTGAAGAATAGGAGATGTGACCCCGTCATTAATCAAATGATTGACCCAAAGATCAAATTGGGATCGCAACTAAGGGCTACCCCGGCCGATTAAGTTTTGGATTTATGAATTTTCTTTTTTTTTTTCTTTTTTCTTTTAAAGACGGGAGGAAGGGGAATTATTATTATAGCCGAGGGTGCACGAATTTCCGTGCACTCTCCGTCGATTTGATCTCACTGCTGCTAGCAGCGTGCATACGAAGGGGGTGACTTCTCCTGCGTGTATATTCTCAGACGCGAGCTACCGTGCGAGCGGCTCTTCTGGAGCCGTTGGATCCAAAGTGTGGCCAAGTGAAATCGGACGGTTCGGAGGCGAAGAGGAGCCGCCCCCTGGCAGCCTGATTCGGCTGTTGGGGGATCAGCCTTCAGCAAAATTTAAATAAACACCTAAAACAGGGGAAAAAAAAGTATGATATCTTCGAGGTATGAATTATTTTTTCATATTACGTGTAATTAGCGTATTGAAAACTAAAATTATTTCTTCATTCAATATAATTAATTAGTATTTAGGTCGATCATTAATAAGTCGGAAATGTCAAATCCCTCTATCGTGATACAAAATTCCTTGAAAGGGTATGATGCTTGTAAGTTACATCAAGCTCTTGAGTCATTTGAGGGCTAAATTTAAGTTAGGGCATTTGTTCTTTCCTAAGAAACTTTCCGAATTTCCGGAACGTGGGTGGCAATATTTTATAGTACTATAGTAGGTTTCAACCTTTGACTAGTAATCCAATCATGCATATTTCTATGCAAGAAATGCACAGCAGACATCCGATGATGCAATCATAGTGACTTCTTACATCCTCATAGGGTAAATTGAGTAAAAAACAACCGATCTCGTTCACTCTACGGAACATATCGATTTTCTGTCAATAGACAATGTCTCATTTTGGTTACCCTTTCCATGTTTTTATTATCAATTGCAGCTAAAATCAAATCTAAAGGCGCTCTCAAGAAAATACACGCGACACGAGTTACACAATAAGACACCACCGGAGGCATAAAAGTTAAAAAATTTGACCCAAAGGAGTCGGTCAATGCTTCTCATTTCCATCATAGAATCAATAGATATCCAACTCTTTCCAAAGAACGACAACCCTTTTATGGAAAGAGGGATTATAATGCTCGCACGCCCGTATGGTTGAGAGACCACGACCACCTGCCTTCTCGAAGGTCGCTTGACAAACCCTTCGAGAGAAATTAAGCAATTATCGCTCTAACCGATTTCCTATAACACCATAAAGAAAGCGGATTATTAAAGTTATCTCTTCCCACCCTTTTTAAAGCAACAGGCGAACAAGATCAAATCCCGGGCTGTCCTCATCACGCGCGCATATACTTTTCCCCCCGAGCCAGGACAATTTCGCATCGTCCCGTCCGCGGTGTTCCCGACCATGTACATCTTCCGACGTCCGGACAAACACCTCTTCTGACATGATAAATGCGACGTTTGAAAAAAAAAAAACACCGCTCGCCCAGCAAGGCGAAATCTCCATCCGTCCACGAGGAAAAAGAGTGAGATGATTCTGGAGGGAAGGGAAGCGGGAATCGAGCGCGTGCGTGGCTCCGGGTTTCCGCCCTATCAACCACGAAAAGACTGGGACGCGAATCCCATGTGGTGCAGCATCTTGCCAGGACGACAGGCTCCCGCAAATCCATGGAATCGTCAGGCCCGAGCATTGACTAAGCGAAAGCCGAAAGGGTCGTGGCCTCGTCTCGTAGGACAATCGCTAGAATCGGGCTGGAGGATTTTGACTGCAAGCGTTCGACCCACATGCAGCATCAATTATTTGGCAAAATGCGTCGAGCTTCCTTCCCTGTTCGGGCAGTACTTCGGATCGCACAAAACGGGCACGGGACGATCACGAACGACCCCATTCGAGATAATACGGAAGGAATATAGATCTGTAGCGGATCTATCAGAATGGCGAAGCGGGACCCTCCGTTTGGAATGATTCTCATTACTGAGAGGAGCTCCAGGAAGCAGGATGGAATGTGAGCGCAAGCTTGGCCTGATGCCTCGGTCGTTTGCTCGGTGGGTCTGGACTCCTGCGTTGCAGCACGTGTTTGCAAAGGAGAGCGCATGTGTTTCGTCCCGTATTGGGAGAGGGATCCACAATGAGTCTCGAATGCTCTCTGCAGTAAGCATGGGCATCGATCGCAGCTGTCGAGACTGGAAAGTTTGCTCGATCATTGCGTCGAAAAATCCCCTTCCCCCATGGTGTAAGATTCAAGATCGATGATATAAAGAACAAATCATATTAAGATTGTAAGAGGCTCTCGAATGCAAATCTCAGCATCACAGAAATATATCAAACGTTGTTGGTTGAGAGGTCATAAGGTGATAATTACAGGCTTTTCAGGAAGCCCAGTCATCAACAAGAGGTTGTCCCGCAGATCGAACGGCATCCAGCACCTCCAGACCCTTTTTAGTTCCAAACAAGAGCTTTCCAGTGAGTGTCACACCGCGACCTCAATGCGTCCGATCTGACATTGCCTCAAAAATTGCTTCTGCGCTTTGAGTTTCCGAGAAGGGCCCTCAGAGCTTAACGGAACTGAAACAAAGGCGGACGCAAAATCGGATTTTGTTACAGAAGGCTCATACATACAACCGTGACACGAGGGCGATTGACAATACCGAATTTTTATTTATTTATTTATCTTGTGAAGAAAAGAATGAGAAGATGAGTTGAAAGGAAGAGACAATTTTTCACTTACTTTTACGTCAGAGGTCAAAAGCTTATGGCTGAACAGTTTGGCTTTTCTAGTCAAGGAAGTCCTTTTAACTTGTCCTAACACTTTCAGCAAAGTAATCAGGGTTCCATCGAAAGAATTACGGTTCTACTGTTCCCATTTTGCCAGACCACCCCTTAAGTTTCTTCAAAATACTACTGTAATCCCTTTTAGTAGCTCGTCCTTCAATTGATCCCGTGATTCTCATTAGGGAAACTACCCAAGAGAGGTAGCAATTGACCAGACAGCTGCATGTGACTACACCATCGAGAAGTATATCCTTAAAACATTTAGCATGTGGGCGGTGCTATGACTAACATTTAAAGCGTGCAGTCCCAAACAAGACGAAGGGAGAGAGAAACCTTGTCCTAGAAAATGGAGCAGATCGGCATCCCACTGGTTAACAGCTTTCCGAGGAGGCCTTAGGGAGTTGTCGTCCGCAAAAGAAGAGTTATCATTTGCAGGATTTGCGCCCATGTACAGGAAGAGATCTTCCTTACTTAAAACCCCATATCACCATATTGCATCGACGGGGGAACCGTAGGCAGAGTGGTCATCAGCTGTCCTCTTTTTCACCTGCATATGCCAGCACAAAGAATTATCATAAGGACGAGAAGAAGAAGCACAGGGAGAAAGTGAAGAGCATCTTAAGCAGTCCAGGCAACAGTACGAAGTAACTTCTTCCATGTGCTTGCACTGTATGAAGACCAAGAAATGTACTACAAAATTTACTCCCTCGCCGAAAAGACACTGGGGAGCTCATTTGCGTGATGGAAGCAAATCTTCTAAAAAATGAGAGGTAGAATAAACATTACTTTCTTTCTAATTGCTCAATACAATGACAGTAGCAATGTCCTTACCAGTTGGTATTGCTGGTGCAGAGTTCGGTTCGCAGGGTATGCACCTCGCTGTTCACAAGGACATAAACAAAATGAATTATGATTGGTCTTATAGTTGTGCAACATAAGCTTTGATTTCTCAAGAGCCAATCAAAACGTATTAACCTGATCCAAACATTACAAGGGAATAGAGGCTTGTAAACTAGTACAAGAACACCTGGAATCACATTGAGCATGAATTTCATATGCATAAACGGAGTTGCAACATAAGAAATATTCTGTCGAGTTCCATCTGATACCATGGAAGTCATGTCCTTCCTCCTTTCTCCTTCTTTTGTTTTCAGCTGTCTAAATTTGCAAAAATCGGATCTTCAAGATTCTTAATTGCCAGCAGATTAGCAATCTGCAATGGAGATGCTTTTTGATGCAAGTACACAAGTGAGTTCATGCTTAGAAAAGAGCTAAAGCTACCTCGAAGTCCATATAAGCTAAAAAATTTCAATAATAAATTATGCAGTACTTATTAAGAAACTAGATTAGCAGATAACTATACACTCGTGGAAAGAAGATACCAATCAACAAGCCCTAAAAATCTAACACAGGAAAAAACTAACTATTAAGATAAGAACACACAGGCTTAAAAGGCAAACAATGGATGAGTCCTTAAAAAACCAGGAAGACGAATATTCAAAGGATTACTTGTATCTTCGCCAAAAGCCAAACATCAGAAAATGTACAAAGATTTAACAACTACCATACGTATTTATTACCAAGTATCAAGTCAAGGAAATTGTGCATACCTGACTGCCTCTTTAACCAATGAAATGCCGTTGTCTACATTTTCAAAATCATATAAAAGGAGAATGTGCTAATTAAAAAATATCTCTGATCTATCTTTTGAATTTCACAATTAAACAATGATAATCGAACCCAATCATGGCTTTTCATTTCGATTCCTTTATTCTCGATTTGCAAGACAAACATTCCAAAATTAGATCATTCGATAAAATTTAAACAACTGGGAATACATGCGAATACATGCATCATGATCATACACATTGCTACAATTCAACTAATGAACTAAGGATTGCCCATGACATACCGCAAGATAAATTATCAATCCCAAATTGGAAAAAAGGTCTATTCGAAACGGTGACTCCTAATCTAGAAATAGTCAAAAGGTATGTGTTTCTCAACTAAAGTTATGAATGATAAAATAACGATTTGAGATTACCTGTCTTCCATCCGGGGAACACTATATAAGTCACCAAGACATGTCTCATATTCTACTAGAAGACTAGAACACTCTCCAGGGGAGGCCAATAGGTGCCCCAACTTCTCTCTTTTGCATTAGCTGCTATTGTTGCATATATGTTCAAACCTTCTGGAAGAAGGCCCTCAACAATACTTCCCGATTCACAAGCTTCAAGGTAAAATACCAGTGTTTATAGCACAAAGGGAACAAAATGAAAAGTTTCTGACGACGTCACATATGAAGGAAAAGGAAATTGCTTTAGTGAATTTAAATTACCAAGCTTTCACAGGTCCCAGACGCATGCTTCTTTTTGAAGACATCATCAACAGATTGGAGAGGGCTGGTGGGCATTCCTGTTAAACATTAATGTCATCCGAGAAATTATGATATGAACACAGTTATATAAATCAATTCTAAATTGGGGAAGGGATGCAAATGAGATATGGAGCCCAGTCCAACTTCTATGACTTTAGTATAGAGATCTCAGTTCAGTTCAATATGTGCCATATAAGCACATGAAAGACATTCTGCAACAAGTCATCTTGGGGAACTATTGAGTACAAGCCAAGCACACCAGGGCCACCATGACTAGTATACTAGATGGAAATAGTAACATTGGGACCACTATTCACAACCTTCCCACTGTCTACTATGAGAGCAATCTTGTTTCCAAGGATAATAGAGAAAAAGTTATTAACGTCAACATCCTCTCCTCTCTAGTGTAATCCTGCCACCAGAAAAAGTAACTAGTTACCTAAACATTTTGAAAATGGACCTTTGACAAATCTAGAGAAAACTTTTCATCCTAAACTAGTGATTAATAATTTGAAAACAGACCTTTGGAACTCCATTAACATCATTGCCGTCTAGACTGTTAATAATAATTCCAAGCCTAGGGTTCTCTTCATTTGTAAGCAATGTCGTCATACATAAAAAAAACAACGATATTTTAATCCTTCTGCCCTCCTTTCTTCAAGAGCCAATAAGCACGACAAACATTGGCCTGAAAGGAAAATGCACGAAGAGTGCGTATTATCAACAACTTAAAAAAAACAAAAAAGCAGGACAAATGAAACAAGCAAAGGCATAAAGGAATCCAAATTTATTTATGATGAGATTAAGATAAAACAAAAGCTGTTGTCTAGAAGGTAAAGCACTCCGTTCCTTTTTCTATTGTTGAAGCAATTTTAATTTGAGGGCACGAGAACATGAAGGTCCTAGCACAAGAAGAAATGAAATGGAAATATACCATATGAAAAAGTAGGAATGAAAATTGAAAATAAAGGTGGGCCCCTCTCACCCATCATCATCACCATCAACACTACCGTGAAATAATTAGATCTCTTCTGATAAAGCCCCTCTCCAAACAAACATTAAAAAAAAGAAAAAAAAAAATTCCAGCCGCAAGGTTAGGCCCATTTTTATCTTGAAATCCACGACCACTTATAACCACTGATCCCCTATTCTCTCTCCAAACAAAAAAGAAAGAAAGAAAGAAATGGAAAAAAGGGAGGAAGACGCTAAGCAAATCAGGATTCCATAAAGACGTCGTGCTAAGAAAAGTAAACAAAATCATCAGAAGATCAAAGGTTAGATCTGCGCACCACCAAACATGTCAGGGTCTCAAACAACGACTGAAACGCCAGTACACACTATACCCATGTGCACATTTCAACCACTCACGCCTCCCGATTTGGCCTATTTACAAGGATCAACGACACGCTCTTGCTCGGTGGCCTATATAGATTCTCTCTCCGTGTCTCGATCTCTCGAACAGAAAACGCAATGTCATGGAGGTAACGATGGATGATGTTAGGTCAGTCCGTAAACAGTAAAACCGCATGTTAAACGACACAACGCCTCCATTTCTTTCTTTGTTGCACTTTGACAAAATGGACAAAGAGAGAGACAAGAAAACATGTCTTCTAACTACCGCAAAGGAGCCTCTAAAAGATAGAATTAGATCTCAGAGATCCTTTCTTGGCTCATCCTCGCCCACTCGAAGATACAAAAAACTCTCATCCTTCGGATCGTACCCATTCCCGCCACTACTGAGTGGTGCCGCCATCTGCACCTCCACCTCCACCCCTCGAAAAAAAGTAAAAAAAAAAAAGAACAAAGCCCAGTGCACCAAGAGAGAGAGAGAGAGAGAGATGTGGGAGAGAGGCGGCGGCGGTACTTGCGCTGAGGTGGCGGGAACGATCAAACAGCCACGAACATCAATCAGCAGAGATCGGGTCATCATCAATCAACAGAGAAAAGTTCCGGAGCTCATCTAGAAGAAAACCAAGAAATCCAAGAGCGAGCGAGGGAGCGATGATTATGGTTTGGAAACTTCAATCGGGAATCGTCCAAAACAGTGGTAACGAAACCAAAATGGCTTTGACCTATGGAGGAAGGGAAAAAATAAGAGGAGAGAGAAAGAGAACGAGGAAATCTCTGGCCAGCTCTGGTTAGATTTCAAGAAACATGCAGAAGAAGAAGAAGAAGAGGAGGAGCTCAAGGCGCCGCGACCAACATGGCTCGTTTTTCCAAGGAGGAATCCACATGAACAGCACCCTTACTGCTCATCTGCTCAGAGCTCGAAATCAAAAGTAAGAAGAATCTCTTTCAAAGCCATCAAGGGGGGGTTCGTGAATTCAAACGCATTGAACATCCAGAGAGGGGTGAGGCGCAGAAAGAGACCAGGAAAAGCTCGATTCAAAAACAAGAAAGTTCTCAGTAGAAACGAGGCGAATTCCAGAAAACTCCCGTCTCTGAAATGGAACGTCGCCAAAATATTTCGTGTAAATGGACTCTCTTTCTCGAGAGCAAACGCACGTCCATGCTCCACGACCTACTGAGAAAGTAGGAAAGACATCGGCCGGCGAAGGAATTCTGATCAAGATTGTCTCATTACAACGAAAAGTGTTGAAATTACTGGCATTAATGACTGAACATAAGTTCACATGTTTCTTCTTCAACCTCCGACGTTCATGGATGATTTAATGGATGTGTTCCTTAGCCCTCGCGCATCAGTCCTTGAACAGTTTTCTGGACGAATTAATTAATACATTAATGGACGTATTTCTTCAATCCTGATGCAACAAGCATTTATATATGAATTAATAGATGGACGGGACGAATTCCCTGATCCTTGTGTAGTAGATTTTACTCGCATTAAGGGACGTATTAACGATGGATCTTCTAGAGTCTCCGCAATAAAAATGATTATCTTCTAAGTCTTTTTTAATTCGCCCCAGATATTATCAACTATTAGAATTCCTCTTTGAAAAAACACTCCTACAAGTGTGTCGATTTCTAGAAGTGTCCAATAAAGTTCTGTTTGTATGGTGTTAATATAAGCGGGTTCGAAGTGCTGCATCTTGGGAGGCATGTTTTGTGAAGCTGCTTAACATTATTGATAGGAACTAATCGCCTTAAGGAGATTCCATTAGCTATATCTCACCTTGTATCAAACAACTTTGTATTTGGATCGTGATTTAACATCTTTATAAATAAAGATTAATACAAACATTAGCTTGATCATTATTATATTATTGTTATCATTTTTCAAATTTATTTTTTTGGTACCAACAAATAGAGTTAAGTATTTTTTATATGTGAATATTATTTTTTTATTCTAATACTTAAAATTAATTTTTCAACAATCTTAAGGCGATTGATCACGTATTTTCTTACTATTTGTCGTGTCTATTAGAAAATCAAGATGGCTAATAAAAATCAAGTACCAAATGATGTATGGAACATTTTTGAAGACGTTCCTATGATCATTTCGATCAATACTGGTGGAGAGATTCATACCTCGAGGCTTGGTGTTGTGGCAGCAAATGTTGCAGGCCTATGGGTCGAGACCATACATGGTGGTGCGGGCACAAGTTGCTTGAGTGACATACTTGGGACCATCTTTCAAAACATTACATGCCAAATGGCATATGGTCTAATTTTTGGAGAGATGGTTCAACAAGCTTTGCCTAGTTGGATGTTATCACATCCAATAACACCAAATTAGAAATAAAAAACTTCTTCCGTGTGGGCTTTAAGCAATGGCTGTAGAAGATGTTCTTATGTTTGACCACGTTAAATTTCAAGTACTCATCAAATGTATGTCCGATAATTAGTCCATATGAGCAAGATGTCACTACCCTTGGGGCGTTGGAGACTTGGAAGCATGGGATCTTCCCATGCCAAAATTATATCTTTAATTGTTAAGTAAATTTTCTTTATAATGTTTCTTGTAACATTTGAATTGCTAAAAAATTATGGGAGTCCATAGAAAAGGAATATAAAACTGAGGACATAGGCACCAAGAAATTCACAGTTACCAAATTCTTATATCCTTAATTGTTAAGTAAGTTTTCTTTATAATGTTTATTGTAACATTTGAATTGCTAAACAATTATGGGAGTCCATAGAAAAAGAATATAAAACTGAGGACATAGGCACCAAGAAATTCACAGTTACCAAATTCTTGGATTTCAAAATGGTTGATTTTAAATCTATTATGAATCAGGTTCAGGAATTGTAAATAATTTAAATAACATCTTCAATGAGGAAATGTTACTTAGTGAGTCATTCCAAGTGGTGGCTATTATTGAGAAGCTACCTTCGGGCTGGTTAGACTTCGAAAATTATTTGAAGCACAAACGGAAAGAGACGAACCTTGAAGCTCTCATTCTACGTCTTAGAATTGAAGAGGACAACAAAAGGAATGCAAACCCTCCTATTGAATCAAAGGCCAACATTATGGAGTCCTCAAATTCTAAACAAAATATGAAGAGGAATAAATGTTTTCAAGGAAACGACAAGTAGAAGGAACAATGCATAAAATTCCAAGGGGCGTGTTTTATTTGCAATAAGTCTGGTCATCGTGCTAAGGATTGCAAGAAGTGCCTAAACAAAGGCAAGGATGGTGGTGGAGTAAAGTAGCCAAATCTGACAGAGTATGAAGAAAATGAGAAACTGACTATTATGGTGGTGTCTGAGGTATCATTAGTGTCGAACAATGCCAATTGGTTGTCAGACACAGATGCCATAATTACATTGTGTGGATAAACACACGTTCTCCTTTTACGAGAAGGCTGAAGAAGAAGAAAAGCTCTACATGGCTAACTCTATATTACTAAAGATTGTTGGGAAAGGAAAAGTGATTTTGAAGTTCACCTCTAGCAAAAAAATTATTATGTTAAATGTGCTCCATGTATTGGAAATTTAGAAGAATCTCATTTTAGCTCCATACTACTCAAGAAGGGTTTCAAAATTGTTTTTGAATCTGATAAGTTTATACTTTCTAAAGGAGAGATGTACGTGAGGAAATTGTACTTCTATAATGATCTGTTCAAAGCCAATGTGGCTGTCATTGATATAAACTCGAAATTCTTGTATCCAAAGATTATTAATAAATAAAAGTCGTTATTTTATACTATTACGTCTCTTTTTTTATGGCATGGTAGATTAGGACACGTAAACTACAGTACAATGAAAAATGATAGCAAACTTATGGCTAATTTTGACTTAGATGCCCATTACAAGTGTGAAACTTGTGTTGAAACTAAGTTAGCTAAGAAGCCTTTCAAATTGATTGAAAGAACAAGTGAACCTCTACCATTAATTCATAATGATTTATGTGATTTAAATTTTATAGAAAGTAGATAAGGAAATAAGTACGTCATCACCTTTGTAGATGATTATACTCAATTTTGCTATGTTTATTTGTTAAATAGAAAAGATGAGGCTATGAGCATAGTTATCAAGTACAAAAATGAGGTCGAGAATCAACTTAATAAACGAATCAAAGTGCATAGGTTTGATAGAGGAAGAGAATACAATTTTACTAGTTTTAGGAAGTTTTGTGCTAGTTTGGGGTAACTCTCCAAACAACTACACTTATACTCCACAGCAAAATGGAATTGTTGAACAAAAAAATATAACTTTAAAAGAAATGGCTAATGCTATGCTCTTAAGTTTGGATTTACCTCAAAACTTGTGGGGGTAGTTCTAATTACGAACTATATTCTTAATAAAATACCCCATAAAGAGACAGGTAAAGCTCTATATGAGTTTTGGAATGGAAGATTGTCGTCCTGTAATTTTTTGAAAGTGTGGGGGTGCCTAGCTAAGTAGCAATTTCTCCTCATAAACAAACTCGGTTGAGACCTAAAACGGTGGATTGCATATTCATCGATTATGCTCAAAGTAGCAGTGCATACAGATTTTTGGTTCACATATCCGATAATGCGGAAATCCATGTCAATAATATCCTAGAATCAAGGGATGTTGAATTCTTTGAGGATATATATCCTGCAAAAATAAATCAAGGTGAATTATCTCAGAAAAGATTTAAAAAATTAGAATATGAAAATGACGAATTTCAGGCCAAAGAAGTTGAACTTCATAGAAGCAAGAGGTCACGAATTGAAAAATCTTTCAAAATTGACTTTCTCACATACATGTAAGAAGGTGAGCCTCAAACTTTTCAAGAGGTAATGACAACTCTAAATGCTCCTTACTTGGAAATAAACCGTTGATAATGAAATTGATTCTATCCTAAGTAACTATACTTGAAAATTGGTTGATCAGAAAATAAACCAATTGGATGTAAATCGATATTAAAAAAGAAGCGTAGAGCTAATGGTTCCATAGATATGTATAAAACACGTCTTGTAGCCAAAGGGTTTAGACAAAGAGAGGGTTTAGATTACTTTGCTACCTATTCATGAGTAACAAGAATAACATTAGGTAGGATGTTAATTGCTATAGCTTCGCCATACAATTTGTAAGTACATAAGATGGATGTGAAAACTGTATTTTTGAATGGTGATCTCGATGAGGAGATTTACATAAAACAACTTGAAGAATTCAAGGTCAAAGGACTATAACACAAAGTGTGCAGACTTGTTAAATCATTATATGGACTTAAACAAACTCCTAAACAATGACATGAGAAGTTTGATTGTGTGATGATCTAATGTGGGTATAAAATCAATGAGTGTGACAAATATGTGTACACTAAATCCACGTTAATTGGATGTGTACTCATTTTTCTATATGTTGATGATTTGCCAATTCTTGGAGATAATATTAAGGTTACCAAAAACACCAGAAATGTTCTCAAGAAAAACTTTGAGATGAAAGACGTAGGTACTGCGGATGTTATACTCGGCATCAAAATTTAAAGAAATTCTAATAGTCTAAGTTTAACACAATCTCATTACATTGAAAATGTAATTGAGAGGTTTAAAGGGTTCGGCATTAAAGATGTGTGATAATCTCTGTCTTCCACACCTAACTTTACGAAAGAATACTGGAGATAGTATTAGATAGCTAGAGTACTCTCAAGTAATTAGTAGCATCATGTACATCATGAACTAGAAAACTAAGTAGATACACTGGTAATCCTGGTCACGAGCATTGGAATGCTCTATTGAGAATGTTAGGTTATCTAAAAAGAATCAAACACTATATTTTGCAATATGGGAAATGTCATGCTATTTTGGAAGACTATTGAAATGCTAACTAGATTTTAGATCCTGATGAATTGAAATCGACTAACAGATATGTGTTCACACTAGGAGGTGCAACAGTATCTTGGAAATCTTCAAAGCAAACTTTAATGACACGCTCCATGATGGAATCGGAGTTTGTTGCTTTGGATAAAGCTACTGAAGAAGCATAGGGGCTTTGACAATCTTTAGAGGAAGTTCCACTGTGGCCAAAACCCGTGGTTACAATATGCATTTACCGTGACAATCAAGCAGTGACTACAAGGGCACATAATGTAATATATAATAGTAAGTCTAGACACATTCATCACAGATATAATACCATAAGATAGTTGCTCTCGAATAAAATGATTTCTTTAGACTTTGTAAAGTCAAAAGAAAATATTGCGGATTCACTAACAAAAGGTTTATCGAGAGAGCAAGTAAATTGCACATCGAGGGGAATGGGGTAAAAGCCTTAATTAAATAAATAAATTTTAAGGTGGAAACCTCCTTTAGCAATTGAAGTTCCCATGGACTAGGTTCAATAGGACAACGCAAATTGTGGATACTCTAGTGTGAACATTGTTCCCCACTCATATGATGCAAGTGATTCCTATAGCATTTTAAGGGCATGCTATGCATTTAATGATTCATATAACTTAGATTTCAAAATTCTAGTAAGATAAGATAGGATACCTTTGGTAGGAATGCCCCTATATGTGTGAAGCTAGCTAACTCCATGAAAATATTTAAAGGCTAGATTTTCTAAAACACACGTAAATCTCGAGAGGTTCAAGGCCGAAATAATGAACAAAACGAAGAACCAATCTTAACTTTGCAATACTTTATGTGAGGTTTATTGTTTGGGCTTATATCGACAACTGGCAATTCAAGGCTTAGTCCATTGATTAGTCAAGTTAGTCCAATAGGCTTTCACTAAAGACGGTTTAAAGTGAAAGCAAAGTGAAAGCTACCTATCTTTATGCAATTTATCTCCATAGGTACACTTGGACTTTTGCGAGTCAAAATAAAAATATTTTGTTGAGCCATTGATGTGGGGGATTGTTGAAATTAATGATATTAATGGCTCACCATAAGTTCACACATTTCTTCTTCAACCTTCGTTAATGGAAGCGTTCCTTCCTCCAGCCCTCCCTCCCTCGTGCATAGTCTTGGAACAATTTTATGGATGAATTAATTTATGCATTAATGAAGGCATTTCTTCATATGCATCAGGTTTTGCAATAGTTTTGTGATGCATTTATAAACGAATTAATGGATGGACGCGTTAAAGGACGAATTCCTTGATTTTTGTGTAGTAGATTTTACTTGCATTAAGGGATGTGTTAATGACGGATCTTCTAGACTCTCTCCGCAGCAATTCTTAGATAATCCTTATGAAAATGATTATCTTCTAAGGGTCTGTTCGTTTCGCTGAAAATGGACCATTTCCGGAAAATATTTTCCTAGAAGTCATTTTCCAGGAAAATGATAATATTTTCTAATGTTTGGCTAAAACCTGAAAATGTTTCGGAATTTTTTTTCCGGTGTTCGGTAAGGAAAATATTTTCCGCTCCCTAGATTGGCGAGCGTGAGCGTCAAGCTCGAAGCTTGCTAGATCGACGAGCACAAGTTTGAGATCAATGAGCTTGAGGTTCACTTGATTCGACAACTAGCAAGAAAGAAGAAGTTGGGAAACAAAGAAAAGAAAAAAAAAAGAAAAAGAAAAGAAAAAAAAAGAAAAAGAAAATAAAAGGAAATTAAAAATAATTTAAATTAAAAAATAATTCGAATAAAAAAAGAAAAAAAGAAGAAGAAAGGGGGGGGAAGAAGTGAGGATTTGTAGAAGTGTGAGATAAGAGAGATCAAGTGAGAAAAATGTTTTCCACTTTTCAAAAGTGAAAAACATTTTCGCCTACTTTAGAAGACATTTTTTTCCTTTGATGGAAAACATTTTCCCCAAGGAATTCATTTTTCGTGAAATGAACGGAGCTTAAGTCTTCTTTAATTTGTGGCAAATAGAGTCATTCAAATATTAGAATTCCTCTTTGAGTGCCGATTTCTAGAAGTGCTCGACAAAGTTCTATTTGTATAGTGTTAATACAAATGGGTTTGAGATGTTGTATCTTGGGAAGCATAGTTTGTGAAGCTGTTTAACACTGTTGGCATTCAGTTAGTCACATCTCACCTCCTAATGAATTTCCTATAAATTTTATTACAATCAAACAATTTTGTATTTGGGTTGTGATTTAACATCTTTATATGTAAAGATTTATACAAATATTGACTTGATCATTATTATATTATTTTATTATTTTTTCAGATTTATTTTTTTGGTTCCAACAAACAGAGTTATGTATTTTTTTTGTACGTGAATATTATTATTTTTATTCCAATACGTGAAAAATTATATTTCACCAGAAAGACCCAACTTTGAAGCTGAAAAGCCTTTGCTTTCAAGAGGGCCTTGAAACTGTTCCAGTTTGAGTTTTTGGGGGAAAATGTCTAATTTCGTCTAAGATTGAGGGCTCTTTTGCAGACAATCTATACCACTTTCACTTACTAGAATCAGGCTGGAGTCCACATTTTCACAAACTATCATTCTTTCTTCCCCATTTGTATCACTAGTCCACAGAGCTACATTACTTCAAATTGTGTGAAATGGGCATGATATCATCCTACATTTAAAGTGTCATGGCCCAAAAGAAAACGTGTCCAAGAGGTTTCTACGGGACGGGCGTGACACATCCGACCCTCAGCTTATCCTGTCTTCTAGGGTTTTCTCGAGTCTTCTAGAATACTTCTGGGGGCGGGCGGTAAAGTAATTATACTGTTATGTAATAAATACGGGTAGTCAGTAGTTAGGGAAATGTAATCTCAACCGTTAGATTTAAGGGAGATCTACGGATACGGTTTGCCTTGTACTTGTATATAAAAGGGTCTTCCCCCTCATTGTAAACCATCTCATTTTCAAGTGAATATAAATCCAGAGCATCTCTCTCTAAGATCCTTGTGAGTGAGTGTTGAAAGGATGCTTAGAAGTAAAACTTAAGGCTGCACGGGTCAGCCTACGTGTGATCGAAAGTTGATCGATCGGCCCGTGACACAAAGCATGTCCTTTCTCTTTTCCCCTTTCTTTGTTTTCAGCTATCTAAATTTGCAAACATCGGATCTTCAAGATTCTTAATTGCTGGCATATTAGCTATTTGCAATGGAAATGCTTTTCGATGCAAGTACACAAAGTTCATGCTTAGAAAAACGAAGAGCTACCTCAACGTCCCTATAAGCTAAAAAATTTCATTAATAAATCATGCAGTACTTATCAAGAAATTAGATTAGTAGGTAACTATATACTCATGGAAAGAAGATACCAATCAGCAAGCCCTAAAAATCTAACACGGGGAAAAACTTCCTATTTAGATAAGAGCACACAAGCTGAAAAGGCAAACAATGGATTAGTTCTTAAAAAAAGGATAACTTATACCAGTCAAAGGCCCAACACCAGAAAATGTAGATCTTAAATCCATATAATTAGCAATTAAGATACATATTTATTACCAAGCATCAAGTCAAGGATAGTGCATAATTGACTGCCTCTTTAACCAATAAATTTTTGTAGTTGACATCTTCAAAATCATATAAAAGGAGAATGTGCTAATGGAAAATATCTCTGATCTTTCTTTTGATCTTTGCAACCAAACAACGAGAAATGGCCCCAATCATGGCTTTTCAACTGTGCTTTCGATTCCTCCATTCTCAATTTGAAAGACAAACAGTCCAAATTCAGATCATTTAATAAAATTTAAACAACTGGAAATACATGAACCATAATTATAGACATTGTTGTGATCCAACTTATGCATTAAGGGTTGCCCGTGGTACACCGCAAGAAAAATTCTCAGTCTTCAATTGGAGAAAAAGTCGCCATTGAAACGATGACTCCTAATATAGAAAGAATAAGAGTGCAAATGGTACATGTTTCTCATCCAAAGGCATTAATGAGAAAGTAAGGATTTAAACCTGTCTTCCATCCAGGTAACACTATAAAGTCACCAAGACATGTTTCATATTATGCTGGAGAACTAGGATGCACTCCAGGGTAGGTGCCCCAATTGCTCTCTCCTGCATTAGCTGCTGTTGTTGCATATATGTTGAAACCTTCTGGAAGAAGGCCCTCAAATATACTTCCCGATTCACAAGCTTCAAGGTAAAATACTAGTGTTTATAACACAGAGAACAAAATGAAAAGTTTCTGACACTGTCATGTATGAAGGGAACTGCTTTAGTGGACTTAAACTTACCAAGCTTTCACAAGTCCCAGACGCGTGCTTCTTTTTGAAGACATCATCAACAGATAGGAAATGGTTGGTGGGCATTCCTGTTAATCAACCGTGAGATTCTGATATGAACACAGTTATATAAATCAATTCTAGATTGGGGAAGGGGTGCAAATGAGATACCAAACCCAATCCAACTTTTGACTTTAGTACAAATATCTCAGTTCAGCTCAACATGTGCCAGAGAAACGCATGAAGACAATCTACAACGAATGGAGGTCATCTTGAGGAACTACTGTACAAATCAAGCACACCAGGGCCACCATGATTAGTATAGGAGATGAAGATAGTAACATCGGGACCACTATCCACAACCTTCCCATCGCCTACTGCGAGAGTTGTCTTGTTTCTAGGGGTCACAGAGAAAAAGTCGTTAACGTCAGCATCCTCTCTAGTGTAATTCTACCACTAGAAAAGTAAGTAGCGACTTGACATTTGAAAACAAACCTTTGACAAATCTAGACAAGACTTTTTATCATAATCTAATGATTAAGCATTTGAAAACAGACCTTTGAAGTCCTTCATGAACATCATCTCCAACTGGACTGTTAATAATAATTCCAGGCCTGGGGTTCTCTTAATTGTATGCAATGTCATCATACATATAAATAACAGTATTTTCATCCTTCAGCCCCCTTTCTTCAAAAGCTTATATGGATGGCAAACATTGGCCTAAAAGGGAAATGAACGAAGAGTGCACACCAGAAAATGTAGATCTTAAATCTATATAATTAGCAACTAAGATACATATTTATTACCAAGCATCAAGTCAAGGAGAGTGCATAATTGACAGCCTCTTTAACCAATAAATTTTTGTAGTTGACATCTTCAAAATCATATAAAAGGAGAATGTGCTAATGGAAAATATCTCTGATCTTTTGATCTTTGCAACAAAGCAACGAGAAATGGACCCAATCATGTCTTTTCAGCTGTGGTTTTGATTCCTCCATTCTCAATTTGCAAGACAAATAGTCCAAAAAATCAGATCTATTGATAAAATTTAAACAACTGGAAATACATGGACCATAATTATACACATTGTTGTGATCCAACTAATGCATTAAGGGTTGCCCATGGTACACCGCAAGAAAAATTCTCAGTCTTAAATTGGAGAAAAAGTCGCCATTGAAACGGTGACTCTTAATCTAGAAAGAATAAGAGTGCAAATTGTACGTGTTTCTCATCCAAAGGCATTAATGAGAAAGTAATGATTTAAACCTGTCTTCCATCCAGGTAACACTATAAAGTCACCAAGACATGTTTCATATTCTGCTGGAGGGCTAGGATGCACTCTAGGGTAGGTGCCCCAACTGCTCTCTTCTGCATTAGCTGCTGTTGTTGCATATATGTTGAAACCTTCTGGAAAAAGGCCCTCAAATATACTTCCCAATTCACAAGCTTCAAGGTAAAATACCAATATTTATAACATAGAGAACAAAATGAAAAGTTTTTGACAACGTTATGTATGAAGGAAACTACTTTAGTGGACTTAAACTTACCAAGCTTTCACAGGTCCCAGATGCGTGCTTCTTTTTGAAGACATCATCAACAGATAGGAAATGGCTAGTGGGCATTCCTGTTAAACGTCAATGTCAACCGTGAGATTCTGATATGAACACAATTATATAAATCAATTCTAGATTGGGGAAGGGGTGCAAATGAGATACGGAGCCCAATCCAACTTCTGACTTTAGTACAAATATCTCAGTTTGGCTCAACATGTGCTAGAGAAACGCATGAAGACAATCTACAACGAATGGAGGTCATCTTGAGAAACTACTCAACACAAACCAAGCACACCAGGGCCACCATGATTAGTATAGGAGATGAATATAGTAACATCATGACCATTATCCACAACCTTCCCACCGCTACTACAAGAGCCATCTTGTTTCTAGGGGTCACAGAGAAAAAGTCATTAACGTCAGCATCCTCTCCAGTATAATCCTACCACTAGAAAAGTAACTAGCAACTTGACATTTGAAAACAGACCTTTGACAAATCTAGACAAGACTTTTTATCCTAATCTAGTGATTAAGCATTTGAAAACAGACCTTTGGAACTCCTTCATTAACATCATCTCTAACTGGACTGTTAATAATAATTCCAGGCCTGGGGTTTTCTTCATTATACACAATGTCATCATACATATAAACAACGGTATTTTCATACTTTAGCCCCTCTTTCTTCAAAAGCTGATATGGATGGCAAACATCGGCCTAAAAGGGAAATGCACGAACAGTGCACACCAGAAAATGTAGATCTTAAATGCATATAATTAGCAACTAAGATACATATTTATTACCAAGCATCAAGTCAAGGATAGTGCATAATTGACTGCCTCTTTAACCAATAAATTTTTGTAGTTGACATCTTCAAAATCATATAAAAGGAGAATGTGCTAATGGAAAATATCTCTTATCTTTCTTTTGATCTTTGCAACAAAACAACAAGAAATGGCCCCAATCATGGCTTTTCAACTGTTCTTTTGATTCCTCCATTCTCAATTTGCAAGACAAACAGTCCAAAATCAGATCATTTGATAAAATTTAAACAATTGGAAATACATGGACCATAATTATAGACATTGTTGTGATCCAACTTATGCATTAAGGGTTGCCCGTGGTGCACTGCAAGAAAAATTCTTAATCTTTAATTGGAGAAGAAGTCGCCATTGAAACGGTGACTCCTAATCTAGAAAGAATAAGAGTGCAAATGGTACGTGTTTCTCATCCAAAGCCATTAATGAGAAAGTAAGCTTTTAAACCTGTCTTCCATCCAGGTAACACTATAAAGTCACCAAGACATGTTTCATATTCTGCTAGAGGGCTAGGATGCACTCTACGGTAGGTGCCCCAACTACTCTCTTTTGCATTAGCTGCTGTTGTTGCATATATGTTCAAACCTTCTAGAAGAAGGCCCTCAAATATACTTCCCGATTCATAAGCTTCAAGGTAAAAGACCAGTGTTTATAACACAGAGAACAAAATGAAAAATTTCTAACAACGTCATGTATGAAGGAAACTGCTTTAGTGGACTTAAACTTACCAAGCTTTCACAGGTCCCAGACGCGTGCTTCTTTTTGAAGACATCATCAACAGATAGGAAATGGCTAGTGGGCATTCCTGTTAAACGTCAATGTCAACCGTGTGATTCTGATATGAACACAGTTATACAAATCAATTCTAGATTGGGGAAGGAATGCAAATGAGATACGGAGCCCAATCCAACTTCTGACTTTAGTACAAATATCTCAGTTCAGCTCAACATGTGCTAGAGAAACGCATGAAGACAATCTACAACAAATGGAGGTCATCTTGAGGAACTACTCAGTACAAACCAAGCACACCAAGGCCACCATGATTAGTATAGGAGATGAAGATAGTAACATCGGGACCACTATCCACAGCCTTCCCAACTGTTAAAAAAGAAAAAAGAAAAAAGAAAGCAGACAAATGAAAGAAGGCAGCACGGAATCCAAATTTATTTTCGGACGACATTAAAAAAAGATTAGCTGTTGCCCATAAGTTAAAGCACTCTGTTCTTTTCTTTTTTGTTGAAGCAATTTCAATTTGAGGGTACGAGAATATGAAGGTCCAACCACAAGAAGAAAATGAAATGGAAATATACATATGAAAAAGTAGGGATGAAAATTGCTAATGAAGGTGGACCTCTCCCCATCATCATCGACACCTCCATGAAATAATTAGATCTCTTCTGATAAAGCTCTCTCCAAACAAACATAATAATAAATAAATAAATAAATAAAAACATCTTTCCGGCCGCAAGGTCAGGCCCATTTTTATCTTGAAATCCAGGACCACCTATAACAGCTGATCCCCTCTTTTTCTCTCCAAATGCATCCCCTTAAAATCGAAAAGAGAAAGGACAAAAAGATCGCCCTAAGCAATTCAAGATTCCATAAAAAATGTCGCTTTAAGAAAAGAAAACAAAATCATCAACAGATCAAACGTTGGATCTGCGCACCCCCAAACATGTCGGGGTCTCAAACAACGACTAAAACGCCAATCCACCACACAATACCCATATGCCTTTTTCAACTACTTGCGCCTCCCGAATTGACCTATTTACGAGGATCTACAACGCACTCTTGCTCGGTGGCCTATATAGATTCTCTCTCTGTGTCTCGATCTCTCGAACAGAGAACGTAATGTCATGGGGGTAACGATGGATGATGTTGCGTCAGTCCGTAAACGGTAAAACCGCATGTTAAACAACGCGGCGCCCCCAATTTTCTTAACGCTTTGACAAAATGGACAAAATGAGAGACAAGAAAACATGCCTTTTTGACCACCACAAAAGAGCCTCCAAAAGATAGAATTAGATCTCAGAGATCCTTTCTTGGCTCATCCTCGCCCACTCGAAGATACCAAAACTCTCGTCCTTCGGATCGTGCCCCCTTCCCACCACTACTTAGTGGTGCCGCCATGTCCACCTCCGCCCTCGAAAAAGAAAAAGAAAAGAACAGAGCCCAGTGCACCCCAGCTTCGATCCATTATAGAAACACAGCACAAACAGAGAGAGAGAGAGAGGCGGCGGGAAGTGAAATCAAGGTGCGAGCGAGCGAGCAGTGATGATGGGCTAGAAACTTCAACCGGGTATTGTCCAAACCAACGGTAATATATCCAAATGGCTTCACCTATGGAGCGGAAAAAGAGAAAAATGGGATAGAAAGAGAACAAGAAAATCTCTGGCCAGCTCTGGTTAAATTTCAAGAAACATGCAGGAAAAGAAGAAGAGGAGGAGCTCAAGGAGCAGCGACCGAGATGGCTCGTTTTTTCCAAGAGGAATCCACATGAACAGCACCCTTGCTGTTCATCTGCTCAGATATGGAAATCATAAGTAAGAAGAATCTCTCTCAAAGACAACAAAGAGAGATGAAGCACAGTTCTCAGTAGCAACGAAGTAATTCCTGAAAACTTCCAAAAGATTTCGTGTTAAATCAGCTCTCTTTCTCGAGAGCAAATATGCACAGCCATGCTCGACGGCTGCTGAGAAAGGAGGAAAGACATCGGACGACGAAGGAATTCTGATGAAGATTGTTGCATCACCGGGAAAGTCCCAACTTCGAAGTTGAAGGGCCTTTGCTTCGTCGACCGACCTCCAGTTCTAATCCGGGATTAGCTCCGAGTCGGTCACAAGACTGCAAATCACACAACGAGACGTTGTTCAAGGAAGTCCTAAACTGCAAATATAGAAATTTCGATAAAACTTGAACAAGTTTTGGACGGGCAATCTGAGTGAATTTGGACAGGGTCAGAAATGGCCTTCAAAACTGTTGGCGTTCTCAGGGGAAAATGTCTAATTTCGTCTAAGATGGAGGGCTCTTTTGCAAAAATTCGAAGCTTGAAAACTGTAAAACACGTCTAAAACTAGCTATCTACCACAATCTGTTTTGGATTATAAAAAATCAAATAATACATGATTATAAATTGTTGTAGGGCTACTTTTTTTTTTTAAAAAAAATGTGGTTCATAATAAGTTGTTATTTTCCTAGTAATTCAAAAAATATTATACTAGCAAAATCCGTTAATATTTATTTTGAATTTTATTAATTGCGTCAAAACAGGAATTGAATTTGAGTAGAGTGTCTTAATTGGTTAATCCGTGTTAATTGGGCCACGATTTAGGGAAATGACCTTAATAAAAGTTAAATGGCACTTCTCTAAAGCTTTAATTTTATATTGAAGTTATTCAATTTGGAGTTTGCTCGGTCATTCAATTGGATTAAAACCTAATTAGACAAAGATAGGGAAGAAAACAGAGAAGTGTCCACTCTCGGATCACTAAGGACACAAATGATAACCATTTTATTTCAAAAGTCAATTTATGATCATAAATTGCTTTTTAAATCTTTATTCTCGGATGAAATTGTGAGAAAAATAAAGATCTCTTCCTGTAGATGGGCACAATTCCTTTCTCTTGTGGATGACAACTCCCTAAGGCCTCCTCAAAAAGCCATTAACCAGCGGGATGCTTGTGTCACGGCCCAAAAGAAAGCATATCCAAGGCGGTAAAGTAATTGTACAATTATGTAATAAATGCGGGTAACTGATAGTTGAGGAGATGTAATCTCCACCGTTAGATCTAAGAAAGATCTACGAATACAATTTACTTTGTATTTGTATATAAAAGGGTCATCTCCTCATTGTAAATCATCGGAGTAATAGAAATCCAGAGCTTCTCTCTCTAAATAGTTTCTCTCTCTAGACGACAAACTCCCACGAATCCTTGGAATTAGGCTTGAGTATTGACTGAGCAAACAAAGGGCACTCTTAACAACAAATTCATAACCTCATCTTGCAAACAATTTATACCACTTTCAATTACTAGAATCAGGCTGGAAACAATCCATACCAATTTCAATTACTAGAATTAGGCTGGAGTTCACATGCACCATTTGTATCACCTGTTCGCAGAGCTACAGTACTTCAAATCATATCATCCTACATTCAAAGCATGTTATGTGACAAGCAAGTTGAGATACGTGCTTCCGAGTCATATTCACAGCGAAGCAATGACAAACAACCCATTCAAGATATACAGTAGAAATATGTATGTAGCAGATTTAAGCACGGCAAGTGGATCCTTAGTTCGGAATGATTCCCACTTCACTCATGCACTGAATCCCCTGCTAAGAGAGCTCCAGGGACCAGATGGAATGCGAGCACAAGCTTGGCCTGATGCCTCGGTCATTTGCTCGGTCCGGATTCCAACATTGCACATGTTTGCAAAGGAGCGCATGTGCTTCATCCCGTATTGAGAGAGAGATCCACAATGAGTCTCAAATGTTCTCACCTGCATTAAGTATTGGCATCATCACACTAGTCAAGACTGCAAAAAATACTCAATCGTTGTGTCAAAAAAACCAATTCCCCCAAAGTGAAAGATTTAAGATCAATAATATAAAGAACAAATCGAACTGACATAGTAAAAGGTTCACAATGGCAATGCAAATGTCAGCATCACTGAAATATATCAAACATGTGTTGGTTGAGAGGTCATGAGGGAGTAATTACCAGGCTTCTCAGGCAAGCCCAGTCATCAACAAGAGGTTGTCCCGCAGGTCGAACAGCATTCAGCACCTCTGGACCCTTTTTAATTCCAAACAAGAGCTTTCCAATTAGTTTGACACTGTGATCTATATGCATCCGATGTGACATCGCCTCAAAAAATTGCTTCTGTGCTTCGAGTTTCCTAGAAGAGCCTTCAGGAGCTTTACGGAACTGAAACAAAGCGGACGCAAAATCAGATTTGGTTACACAAGGCTCAAAATCAGATTTGGTTACACAAGGCTCACACAACTGTTACATGAGGGCAATTGACAATACCGAATTTCTTCTTTATATAGTGAAACGAGAATAAGAAGATGAGTTGAAAGAAGGAGATGTAATTTTTCACTTACTTTTATGTCAAAGGTCAAAACCTACACAGTTTGACTTCTCTAGTTAAGGAAGTCCTTTTACTTCTACTAACACTTTCAGCAAAGTAATATGCAGATTTAAGGACCTTCAATTATCAGAAATCCATTGATAGACCTATGGTTCTACAGTTCCATTTTTTGCTGGACCACCCTTTTAGTAGTTCTTCATTCGATTGATCTTGTGATTCTCATTAGGGAAACAATCTAAGAGAGGCTGCAATTGACCAGACAGCTGCATGTGACAAAACCCTCAAGAATCTATCCTCAAACATTTAGCACCACGAAAACAATCTAAGAGAGGTTGCAATTGACCAGACAGCTGCATGTGACAAAACCCTTAAGAATCTATCCTCAAACATTTAGCATCTGGTGGTGCCATGACTTAAATCTAAAGCGTGCAGCCTCAAACATGACAAGGGAGAGAGAAACCTTGTGCCAGAAATGAAGCAGATCGGCATCCCGCTGGTTAACAGCTTTCTGAGGAGGCCTTAGGGAGTTGTCATCCACAAAAGAAGAGTTATCATTTGCAGGATTTGTGCCCATGTACAGGAAGAGATTTTCCTTACTTAACCCTATGTCACCAAATTGCATGACGTGGGAACCGTATGCAGTGTTGTCATTAGCTGTCCTCTTTTTCACCTGCATATGCCAGCCCAAAGAAATACCATAAGATGAGAAGAAGAAGAAGCACAGAGAGAGTGAAAAGCAACTGAAGCAGTCCAGGCAATATAAGAAGTAACTTCTTCCATGTGCTTGCACTGTAGCACTGTATGAATACTTAACCAAGAATTGTACTACAAAATAGTAATCCTTGCTAAAAGACACTTGGGAGCTCAGTTGCCTGATGGAAGCAAAATTTCTTGACAACGAAAGGTAGAATAAACATTGCTTTCTTCCTAGTTGCTCCACACAATGACGGTATCAATGTCCTTACCAGTTGGTATTGCTGGTGCAGAGTTTCAGTTCGCAGGTTGTGCACCTCACTGTTCACAAAGACAAACCAAAAAAAAAAGGAAAAAGTTATGATGAACTTTATGGTTGTTAAACATAAGCTTTGATTTCTCAAGAGCCAATCAAAACATATGAACCTGATCCAACTATTACAAGGGAACAGAGGCTTGTAAACCAGTACAAGAACAACTGGAATCACATTGAGCATGAATTTAATATGCATATCCAGAGTTGCAGTATAAGAAATATTCAATCAAGTTCCATCTGATAATATGGAAGTCATGTCCTTCCTCCTTTCTCCTCTCTTTGTTTTTGGCTATTTAAATTTGCAAACATTGGATTCTTAATTGCCAATAGATTAGCAATCTGCAATGGGAATGCTTTTTTATGCGAGTACACAAAAGTCCATGCTTAGAAAAGAGAAAAGCTACCTCAAAGTCCATATAAGCTAAAAAATTTCAATAATAAATTATGCAGTACTTATTATGAAATTAGATTAGTAGATAAGTATATAATCATGGAAAGAAGATACCAATCAGCAAGCCCAAAAAATGTAACATGAGCAAAAACTTACTATTCAGATAAGAGCACACATGCTAAAAAGGTAAATAATGGATGGGTCCTTAAAAAACAAGGAATTCGAATATTCAAAGCATTACTTATATCTAAACCAAAAGCCCAACATCAGAAATGTATGAACATCTTAATAGCATATAATTAGCAACTACAATATATATTAATTACCAAGCATCAAATCAAGGAAATTGTGCATAATTGACTGCCTCTTTAACCAATAAATTGTTGTTGTCTACATTTTCAAAATAATATAAAAGGAGAATGTGCGAATGAAAAATATCTCCGATCTTTCTTTTGATCTTTGCAATTAAACAATGATAAATGGACCTAATTATGGCTTTTCAATTGTGCTTTCAATTCCTCCATTCTTGATTTGCAAGATAAACATTCCAAAATCAGATCATTCAATAAAATTTAGAAAAATGGGAATGCATGGACCATGGTCATGCATATTGCTACCATTCAACTAATGCACTAAGAGTCGCCCATGATACACCGCAAAATAAATTATCAATCCCAAATTGGAGAAAAAATCCCCATTATAACACTGACTTCTAATCTAGAAAGAACAAAGTCAAAATGTTATGTGTTTCTCATCTAAAGTCATGAATGAGAAAATAAGGATTTGGGATTACCTGTCTTCCATCCAGGCAACACTGTACAAGTCACCAAGACATGTCTCGTATTCTACTGGAGGGCTAGGATACTCTCCAGGGCAATAGGTGCCCCAACTGCTCTCTTCTGCATTAGAAGCTGTTGTTGCATATATGTTCAAACCTTCTGGAAGAAGGCCCTCAAAAATACTTCCCGATTCACAAGCTTCAAGGTAGAATACCTGTGTTTATAAGACAAAGGGAACAAAATGAAAAGTTTTACACAATGTCTTGTATGAAGCAAACTGCTTTAGTGAACTTAAATTACCAAGCTTTTATAGGTCCCAGACGCATGCTTCTTTTTCAAGACATCTATCAGATCGTCAGCATATAAGAAAGGGCTGGTGGGCATTCCTGATAAAGATCAATGTCAATCGTGAGATTCTGATATGAAGACAGTTGGATAAATCATCTTTAAATTGGAGAAGGGGTGCAAATGAGATATGGAACCCAATCCAACTTCTATGACTTTATTATAGATATTTTAGTTCAGCTCAACATGTGCCATATGAACACTTAAAAGACAATCTACATCCAATGGAAGTCATCTTGTGCAACTATCAAGTACTAACCAAGCACACCAGGACCACCATGATCAGTATAATAAATGAAGATAGTATCATCCGGACCACTCTCCAAAACCTTTCCACTGCCTCCTGTGAGAGCAGTCTTGTTTCCAAGGATAACAGAGAAAAAGTTGTTTATGTTAACATCCTCTCCAGTGTAATCCTGCCAACAGAAAAGTAGCTAGTGACTCAACATCTGATAACAGACCTCTAGAGAACAATTTTCACCATGAACCAATGACTAAGCATTTGAAAACAGACTTTCAACAAATCTAAACAAAAAATTTCATCCTACATTAGTGACTAAGCATTTAAAAACAGACCTTTGGAACCCCTTCATAAACATCATCTCCATCTGGACTGTTAATAACAATTCCAGGCCGAGGGTTCTCTTCATTATCAGCAATGTCATCATACATAAAAACAATGATATTTTCATCCTTCAACCCTCCCGTCTTCAAGAGCTGATATGCATGGCAAACATCGGCCTGAAACGAATGGAGCATATTATCAACAACAGTAAAAAAATCCCAACCCAGGACAAATGAAATAAGCAAAGGCAGATAGGAATCCAATTTTATTTCTAATGGCACTGAAAAGCTTCAGCTGTTACCCAGAATGTAAAGCACTCTATTCCTTTTTTAATTGTAGAAGCAGTTTATATTTGAAGGTTAGAAGAATATGAGAAAGACATGGAAAGACATGGAAGGAGACTAGGGAAAAATTTCTCCTTCAATTTAAGTCTCATAGAAGAGGAAAACAACATAAAATTCTATCTTCTTTTAGCAGATTCATACAAAAGGAAACTAAACTAGCATCTCCTTTGGGACTATGTTTATTGGTCCATGAAAGCATAGGGAAAGTAAAGAAACAGAAACATATCACCGTATAAGCTTAAAAGACTCGATTATAAAGCAGAAAGGTTGTGAATCAGAAAACACTATCTCACTTCTGCTTCACTCACTCCTAACTAGCAATTAGATATGAAAATCCAATTTCCTTTCTTTTCTTTTGTATTCTCATCCCCTAGAAAAACTTCCCATTCCCCATGCAAATTCAATCCGCCGAACACAACGTCCAGCAAATTCAGATACTCACGTGCACACTGAACTAATACTAGGAATTAGTACTAGCCTTTGTCCGTTAAGTAATGGTAGAGCAAGGAAATGAACGAAAATAGCCCATATGCAACCGTTTTAGTGCCATCAATGAGCTAAGTTACAAAAGGCAATATCCTGAAAATTTGCCTCCTTGGCCACGAAACATAATAAGAGTCTAAGTAATTTCATACGGACTAGCACCGTTCAAATTTGAGATTTACCAGTAGTTGCAGCCAAAGTATACGCAAATGGACCAGGAGACTTTCTATTAAAATCATTATTCGAATCGCTAGAGTTATCATTACAACAGTAAACAAGTCAGTTTTTGACTCCGATCCAAATTCCAGAGTTCCGAAATCGAAATATGTCGGAATTAGAATTTAAGAAAGATTCTTCACTAGTTGGTTATTTAGAAACCATCAAACACAAACACAAACGATTAAGATTGGATCAATTCGAGTGATATTACCTACAAAATCACTCCTCGCAAAATCACACACACAAAACTTACAGAAAAACAACACCGAAACGAAACTACATCATTTCAGAACCTCGCGATTTAGCTCCAAATCGAGTCAAATCCACGATCACATTCATTAAATTAGACCGACGTAAAGGGGAGAAGGTCGTCGGATTCGAGCTGCGGCCCAGCAAGTTGGGAGAATCACCTGGTGACGGTAATTCCAGTAACCGTTGGATCCAGCGATCAGGACCGCCCACCTCGTCCCGACAGAGTCGTCGTCGCCGCCGTCGTCGCCGGCGCGGAAGAACCTCGAGGCGTCGGACGGCAGCCGGATGACGTTTCGGCCGGCGGCAAGGCCGGCGGAGACGGAGAGGAGGAGAAGGAGGAGCGCGGCGGCGGAGGCAAGGCGGATCATGGCGGCGCTGCAGGTGGTCCGGGGATGTTGCTTGCGATTACGTCGAGCCGATGGTTATATTTTCGAGTGAGAGAGAGAGAGATAGAGAGAGTATGGGATTGGATAAAGCGGTGATTGGTGGGATTTCATCATTCGCAGCATCGACGGCTGCGATTGGGGCTGCGCCGGGGCCCACCTCAAAGGTTCTTTGGACGACGTGCCGCGGGGGTCACTTTCTCCGTCCAATTCGTCGATGGGGAACGGAACGGACGGTCCAGATGGGACGATGGACGTCGACGAGGGCCGTCCCTAGGAAGGGGACGCACGGGATGATTCCCCGGGATCTCTGCCGCGCGACGGAACGTCCCGCGCGAGAAAGTTAGCTCGGGAACGGACAGGTGGCAGTGGGCAATTTCTAGGCTTGACCGATTGATGGAAGTCCCTAAAATATCGGAACTTCCCAATAGATCACCGATTGGGCGGGTTTAGATTTATTTTCGCTTTTCAACTCATGTTTAACTATTTTTAGAATTCGGTTTCAATTCTCAATTCTTCGAATTCATTTCTATTGCACGGTAGTAATCGGTGCTCAATAATTTTTCATATGAATACAATTTAGCGGGTGAGATTGTAGCTTTAACTTGAATTTATTCGAAGCTCGATGTCTCACAATTTGTGTCTAGATACATTTTGGTGGATGGTGATGGGGACTTTTTCATTTTCTTCTGGAGCTGGTAATTGTGTGGAAATAAGGGGAAATATCTAAAGGAAACCAACACAAAAGGTCAAGGAAAGATTCCTTCCTCTGATTTGCTTTCGATCGACTGGCTTTATGGGCACGCCAACGAAGACGTCCTCCATCGGGCTGATGTGAAATCTTCGAACAGCAGTGGTATACAGAGCAGAATCATCATTGAGCAGAAGACAAATTGCGTGAATACAAGAGAAGGTCTGTCGGTCGGATCACTCTGCTTCGCCCGTCCCTTCCACTCTTCCTTTTCCTAAGCTAGCCGCCGGAGGGATGATAACGATGTTCGACGCGAAATTTTGATTGATTAGCTCACCGTAACACTCAAGGATTAGCAAGATCAAACAAGCGCTGGTGTGTCTTGTGTCTGAGAGCAACACGAGAATCGCGTAACGCATTGATTCACGTCGTTATCACCCGAAAATGATCGACAGGGACCCAGATATTTGTAGCTTGCATAGTCCATGTGGAACTGTAATAACATATCATGGAGGCACAAGACATTCAGTTGATAGGTTTACCAAAGGCAAACCTGGAAAGAACACTGGACGTCCGAGATACGATCTAACCCATGACTAAACATGATCAGGACATTGCAATTGAAATTTACAGGTTCTGTAACGTAAATATACATAACCTCACGAAGGGGGAGTCATCGGGAAAACTTCGGAGCTCAGCTGAAGGTCATCAAGCTAATTGCAGTTGCAGATTCACTTCCAGAAAGACCAACAGCTGATAAAAGCTCTCAGACACATTGCAAAAGCCAAACATTTAAGTACCAATCACTAACCCACAAACAGTCTTTTGCTCTCATTGGCGGGGCACAATCGCGCTCTCTTCAGCAGGTGCGGAGTCGGCAGCAGGTGATTTTTTCACAAGGGACTTGGGAATGTCGAGGTAGTCTTGAGGACATCGCTGTTGAGGGTGTGACAGTAGCATGCACATGTGACGAAAGAGGATGCGTGTGAGGCCCTGACCGCTCTCGTGGATGTGGCCTTCATATTCGCTCACGTGTTCAAGCGCATCAACAAGGGCATCATAGACCTGCTGTGGGCAATTATCTGGTCCAGGCTTGTCGTGGAGGTAGATGACATCCAGAGTGAAAAGCTTTTGGTTAACTGGCCATTGGTGCTGAGGCTGTATGGATGATCTGCAGTATATGAGAATCTAATGCAACAGAAACACCATAGCCATGTTAGATCTCAATAAGAAGGAAAAGCCTTAATATCACTAGTACAAATAATGTTCCAAAAGGGACAAAAAGAAGAGAATGAGTCTTCCTTTTTACAACGAATCTTTTCTCATAGGAGGTGATCAAAAACAGACGTGAGCTTAAATGGCAGAAAGAAATCTAGCAGTTTAACAGACTATGGCACTAACAAACAAGAAAAAAAGTTTTCGTAGACATTTGGGCAACTTACTAGACTGCAAAGCAGCTCTATGCTACAAACTAATAGAAGGGAAGCTGATATACATGCCTAGGCATTGATTAAGCAAGAGGATAAGCACCTATTGCTTGGTACAATCACCAGCCATCACTTACCACCCTGAAAATTCTATTTTGCATGCGAGATTTCTTAGCTTCATGAGCCGCAATTCGGAATAGCTGCGTTAAATCTGCATGACCACAAGCTGAGGTGGCTGAAAGACTCCGAATTGCAGCAGCTGCAGACTCTACATCACTGCTGAACTCCTTACGGAGCTTCAAAATCGAAAACAAGGGAAAAAGATCAAACAAGTAATCATATATGTAATATTAAACAAAGGATTTGACAATTCATTGCCAGCTTTGTCTTGCTTTGGCTACATGCTTGATCTACATAATAGTTACTTTGAATGGATACTGCATCTTGAGTTATGTAAGGGATACTTGCAACAATATCGCATAGCACTCCAAAACACAGCCAGGTCACAATGTCATGGCTGGGTTAAAAGCAGCTCTGTGTTAAAAGTAGAGCCTTATTAGTAACTGCACAATCTAATTTTGGGCTTCATTATCATTATTTCAAGCATGGGATACAAGTACGAAATGGCTCTCCCTCTCATCAACAAACACCCCAGCTCCCTGAGGGTATTCTAATATAAATTAGCTACAGCACTTCATCCCTCGGCAGCAGTAGCGTTCACCATTTTGATATCATAATTTGGTAATTCATTTCACCTCTGCACATTCCCTGACAAGAGAACAGCTAAATACACAGACATGAATGGTCAGACCAGAATGCTTTCTAACAAGGATCAGCAGTACAAACAGGAACCAAGTACTATCCAATGGAGGCATTCTGGGGTGTTGGGTATTTTTCTATGATTCTGTAGGCATGGGTTTTCATCTGGCTCAAAATATGCAGAACATTCGATCACAAACATTAGTATTTCCATTCAAGAACTTCTCAGTTTGAGTGTACAAAGAGTTTATGCATGTGACGTCCAAAATTGAGCAAGAACGTCAGTCATCCATGAGAAACATAAAATCGTGAAATCCTATGATCGCACCATATAACTCAATCTACCAAAATTCATTGTAAAAACAGCATCAAGCAAGCACGTTTACACTCCTTGTCATGAAAAATTAGCTAAAAGGAGGGCAAGCCTCGAGTCCAATCCAAAAGAAATTTTCAGTGGCTGCAGGGAATCGGGGGTTCTATCATGAAGTCATTTCTGCTTCCTAGCAACTAGCGTTGCTCCAATATGCTAGCAATCAAAAGAAGAATTGGATGGGGAGCACAAGCAATTGAAACCTGAATTTTCTAAGAAGTTGCCAATGGATACACTCCCACACCTCTGCAACTCCATCATTCTCCCACTTCCAATACGGAAGATGTATTTTACTCTACTGATCTAGTGACCTTCAACTCCGAAACTACGTTGAGCAAATCACCTCATTCTAGAGGGAATCAATTCAACCCTAAAACGCACCAAAACACCACCATCAGGGACCCATTTCGCAGACGAAAGTCAAAGCACGCCACAGAACCAAACCCCAGCGATCGCCAAAACTCTCGGGAACGCAACCAAGCACCCATTTTTCCAAATTCGAAAACTATATGGAGCAAATCACCTCATCCCAGAGCGAACCAATTCGACCCTAAAACGCACCGAAACACCACCATTAGGATCCCATTTCGCAGGCCAAAATCAAAGCACGCCACAGAACCAAACCCCAGCAATCGCCGCAACTCTAGGGAACGCAATCAAGATCCCATTTTTCCGAAAAATCAGAAGGAGGGGGGCGTACCCAGGCAGCGGATTTGGAGAGGGTGGCGAAGGCGAAGCGGTGGTCGGGGTTGATGGCGAGCTTGGAGTGGACGAAGAGGAGGAGGGACTGCTTGATGGCGTCGAGGCGGGCGAAGGGGCGGCCGCCGGGGCCCGTCACCTTCATCTCGACCAGGGACTCCGCGTCGACGTCGACGCAGAAGAGGATGTCCTCGCTGCTGATCCGCGCCGGGTTCAGCACGTAGCGCGGCGCCGCCGCCACCGCCGCCGCGTCTCCCTCCACTCCCTCCATCATCATCACTCTCGTCTCGCTCTCGCTCGCCGCTCGACTGAGAATCGCGATCGCTCGATTTCGGAGGCGCCGCAGTGACATGGGAGTATGCTTCCGGTGTCGTATCTGACACGTGGCGCGCTTTTATTATTTGACTTCTGATTATACGTATGGATCGGATTGGATACGAGTCGGGTCTGATCCGATCCAAGTTAACCAATTTGACCCGCAATGCAAATTTAGCGAAATATATTTGACCCACTCTTTCAAATCTAGTGAAAAGTTGTAAGTAAATTGATAGGAGAGCATGGGATGAGCGAGAGTGAGAAAGTATGAAGAAAGAGTTATAAAGCCATCTTGTTCTATGCTTGATTATAGGTAAATTATAAACCTATTTAACATTCATATTATTTTGCCATTATAAACTCATTTATGGCTCATTTACTAAATATATTAACTCATATAATAAAAAAAGCCCGTCAAATATGGGTTAAGGAATTGGTGTATGATAAATTTTGACAGGTCTACTTTTAATAAAAATATATTAATCGTTAATACAAAAAAAGGCCAACCATTGTTTGACAACTTAATCGATAGAATTCTTCACAATTAAGATGTTAATAGGAGCATAGGCTAATTACTTGGACTGTGCTTGCTTCAACTTTTGGGGGAAAGTTTCTGAAAAAATATAAAGGACTTTATACTAAAATGTTTTTCAAAATACAAATAATGTTTGATAAATTGTAATTTAAAAGTGTATTAAGAAACAATTTTGCTTGAAATGATATTTGAAAAATCATGTTTTTTAAAGGACTTTTACTATGCCAACCAAAAAAAAGGACTTTTGCTATATATATATATTTATAAAAAAAAAAGCCTCAAACAAGCAAATGGCTCAGCGGCCGATGGGTCAATTGAGCCAGATTTGGCATCGACTATTACCAAGGTCATCGAGGTAGTGCGACCTCTAGGGAGGACATTTATGGAATTATGAAAGTTTATCAATAGCAAAATTAAAAAGAAAAAAAATGTATTAACATTCCAAAAATACGCAAAACCCAAAGTAGCTCTGGATAAGCCTTAGGTTAAAGGCCTTTAGAGTTTACGTCTTCCCAAAGCTCTCCAAAAAATTTGCCAAACACCATTTGCAAAAATCCAATTTTAGTCAACAGAGATGTCAACACTAAGTGCTATAGCAAATAGTCGAAAAATGAGGGAGAGCAAGGGCGCATTTAGCAACTTGTCATATAGTAATTGATTCTATATCTTTATTTATGGGAATATATTTGGATTAAAATTCGTCGATAAAATTTTTTGTTCCTAAGAACATCTGTTTGATAAATTTTTTATTCTCGAGAATAGATTTGTAACATAATCAATGAGTAAAAAAAAAAAAAATTACTTCTTTATTTCGAGAAACAATTCCAAAATCAAACCAATCTATTTTTTTTCTCTTTTTTTTTTTTGTTTTTTTCCTTCTCTCTTCTTCTTCAAATGTTGCTGTTGCGGTCCACCATTGATTGCCAATGATTGGTTGGGCAAGGTCGATGAAGCTCACCAATGGCTTGGTAAGCCTCCAGCAAGCTCACTGGGCCTCGCCCAACCAAGGCTCAACTGAAGAGGTTGCTGATTCTTGTCTAGCCAATTGCTGATCATCCCGAGGCTAACAATTGACCAAAGCTTGAAGAAAAAGAGAAGAAAAAAAAGTAATGAAATTATTAAAAATTCAAAAGAAAATTGTTTGGATTAAAAATTTTGAGGACGTACCAAACGTAATTCTATTTCATGAATATAAATTTTGGACAATTATCAGATGTCTTCAAATGCTTAAAAATTGTTCACGAGAACAAAATAAAAAAGAATCATCGATCATAAATTGTTCTCGAGAATAAAATGGTTACTAAACACACCCCAAGTGAGCAACTCTGTCCACAAGAAAAAAAGCACATCAGGTAGCGAAGTCAATAACCTTGGATGTTGTAACCATATGTAGATGGAGCCACAGAGGGCATTTTTTTAATTCTTAGTAACCATTGGTGTTATTGTCAATTGGAGTTATAAATGTCTATCTTGTATTTTTTGAGAAGGACCGCCAATCAATTTAAGAACGTGTTGTTCATTTTTACTTTGAACATATTTTACTCTTCCAAATATAACTTACAATTGCCCTCAATATTTGTACTTTTTAATTTTTATCATTTATATTCCTGTCCAAAAATCAACAAAAGACCATTCACATCATCTAATGATTCAAAGTGATCCATCCATATTTTTTAAGGGTATTTTACCCTTTACGGTGAAACATATAAAATTACTTGAAAATGTTTGGATGAAAGCAATTTTCCTCCTCTCCAGCACGGTATCAACTGATCTCGAATATCAAGTAAAGCGAACGTTGTTGAAATCTCTTACCAGGAATCCTTAGTGGGGTGACGAGCTGCACAACCCCAAACGGAAACAACATTGGAGGAGTCTGACCTCGAAGTTTCTAATGATGAATTCATGACTGCTCCATCAATTGGCTTCAAGGATGTTCCAGTATTTAAGGTAAGTATGGAAGAGAAGGAAAGGTTACGTCAACCTTGGCGACGGTCACTAATTATAAAAGTGCTGGGTCAAATGCTTGGCTACAATCTCATTTATAAGAAGCTCTTGCAACTTTATTCCCCAAAAGAGAATTAGTTATGATCGATCTAGCAAATGATTTCTTCATTGCCAAATTCTCCCTGCTGGAGGACTACCATTTTGTGCTAAGGGAAGGTCCTTGGATGATATTTGATCATTATCTAGCCATTCGAAAATGAGAACCCAACTTTGATCCTACTGAGGCTAAGATTGATCGGGTCACGGCTTGGGTTAGGTTTCCTAATATCTCCATTGAGTATTTTGATGAGGCCTTTCTCATGCGACTTGGTTTGTTAATTGGAAAGCCATTGTGAGTAGATTCTACAATAGTTTTAGCTACAAGGGGTAAATTTTCTCGCCTTGTGGTGAAGTTGACTTAACACACCCCTTAATACCTTGGATTTTCGTTGACGGCAAATTAAGATGCGTGGAGTATGAAGGCAGTCATCTGATTTGTTTTAAATGTGGATATTATAGCCATGTTTTAGATGAATGTGGACCTACGAGAAAGAAACTCTCAGAACGCTTTGTTGCCTGATTTCCTTGCCGCCAACTTGACAAAACCTCAAAAAGGGGATAGAGAACCTATGCAAAAATTTGGTCCTTGGATGGTTATGTAGAAAACTTGAAGGGGCAGACAACAACAAGTGAAGGAAGTACCGATTGATAGTCGGAAGGAAGGTGGAGATTCAGTTGTGCCAAGATCTCGATTCTTAGTGCTACCTCAAGAAAATGTATGTAAGGTTGTGCAAGGTCCCCCCAGTAGGAGGTAAATGCTACGAAGGAAGTGAACTCCTCTAGAGCTAAACATAAGAAGAAAGGCAAAGTTATAAACCTAGAACAACAAGGATTATCTACTAAAGATAAGAAGAAAGGCAAATTATAAACTTAGAACAACAAGGGTTATCTACTGAAGAAGATAATTTGGCACAATCTCAGCTTCACGAGCAAACGTTTGGAGATGATCAGGGTGGCGCCTCCACTCGGAATAAGTCCAACTTGGCACCAAGCAACTCGTTGATTCCATATTCTGCTACTTTGAGGTATCCCACTGGCCATGTCTTAAACATAGTGCTCTCCTTAAGCCCAAATGTGCCCCTTTCTTCGAAGGATGTTATTTCCTCATTACCTAAACCACCTGATGATTATGGTAGTAATTGGGGCACGAGTTCTTCTATTAATTCTTGTTTGTCAAAGGTGCCAGACACCTTTGATGACATTTTAGTCAAAAACTAGTGGAGACCTTGCAATGTCAAATGATCTGATGCTAGAAGACTCTATCTAGGTAAGGTACTCTTCTTTTCTTTCGAAGTTTCTATTAAAATGCGTTTGTTAATGTGGAAATGTTAAGGAGAGGGGAACAACAAGTTCTTAGTGGTTGCTAAGGACTTGATCCGTGTGCACAAAATTCGGGTATTTATTGTTGTGGAATCGAGAGTAAGTGAAGTCCAAGCTACAAAAATAATAAAGAAGCTTGGCTTTGTTAATCATATTCTTGTTGAGGTTCAAGGCTTTTCGCAAGGAATATGGCTGTTATGGCATGACACTTCCTTTACTATGGAAGTAGAACAAATTGACCCTCAATTTATTCATGTCTAGCTGAGAGAGAGGGGCAATCGAATCTGGTGGTTAATTGCTGTCTATGCCAAACCAAATGAACTTGCTAAGGCACAGTTGAGAAGTCAGCTTGAACAAATAGCCACTGCAATGACAGATCCTTGGATGGTCATTGGTGATTTTAATGACATTGTGTTCCATGATGAAAAGAAAGGGAGGCACCAATCAACGTTGCAAAATGCATTCGATTCAGAGAATGGATTGATAGATATCACTTCATTGATCTTGGTTGGGTAGGTATGAAATTTACATGGCAGTGACCCGAGTTGAATGGTTATAACCAGGTATTCATGTGCCTTAATAGAGACTGTGTAACCTTTTCTGGAGAGTGCTGTTTGCTGAAGCTACAGTACAAGTACTTCCACGAGTGCGAGGACTCCTCAATTAAATTGGCCCTTTCATTTCGAAGCAGCTTGGTTAACGCATGCTTCATTTAATGATTTTGCGCAAATCCATTGGAATGATGCTTTGCCAATTGATGCTGCCTTAACCTAATTCCAAAATAAACTTAAGGAGTGGAACCAACACTTTTTTGGCAATATTTTCAAAAGAAAGAAGACATTGATGGCGAGACTTGGAGGCATCCAAAAGGCATTGGAGGTACGTCCTAATCCTTTCTTGGTGAATCTTGAAGCAAAGTTGCCAAAAAGAGTTTGTTGATATCTCAGTTCAGGAAGAAATCCAATGGTACCGAAAATCAAGATATAAGTGGCTGTAGTTTGGGGATGAAAACACTAAGTTTTTCCACTCTACTACAATCATTCGACGTCGAAGGAATAAAATTGATGCACTAAAGACCTCTAGTGGAGAATGGGTGTCTAACCAAGAGGAATTGAAAAGTATTATGGTGGATTTTTATAGAAATCTCTTCACAAAAGATGACCCGTCCTCAGTCGTGCTCTCACAATCTCAAGGCTTTCAAGTCTTGAATTCCTTGCAAGCTTCAGGTCTGGCTAGAACAGTTGACAAGGAAGAAGTCGACAGAGCACTTTCTTATAAAGCACCTAGGCCAGATGGTTTTCAAGTAGTCTTTTTTTTTGGTTCCAGCATCAATGGCATCTGGTGAGCAACTATTTAACCAATTTTTTTATTGATGCTTGTCAGGAAATTGTAACTGGGCTAAGATTAACAAAACACTCCTAGTGTTGGTTCTGAAAGTGCAGCAATCAGAGACAATCAACAATTTTCGACCAATTAGTTTCTCAAAGTGATCATCAATTAGTTTGTCAAAGTGATCATCAACCATTTAAAGGATATTCTACCACAACTTGTCTTGCCTAAGCAAACTAGTTTTGTTCCCAATAGACACATTCAGGATAATATTATTATTGTACAAGAAGCAATTCACTCAATGAGCAAATCCAAAGGGAAATGAGGCTACATGACTCAAAAATTGATTCGGAGAAAGTGTATGATCAACTGAAATGGTCCTTCATTGAGGAAACTCTCCGCTTGACAGGTATTCCAAACTCATTGGTTCAACTTATTATGAAATGCATCACCTCTTCTTTCGTGCAGATTTTGTGGAATGGGGAGACTATGGAGGCCTTCTTGCCATCCAGGGAAATACGTCAAGTGAACTCAAAATGGTAGAAACCTTTTTGTTTTGGACGGAGAGGACCGCAAATATCTCACTTAATGTCTGCAGATGAGCTTCTGCTATTGGTAGAAGCCTCAACAAAACAGATGAATGTCATCCTAGAGTGCTTGGAGGATTTCTGTCAAAGATCAGGCCAGATTGTCATTAAGGCTAAAACCAAACTTTTCTGCTCGAAGGATACTTCTCTAGGGCTGAAATGAATCTTAAGCAACACATTTGACATTGTCATATATTCAGATTTAGGCAAAAATTCTGGGCGTGCCTTTGATTCATGGAAGAACTTCTTCAAGGCATTTTCAATCATCATTAGAGAAGACAACAAACTAACTTAGTATATGGAAGTCGGTTAGCTCGTCAATGGCAGGACATATCACGTTAACTCAATCTGCAATCATGTCTATACCTACATATCAAATGCAATGTTCTAAAGTCTTAACTCATGTTTGTCAACAGATTGAGAAAGGTTGTCACGCTTTCATTTGAGGAGATACTAGAGACAAGTGTCGCATACACCTTCTGAATTGGAAGACTGTTTGTAAGCCTAAAAATTGTGGTGGTCTTGGTCTTAGACCCCTTGAAGTGACTAATCAAGGTTTCTTGATAAAAGTAGCATGGGGCTTCTAGACGCAACCCCACTCTTTATGGTTAGAGGTTTTGTGTGCTAAATATTGTTCACAAATGAAATATATATATATATATATATATATATATATATATTTTTTTTTTTGGTGACCCGGGAACTGCTGTATAGCCGGCAGCTGGCTACGTAAACCCGGGGCGGCACTGTAGGGGCCCACCTCCCACGACATCGTAGGTAAGGCGTGCAATGCGCACGTCGGGAATCGAACCTTCCCCCTTCCGCAATTAGAGGGGGAAAGGCCCAAGCCAGTGCGCCCACAAGCGGGGTGGGTCACAACTCGGGAATATTGTTGTTGCTAAACTTGGTGATTTGTTGTTAGGGAAAGAAATTATTAATGTTTGGCCAACTTTAGATGAAGGAACGTTGTGGAGCTTGAGAAAGGGAGAATATGTAAGTTTTTGGAAAGACGGATGGATTCCAGGGTTGGAGCCACTTATCAACATAGTTTCTACCCACCTACCTCCATTTGAGATGGACAAAAAACTTCGTGAATATGTATGCAATGAGAATTGGAACTTTTCACTTTTTCAATGAATCTTACTAGAAGATGTAATCCTTAGAATTCGGGCTATCAAACTTTTGTTTGCATTTGATGGGAAAGATACTCTATTGTGGGAAGGTAATACCGTGGATCTTTCTTCATTAAGTCAGCTTGTGAAATTTTCACAGGGATCAACACTTAAGAAATTGATAGGATATGACCCCTTATACGGAAATCGAGAGGACCTCAACGTAATAGAACCTTTCCTTGGCTAGTGGTGCATAAGCATTTATAAACCAATGAATTGAAGACGTCTAGCAATCTAGGAGGTAATTCTTATTGTCCGCATTGTGAATCTTCAGTGGAAACAATGTTGCATGTTTTGTGAGATTGTCTATCATTAGGAACATTCGAGTTGATCTCGTCCCACAAAATTGTCTATATGAATGTTTCTAATTCAACTTAGTTGACAAGGGAGACTTAATTTCCACTATGATTGTAGTACTACTTTCGGTGTGAGCATGTGGCTTTTTTGGTAATGGCAAAACAAGTCTCTTTTCCAAGAAAGTTTGGTTTTTCCTTCCAACCCTATACAAGTAATCCTTTCACACGTGAAGGAAATCATTCCTTCGCCCATGATCAACTTGTCTACAAGTGGATCACATACTTCTCCCATTATGGTTGCTTGGGATCCTCCTCCACTAGGATGGATTAAATTGAAAACAGATAGAGCATTTAAAGGTAATCCTGGAGTTGGAGGATTATTCTGAAATGAAGAGGGAGACTGGCTGGGCTGTTTTACCTCTTTTATCGGAATATATTCGTCTTTACAAGCTAAACTATGGGCATTATGGATGGAACTTACCATTGTAAAGCAACAAGGTTTCCACAAACTCATCATTGAGATGGACTCCAAAATTATTATTGAACTTGTTAACCCAAAGAGAATAGTAGATACATTGGTCCAACACTATTTAACGATATTAGAAGGCTATTAAGCTCCCATTTTGAGTTCAAAATTCATTATATTTTTCGAGAAGGCAATCAACTTGTTGATATGCTTGCTAATGTTGGCATAACGAAATGATTGAATACTACGTTTTACTTGCAACCTCCTAAAGACTTATCTTATATTTTGCTTAGTGATAAAATTGGCATTATAGATTTAAGATGTTAATTTTTGTTAGTTTTGTACCCAAAAAAAAATCCCACCTACTTTGGTGCGGACAATCCATGCGGCCCGCCACTTCTGTCATTGATCGTGGGGGAAAGAGAGGAGAAAATATTGGGTGGGTTTTACCCTCCAGGTAGGCTAGTGTGTATCACCATACAAAAGTCGACACGTGACAAATTTGGGCTCACCTGTCAGCGCCCACTCTTTCCATTAACTCAGTCTCTCTCCCATTTACTCTCTCTTCTCCCCTCCGTTTCTCCCCCTCTTCTCTCTCCACTTCTCTTTTCTTTTTTCTTACGTCTGCCATGACTCGAGCTCGAGTCGGCTCATGGCCGCTTCAGAACCGATTTCGGATCAACGCGAACTCTCTCCGTCTCCGAATCGGAACCACCGGAAGATCCATCGCGAGCGCTCCTCCTGCCGCTCCTCTTCTCATCCTTCCTCGACCTACTCCGCTCCTTCTCTCTATCCACGCATCCTCTCTCCTTCTTCCTACCGCTACTGCTGCTACCACCGCCGCTCCTCTCTCTCCTCCTATGCTTCTCCCTCCTAGAATCGCTCCGCTCCTTCCGTCTCTAGTGCCGCCGCCGCCGCCGGGAGGATTCCTCCGAGGCATCGATTCCAACTCCGTTGTGGGCAGCTGCTCGGACACTGTCCCCTCCAAGCTTACGACGCCAGCTCCACCACCACCTACATTACTTCCATCTCCAACACTGTCCCCTCCATTGCCTTCCACCACTTCCCCGCCAAAACACTCCCCCCGGACTTCTCCACCACATCCCCCACCGTGAGACCCTCGCCCTCGAGCTCCTTCGCCTCAACAACCCCAACATCCATCGCGCCCTCACCTCTATCTCCAGAACCATGTCGTTCACGGCCTCATCATCGACTTCTTCTGCGTCGCTGCTGTCGCTGTCGTGCGTGAGCTCAACATCCCCTGCTACTACTTCTTCACTTCGGGGGCCGGTTTCCTCAACTTATTCCTATACGTCCCAACTCTTCACGACAAGTTTGCCAAAAGCTTAAAAGACTTTGCCACCCACATAGATGTCCTCGGCACACCGCCAATACCGCCCTCTGATGTTGCAGATCCGATGCACGATCGCTACGATGAGGCCCACAAGGGCTTCTTGGAATCATCCTTGAAGATGCAGACTTCAGTCGGGATCCCACCGCTTTACTGCATCAGGCCACTGATCTCGAGCAGAGGAGACGACGATGGTGGATCTCCAGATTTTCTGACATGGCTGGACTCGCAGCCAAAAGGGAGCGTCGTGTTCTTGTGTTTCGGGAACTTGGGCATCTTCTCGGTGGAACAGCTGGGGGATACTCGATCGAAGATGACCGAAGAAGAAGACTTCCTCCCTCGCTTTCTTTTCTTCTTTCCCACCCCAGCCAGCAGTATAGCTATGAACCGAACAAAGAAAGATATACATGCGGTGAATGATTAAAGTGTGACTAGGACGAACCTCCTTAAGATGACACATCTGTGGCTTCTTGTTGTCAGTATAGAAAGGCTAAGGGAAGACCAAAAGGAAAACGTCTTGTGAAGCCCAAAATAAGACAGAAAATCTTGGCTTGCGCTTCAAAAGCAATAGTTGGAATTTACACTCCTTTATGTTAATTGGAAAGCGTAAAAGATACTATGGGTTCGTTTTATTCTCTTTTCTCGGAGTATGCTGATTTCAAAAAATTATTGTACTTTCTTACCAAAAATAATAAAAAAATTATTGTACTTTTGGGCAATGGAAAAGTGCAATGGGCATGTTTCCCCCCCTGCATGCAGTGGGGTCTCTTCAGAACCATGCAAGAGGCCCATCTAGATGCTTCGTAGAAGTAGCGTGTTCTGATTTCTTGAGGGAGGAATCTTGGCTTGTTCACAATTTGCTTTAGCTATTTGGCGTGAAGTAAAGAAGGAAGCTTGCTAGGGTTTCATGATTTGTTTAATGAAAGAGTAGCCATGGAGAAAGATTTGTTTTTGTAAATGTGAGAAGATACGGGGGATTAAGGTTTAATCTCGGAAAGAAAAAATTTAGGTAGAACTCAAATTCAAGCTCTGTTATTAGATGTCAAGGACTCTTGCCGCCTCCTCCCCTGTACAAATTACGTGAAAAGAAGAAAAAAATTTAAAAAACTGAGACATTTGGTGGAATTCGAAAGTGTTGCATATAATAATTAACGTCAATTGGACCATGTCGGAAAGAAAGTGAGAGAGTAAACGAGCAGTCCTCGCAAGGCGTAGAGGACCTAATCATGACTTAACTAAAATTTCGTAAGGCCGATCTTTACTTAATTATTTTTAATATTTTTTTTTGGGTAAGAATCTTGAATTTAGTTGAGTCTATTTTCACTATCCAAGTCAAGATGAGGTTTGGTTTACTCAAGTGGCCTCCCTTTCAACATAAAATTCCAACATATAAATGGGAGGTGGAGGTTCGAATCCCCATCTTCTCAAGGGAGTTTGGAGTTGGAGCGAATTAGTTTCAGAAATGGGTTTCGACTCCCACACCTACAAGACAGGACAAAAGAGTAATAGTTAGAATATGAATAAAATAGAACTGATAAAAAAAAAAAAGTCAAGATGGGTCGAACAAAAAGAAAAAGTCGTGATGGGCGCGGATCCCAAGAGGAAAATTACGAAGGGCGTGATGAGTTGTGGGACATCACCCCCTGTCTAGTTGGGTTCGCACGTCAAATGGTGCACGAAACCAGGGTGAATAGCGTTGCCTATCTAGTGGGGTTCACACGTCAAATGGTGTACGAAACCAGGGTGAATAGCGTTGCCCACGGGCAATCACAACACGATAAGCGGAATAAGGTAGAAAGGCTATGATAGGATGAGCAGCTGCAGGCTAGTGGTGTTATGTTGTTTGAAATAATTGGCGGATGAGAGATGTCTGAAAGCAATATGCAAGCTCAGAGCATGGTCTTGCTATGTGGGAATCCATGTTTGGTCGATGTGCCTAGAGTACAATAGTCAATGTGAGGTTGCAACATGTCATGATGACATAAACCCACAAGGATGCTAATTGACATGAAAATGGGTAATTAGCTGTAAGTAAAGAATGAACAACAAAATGGCGGTCCAACTTGGCCTAAAGTAGGATGTTCGGCTTCTTTATAGAATGGGAAAAATTCATCTTAGCGGTAGCTTTGTTTTACTACAAGATTCATAGCATAGGTTTCCAAAATCTTCTAAGAGATATGACTTGTGATCATATAATAATCTATAATATTTTCGAAGCATAGCTATGAAAGACTATTTCATGGCAATATAGACACTTTTTGGGTATGTAACATACCCGGTGGAACTAAAATTAGGGTTAACTCTTCCATCGGTGTCTAATTGTAGCAGGAGAAAGTATAGGATTAGGCGCTAAACATGAGGGTTGACTTTAGGCATGCTATTGACTTAACAAAGTAGGCTCACTTTCAGATGTTTTCCATTATTTGGAAAAAACCAAAAAGGTAACCAAATGCCCTAGCTTATCTTTAAAGCTCGCATCTTTGTCAAACTAATATTTAACTGTCCCAGAATTGTCAATTAAACTCATGTTCATGCAAGAGAATTAAAGTAAGATTATTTGTCCCAACGAATTCGGTGCTGTATATCACGGTCAAACCTTAACATGTGTATGAATGACTATGACATCACCCCTTATTTGGCTTCTATAAAGTAGGAAGCAAGTCGGAAGACGCGATATTTTAGGGGGCGGTGTCCGCATCTTCGTTGAGGATATTGTCGCTGCCCCCCTCTTTTTTCTGGTCGAACTGTTGCTTGCTTGCTTGTTGCCTGCTGTTTTGTCTTTTATTTGGGAGTGACATCCTTATGTCAAGATTGAATGAAGATTGGAGGGAAAAAAGATGATTAAAAGAGAAGATTAGAGAACAAAACCTAATCTTCACGTGATGCGTCAGAACCCGAATTATGGGGAGAATTCTGCATTCAAGCAAATTAAATTTCACCAAGTCACCACGTGACCCAAACGCCAACTAGGGGTGTGCAACGGAAACCGCCCGAACCGGGACCGACCGACCGACCGACCGGCCGGTTTTGGGCGGTTCCACGGTCGGCGAAAAGTCCGGTTCCCGGTTCCAAGGTGGGAACGGACCAACCGACCGACCGGACCGGATCAATTTTTTTAATATATAATTTATATACATATAATATATTAACACATATAATATATGAATATTATATATGAAATTTGTTGCAATCGGAATTGCAATTGAGGTAACAACCTCTTACGTGGCCAAGAGACCACCAAAACTCTTAGAAAACTTATTTATTAGTTTTATTTTTTACTAGATGTGGGATAAGGCTCTAGGAGTTCCTCATGCGCACTTTCTCTCTTGCTCCCCTCACTTGCAAACGACAAGGCACTTCAAGCCTCAAAGAGTCCGACATCGACTAAACATTTAAAGCATAGAAGAGAGATTGTCTATAAAATCTAAGCCAAGTATAGTTATGCTTAAAATTAATAGTGAAACACATAAATTATTATTAATATTCATGCAAGTGAAGTTTGAATATTTTGCACGTGAAAACACGTGTGAGTAGTTTTATTAGATTGCCCGAGAACCGAATTGGATTGATCGGTCCGGAGCATGGTCCTTTTTTTTTTTAATGAATGGTCGTTATTTAGTGAAAAAAAGTGCCAATCCTATTTGATCGAACCGGACGGACCGAACCGATGGTCCGGTCCACGGTTCCCAAAATTGGGAACCGGTTTTCCCGGGTCCGGTTCCCGGTTCCACCTTGGAACCGGACCGAACCGGGAACCGATCACCCCTAACGCCAACCATTCCAACCTTTCCCTCCCTCCCTCCCTTCTCTATTTAATAATTCCTATGAGCACTGCTTAAATCCTACACTATTTCCTCTCTGGCGCTCACTCTCAGTCTGAGTTTCTACATTAATGTTAACCCCACTTCCAGGCTCCTGGCCATGGCCGACGGCAGCCACCAACACGACAACGCTGCTGCTTGCCACCACCACCACCCTGGCATCTCCTATGCCGCCAGCTTCTTCTGGGTCCCCTTCGGCCAATTCTCCTTCGTCTTGGTCCACCATATTGACGAAGCACGTGGCAGCAGTGGCGGCAGCGGTTTTGGTGCTGGCGCTGGTGCTGGTTGTGGTGCTAAAATACTGTCTAAATAGGAAGAACCGGAGAATGCAGCTTCGCTCTGCATCCCCTAACATTCCTCTCGGTTCCCCCATGTGCCATTTTACTTTTGAACAAGTGCATGAGTTCACCAGCCACTTCGCAGAGAGAAATCTACTCGGACGAGGTGGTTATGGGTGTGTGTACCGCGGAGTCCTTCCCAACGGGGAAGAGGTAGCAGTGAAGCGACTGGACGTGGGGAGCAGACAGGGAGAGAGTGAGCTTCTGAATGAGGTTGGAAAAATAAGCCGAGTTCATCACAAGCATGTCGTGTCTTTGGTTGGATACTGCACATAGGGGTCCGAGCGCATCCTCGTGTATGAGTATGTGCCTAACGGGTCCTTGGAGTCACACTTACGTGGTTAGTTCGCATTTTCAGTACCAATTCATGCTGCGAGCTTTTATGTTGCCCCCTCTTTCTTTATTAGTCTTTTTTTGGCGTCTGATTTAGCATTTGGGGCTATGTGAAAAAAAGAAAGGGAACACTAATCAGAGAACTTGGCGCCTTTTGTGTTTCATGGAAAGGATGCTGATGGAAAGTGATCACTGCAGGAGGTCGACAGCCAACCCTAGCTTGGGAGGCCAGAATGGGAGTTGCTGTTGGCTCTGCCAAAGGATTGGCATATCTTCACGAGGATTGTAAGTTTCAGATGTAGTTTTGCCGTTCATCTTTATTGGATTAATAGTTAATTAAAACTGTGAATCATAGAGCTTTGCTCTTGTATATATGAGAAACTTTCGTTTTGCAGGTCATCCGACAATCATACATCATGATATCAAGGCAGCAAACATACTTGTTGACTCAGATTTTGAGGCAAAGGTAAAAACAAACTTATTTGATAAATTTAAGAATGGAAAGTTGATAGTTCCAACCTCAGTTGCTTAACTCTCGGAGCAAGTAGATTGCTGAATACCGAATGCTTGTTTCTCAGATTGCAGATTTCGGACTTGCAAAATCGGCTTCTGAATTGAATGAGGGTGAATCTAGGCCAGTGGGCACCTTTGGGTAAAGATTTGCTGCATTTGTATTTTGATTCGGAGGACAGGGATGTGAGCTGGTTATTAACCGGTCTTTAGATGTTTCCAAATGATTGTAAAATAGGCCATTGCCTGCTAGTTCACCTCGTGCTTTATTTGTTGAATCACAGTTTTCTGGGTACTTTCATGGTTTTTCCTTTTTCTTGGGAGGTACTCTTTATGGCTTGACTAGTTCAATCATGTTGAAGCACAGTTTATGTTCTTCCCTGCAGGTATGTTGCTCCAGAATACGCCTCAAGTGGGGAACTGACCCCAAAGTTAGATACTTTCTCCTTTGGGGTCGTGCTCTTGGAATTGATTACTGGTCGCAAACCTGTGGGTTCAACACATAATTCTTTGGATGATAATCTGGTTTATTCGGTAAGTCGGGCAATTCTCATGTTCACAATCGTAGCCCAAGCTACTTTACTGTGGGATTCGGAATTTGATGTTTTTCACTCGTCGAAGTCGCAATACTGAAATAGACATTGTCATGATTTACAGATGAGGCCTCATCTCACCCGACCTATCAGAGTGGCAAACTTAGACTCTCGCTGATTCTAGGCTGCAGAACAATTATGACCCCATTGAGATGGCTCGAATGATGGCCTGAGCTGCTGCTTGCGTGTGTGAATCGGTGCAGTGTCGACCAAAAATGAGTCTGGTAATATTTCAGTAGCCGGAGCTTAATCTTCTTTAATAGATGCTAACTTGCTACATCCATGACTAGCGACAGCTATTTTTGTTCGAGGACTCATGTCCAGTTGATCTAAAGATATGTTAGGTTATCTGGAAATAGGAACTCTGACAATCAGCTTTTGAAAAATTATGCAGATTGCTCGAGTCCTCGAAGGGCATCAATCTGCTACTGACCTTGATGATGGGACCGGAGCTGGGCCGAGTAACAGCAATTACAGGGAACCAACAGGTGAATATGGCTTGTATGCATGTGGCTCGAGTAGCGCGGGTCCTAGCCGCCAAACAGCGCAAGATCTGGAGATGGGAAGGATGGGGCTCACATTTTGCGACCTTGAATAGTTTGTAGACTTCCTTGTTTTTACGCTTTACCATGGATGGCAAGATAGGACTGGGACATGTAAAAGAAAAAAAAAAATCTGGTGTGATTAGTTTTGTATCCAAGGTTGTGTCCAGTAATTTGCCAAATAATAACAATTTATGTATTTTTTTTTTTTTTGGGAATAGATTTGGAATATAAATTTGTTTGGTAAAATTTTTATTTGGAGCAAATTTTTTATTTTTTTATTCTCAAGTGGATCCTTAGTTCGGAATGATTCCCACTTCACTCATGCACTGAATCCCCTGCTAAGAGAGCTCCAGGGACCATATGGATTGCGAGCACAAGCTTCGCCTGATACCTCGGTCATTTGCTCGGTCTGGATTCCAGCATTGCACATGTTTGCAAAGGAGCGCACGTACTTCAACCCATATTCAGAGAGTGATCCACAATGAGTCTCAAATGTTCTCACCTGCATTAAGCATTGTCATCATCACACTAGTCAAGACGGCAAAGAATACTCAATCGTTGTGTAAAAAAATCCCATTCCCCCAAAGTGTAAGATTTAAGATCAATAATATAAAGAACAAATCGAACTGACATAGTAAAAGGTTCACAATGTCAATGCAAATGTCGGCATCACAGAAATATATCAAACATGTGTTGGTTGAGAGTAGAGGTGTCAAACAGGTGGGTCAAGTCAAGTTTGGGTTGGGTCATTAATGGGTCGATTCAAATTAACCCATTAATCCATTTATAATCCATTTAAGCCTAATGTAAATTTTTCGACCCATACTTGATCCAACTCATACCCGACCCGACCCATATTAATAAAAAATTTTCATATTTAACCAAATTTAAGAAAACTTATTTTTATGTTTTTAAAAAAAAATTATATTACTAAAAACTTCCAAACTTATTATATATATATTATTTTTTTAAAAATGATATTGCTAAAATAGTTTTATACAACACAAATTTAATGGATAATTTTTATAATTTTTAAAATAATTATTTAAAAAAATCAAATTTTAATTATTTTTTATTTTTAAAAAATAATTTTTTAATTATGGGATTTGCTACCGTCAGATATTGCACTAGAAATGGAATAGAGGAGGCAGAGGTGACTACAAGGGAGGCAGTAGTAGCGCATGCGGATTTTTATTTTTATTTTTAAAATATATATATTTTTTTCTTTTTGGTTCTTCTTCTTTGGCTGGCCGTCGGCCATCGTTGTGGTTGGCAGCCGGCCACAGGCAAGCCTCGAGCTCGCCCGAGGCCAGTGAGCTTGAGGCTCGCCAGATCGGCGAGGCTGGAGCCTTGCTTGACGCCCGCGAGCTCAAGTCTCGCCAGATTGGTGAGGCTTGAGCCTTGCTGGACGCCTCGCGATCGACCCCGGCTCGAGTTCGAGTCTCACCGAGATCGACAAGGTTCAAGCCTCACCGCCGATCGGGAGGCTCGAGGCCTCGCCCCACCTCACCAAATTTGGCGAGGCTTGAGTTCGCCCGACGCCGGCAAGTTCGAGTCTCGCCAGATCGAGGCTCGCCCGCCGGGTGCCGGCCTCCACCTCAGAAGAAGAAGATAGAAAAAAAAAAGAAGAAGAAAGAAAGAAAAGAACATGAAAGAAAAAATAAAAAATAAAAAAAATTAAAATAAAAAAAAATTATAATTGCAGTATTCATAAAAAAATATTTTTGTAAGTTAAAGAGAAAAGAGAATCTCTCGACCCACTTAAAACCAAACCCATTTAAAACCCATTTAGTAAACCCATTTAACTACTTTTTGTCAAACACAAATGACCCATATATGAGCAATTTATAATTTTGACACCTCTAGTTCAGAGGTCATGAGGGAGTAATTACCAGACTTTTTAGGCAAGTCCAGTCATCAACAAAAGGTTGTCCCACAGGTCGAACAGCTTTCAGCACCTCTGGACCCTTTTTAATTCCAAACAAGAGCTTTCCAATTAGTTTGACACTGTGATCTATATGCATCCGATGAGACAATGCCTCAAAAAATTGCTTCTGTGCTTCGAGTTTCCTAGAAGAGCCTTCGGGAGCTTCAAAGAACTGAAACAAAGACGGACGCAAAATCAGATTTGGTTACACAAGGCTCACAGGGCAATTGACAATACCGAATTTATTCTTTATATAGTGAAAGAAGAATAAGAAGATGAGTTGAAAGGAAGAGAGGTAATTTCTCTAGTTAAGGAAGTCCTTTTACTTCTACTAACACTTTCAGAAAAGTAATATGCAGATGTAAGAACCTTCAATTATCAGAAATCCATTGATAGAACCATTTTTTATTATCAGAAATCCTTTGATAGAACCATTTTTTGCCGGACCTCTTCAAAATGCTATATAGTAATCCCTTTAAGTAGCTCTTCATTTGATTGATCTAGTGATTCTCATTAGGGAAACAATCTAAGAGAGGTTGCAATTGACCAGACAGCTGCATGTGACAAAACCCTCAAGAATCTATCCTTAAACATTTAGCATCCGGTGGTGCCATGACTTAAATCTAAAGCGTGCAGCCTCAAACATTGGAAGAGCCCGAGTTGAGCTCGAACACCGGCGGCATTAGGGTGGGTATTGCCAGGAAGATGACCATGACGAGGCCGAGAATAGTGGGCATGGCAAACGAATACATGACAAGGGAGAGAGAAACCTCAAGCCAGAAATAAAGCAGATTGGCATCCTGCTGGTCAAAATCTTTCTGAGGAGGCCTTAGGGAGTTGTCATCCACAAAAGGAGAGTTTGTGCCCATGTACTGGAAGAGATTTTCCTTACTTAACCCTATGTCACCAAGTTGCATGACATGGGAACCGTATGCAGTGTTGTCATTAGCTGTCCTCTTTTTCACCTGCATATGCCAGCCCAAAGAAATACCATAAGATGAGAAGAAGAAGCACAGAGAGAAAGTGAAAATAACTGATTATCATTACAACAGTAAACGCGTCACTTCCGATCCAAATTCCAGATCCTATTGTTGATTCAGAATTCGGGTCAATTCCAATTTATTTGTAGTACAAACCTATACATCTCAATGTTCTACTATGTAGAGCGCTTTCAGTTTATTCTTTTTCATCTTCACAGATATTACCTACAAAATTACTCCTCACAACATCATACACAAAAATCGCAGAAAAACAACACCGATTCAGAACCTGCGATTCAGCTCCGAATCGAGTCAAATCCACGATCACACTCATTAAATTAGACCGACGGAAAGGGGAAAAGGTCGTCGGATTCGAGGTGCGGAGCAGCAAATCGGGAGAATCACCTGGTGACGGTAGTTCCCGTAACCTTTGGATCCGGCGATCAGGACCGCCCACCTCGTCCCGACGGAGTCATCGTCGCCGGAGCGGAACAACCTCGAGGGGTCGGACGGCAGCCCGATGACGTCCCCGGCGACGTTGCGGCCGGCGGTGACGTAGAGGAGGACGAGGAGCGTGGCGCCGGCGAGGAGGATCATGGCGGCGGAGGAGAGGCGGATCATGGCGGCGGAGGAGAGGCGGATCATGGCGGCGCTGCTGGTGGGCCGGGGGTTGCTTGCGATTACCTCGAGCCGATGGTTATATTTTAGAGTGAGAAAGATAGGGAGAGAGAGAGAGAGTATAGGGTTGGATAAAGCGGTGATTGGTGGGATTTCATCATTTGCCGCATCGACGGCTGCGATCGGGGCCGCGCTGGGCCCATTCCATTAACTGAGGTGGAGCGGATAGGTTTTCTCCGTCGTTCGTCTATTTCGGCCGATAAGCAGCAAGTCAGTGGGGTTTTTCTCCGTCGTTCGTCTGTTTCGGCCGACGAACAGCAAGTCATGGAAGCAAACCCTTGGAGGGTGGGCAGGATCGGACGTCCCGGATTGTTGCGTCGAGGTAACGCCACTTGAATAAAAATCATATGTCGGTTCTTTTTGGAACTGTAGGACCCTAACCTTCACTTTGTGGAGTCTCCTGCTCGTCCAGAAGTGCACATTCACTTGGCTGCCCAGCAACCGTACGGAGCTTATCTCTCTATTTTCTCCCATTCGTTGAAATTTTATGTGATATTTAAGATATCATCTTAGCTGCTTGCCATGGCATCCTGATTCCTCAAGTGCTTATGAGAATGTAGACTTGGAGTTTAAAATTTCATTTGTCTATATATTTTATTTATATATTCACATTGGCGCACATGTTGAAACTTCGAATGCTACCAGAATTTGGTGATTGCCTTTAAAACACGAGTTCTGATTAGACATCTTGCTTTATCCTTCCGTTTGGTGCATTGCTGCCCAACTTCCTGTTGGTTTAATTTTTGTGTCTGACGGCCAGCTACTGTGCTTGCAGACTTGCTTTTGCTGCTGGTCAGCCATTTTCCGATGATGCAGTTCCGATGGAGTCGCCGAGTGAGGATCTCCTTTTCCGTAGGAGTTGCTGCATTAGGTGCGCGTTTTTCTTGTTGGAGAGATTTAATAGTTTACACGTTTGAGCTCCAATGTGACTCTTCCGTAGTCACTTTGAATTGATGTGGTGATTCATCTCATCTGAATGGTCTATGTTCAATCACGAGTGTGTTGAAGTGATCTTATCGTGCCCCTCTGATCTTTGCGCATGCCATGGTATAGCTGCTAAGGGATTGTGAAATGCGGTCAAGATTTCTCCGCTAAACAATCACGTTCATCTCACAAAAATCGAAACAAACAAGCTGAATGATCCCCAGAAGTCTGAGCTCACCCGGATAAGGAATGAGGCGGAAGTCAGTCGATCACTCGGTCGTTTTTCTCCGTCGTTCGTCGGCCTGAGAGAGAGTCTTGTTTCAACATGTTTGTGTTTATGGCCGACGAACCAGCTGGGTCACTTCGTCTGTTTCGTACCGTGGCTGACGACAAATTCGGTTACAAGTCATGGAACGGGCCGAACAAACCCTTGAAGTGAGTTGTGAGCGTGACTGAGCGAGAGCCGAGAGGATGAGCCACGAGAATGGAAAATTAGCATTTTGACAATTCAAAATTACACATCCACCCTTTTTATCTTTTAAGAATATCTTTATTTGGGTTATTTCTACAAAAACTTCCTATAGCCAGTTGTTGATATATTTATTTCAAATCCCCAAATTGATACATTTACTTCAAATCCCCAAATTGATACACTCTACACGAATTTACCATTTATTAATTTTCATTAAATTGGCTAGATCAAATCCACCATCGTCAAGGACCCATTCATTGATTATATAAGAATTGGGTTGTGATTTTTTTTTATGAAAAATTAATGGAGAATAAATTTAAAAGAAATGGAAAGAAATCAAAATAGTTTTGAAAATATTTTAAAAATGATTATGTTTAGCATCAACCACACAATATCATATGCTCAACATCCACATCAATGATTTCAAATTGAATTAGTCAGATAAACACAATTGGCAAAATATGACTCAATTAGCACAATTAAAAAATTTAAAACTAATTGTAAAAGTGTAATAGGTATAGAGTGGCAAGCATGCCTTGGCTTCCAAAGTTGTGGGAGGTGATGTGATTCGAATGTCGGGGATGCTGCACGTGAATGATGCACTCAACCAACCAATCCTTTATGGGCCAACCAAAAAAGGGAAATCAAGTGCTCTCAAAACACGACATCCACCATCAGTTCAATGATCTCGTGCCATTGTTAGAAGAATGTTTCGATCTCTACAAAGCGGAGCCACGCTTATGGCTCAGCCTAATGTAAGCAAATGCATTCCAATGTAATCTCGTCGACCTCATCAGCATTTAGAACGATCATAGAGCAGTTCGACCGGGCTATCAGCTGAAGACATCAAGAAGAAAAAGATGCCTGACCGAGGCCTATGGAACGGCTCATGTGATCGCCGAAGGCCTTCTCCAAGCCAAGGCTGAAATCGTTGCTATAATGGTCAGAATGAACGTCAACATGAGAAACAATCTATCATAATCAGATGCAGAACAAACACACCCCGGCCGGGGAAAACATTCTACATGCGACGATTAAACAGCCATCAAGGAAACACAACTTTACTGGCCAAGATAAAAGGGACATAATCTGATTAATGGGTTAGATGCCATAGATGTTCTACGTAGTTGAAACCTGGATAATTTTACTAGCACATCTGAATAGAGAAGCTGAAGCAGAACACAAAATGAGTTAGCTAAGCTAGCAGCAAAAGTTTGAAAATTTAGTCAGCTAACTGAAGATCGCTCTTCCATTTTGATAGAAGGGAATGTCCATGCATGATAATCATTTAAATGGACGCAAATTAATGGCTAGAGGTGAGACCAATATGTGAGACAGACGAACATTCTCAGGAAACTAGAGCACCATCAGGAAAAAGCTTGCTTAGATAAAGACTGACAATGGCAGCAAATCTCAGTTTTCCTTTGGACTACTATCCCTGCCATTCTCAAATGTTCCCAACTTTTTCCAGTATAGCTATCATGGTCTGTATAATTCGAGACAGGTTGAAAGAAAATTACATTATTTTATACAAGAATACACAGAAGTACTGGATACCGAGGTACATATGCTTTATGTTGACATCGGAGGTAAATACTGCCTGAAAAGAACCGCGACTCTTTTATGAACTCCCATCCCTTTCCCTTATCAATGTTCACCTTTGATTTCATACCTATCAAGTGGTGAGGCTCCGGCAATGAAGCAAAAGGATCTTAGAAGCAGGACAACAGTTAGTTCGTTATGAAGCAAGGACCCTCTTTTCTTCCTCTTCTAGTCTATTCAACCATTTAAATCCAAGATCACATCCTGCTTTTGCAGCTATCTCAAACTGCTTTCTAGCCATCTCTACTGGGTCTACTACAGGTTCATTCACACTCTTCTGTGATTTTCTGGCAGCTGAGCCTCTACCCGAAAAGAACTTCGTCAAAACTTCTGGAACTTGAACACCTGAAGCATTTTTGGAACGGCCAATGGGCAAATTCTCATCAAAAGATGTTCTGTAAAGCTCCTGTTAGTGTCTTGCTCATTTTGAGGCCATCAAGATTTAGATCAAAGCTTCACTCAAGCTGAGAGAAGAGACACGTGAATTTTGAATCTTATGGAGAATGGACACAGCAAGAGAGATCATCACTTGTGTCTCATGGCAAAATAATCATCTGTGCTAGAATTTTGATTCGGAAGATGAGTGATAAAGGAAGAGATTTGACAGATGAAGAGGCAACGCAAAAGGCGGTGATTTGGGGAGAGTAAAAGAGCGCTCCAGACAAGTGATGCATGAAGAAGCTGAACAATAATTCTAGAAAAAAAGTAGGTCCCCCAATTCTGCAGTCATGCTGTTGAAGACCGTCCTTTTATTGAAGAGAAAAACAAATGAACAAGAGGCTTTCGTGCTTCCAAAATCTCAGCTATATTTTAAAAATCATTTTCTGTGTTTGGCAGAGATAATTTTTTATATGCATACCAAAAATGTATCCAGGTTCATTTATCTTTCCTACATCAATTGAAGATGAGGATTTAAACAATTTTTGTGAACCGGATAGATCAGTAAGCTCTCCGATCACCATCACGTGTGAATCAAAGGGAGAGATGTGACTGTTAATTTGGAACTGTTCCCCCAACACTGTTTGAAAAATGTCCTCAAAATTGGACAGATAACTTGAAACTCTTGTTTCTCTTCTTAAAAGAGGCTGGATGGCAATCCCGCTTGCAAATTGAAGAATCCATGATATAAGTGGACCTTTGGTTGAACGAAACAAGGCAATCAAACGTAATCAAGACTGTATAAACGTATGCACTTTTTGTTTTTGTTCAAAAGCATAAACTCAAAGAACAAACCTCTAAGAAGGAGAGACCCATATGCTATGGCTGCACCAGCATGTCCCTGCATATGTTCACAGGAGAGTAAACTATAAGAGGACAGCATCTTCCCAATTTCTTTTGTACCAAACCCGAATATACATGCAAATAAATTGCCATGCATGGGCCTGCACTTGTGAAGGGACAATCAGAACTCCTCCCACAGATTTCTGTTAAAGATACAACATTATCTCGATTTCTATAATCCAGATGGAAAAACTAAGCCCTTCTGACAGCTAAGGTAGAAGTTAGCCAGACAAAATACAGTTGAATGAAAATTAGGGGGCCGAGCAGTAAAAGGAAAAGGAGCTGTCTTTCAAAGGCAGCTCTTTGAAATAGGTGAAGAGTTCATATAATATCGTCCAGCTTGTTTCTCTTTTTTATCTCAGTTCCTACATGTTTATGAAGAGAACAGAGAAGCTTCAGGGATGCTTTCTCTGGGTTCATTAGGGGAAATGACTATACCACTCATGTAGTTGACTGAAAACTACTCCTATCCCATAAATTCTTTAGGTAATTTCTAAGTACGAACTTATCCCTTTAACAAAGGTGTCTTGGTAAAATGGTTAAGGAAATTCCCTTTTCCCGGTGGATCTTTTCAAGTGAAGTCCAAAACTTTGCTTAAGTCCAAAGCTTTGCTTAATTCCCCCAAAAGTATCCAGTACTAATAATTGCAAAAAAGTTAATAGCGTAAAAAAAGAGTGCAGAGGAACTATCTGTCGAATACTCTACGCTAGCGGACACAAAACTTATCATGAATGGATCAACCTCTAAACCACAAGTTTTCAATTATATCATTTCATGAAGCGAAAAAAACTGGATGGTCACCTTCTCTGATGCCCTATGGAAACACCACATTGCTGAAGCAAGATCTTGCTTCACACAGTCCCCTGTCAAATAAACAGCTCCTAGAAGATAAAGAGCACCTGGATGCAGCTAGAAAATGATAAGCTTCGGTAAGATTGTAAGTAATTAAAAGCACATTAAGTGCATATGAACTAAGAGAGAAACAAAAAAGAAAGGGCAAAAGAGAACAGACCTGGTCGACTGCCTTCTCTAAATAATAAAAAGCTTGTTGATCAGAGAAGTAATCATGCTACACATAACCAAGCATATCACATAAATCATATAATAGGCCATTTTAAAGAGTGTAAGGGAAACAGCAACCAGATCATAGACAGCAGAAAAGGTAAATGAAAACTACTATAAGCTAATGGTGCAACAGAATAAACATGAAAAATTGCTAACTACATTACAGAATATAGATTGGACTTATGTGGAATCATGTTTTTATATGTCAAGAATTATTTATGTGTTAAAGATTAAAAATAATTTAACAAAAATGGAAATTAGAAAAATCGAGATGAAGTATTAAAATGAAAAGGCTAAAATTAGATGCATCAAATAGCAATTTATTAAAAAGAACTTCTTGAAAAGAATAAAAATGAAAAATGAGGAGAGGTATTTAAAAAAAAAAAAATCCACCCACATCAATTCTATAATTCCATCACTCTCCTTCTAATACATCCCGAAAAGATCATCCTCGTTCATCTTATGTTATATATAGGAAGAGGAAAAAGAAAAACCCCATCTTCAATTCCCTAACTTTTTTATCGTGTTTCGTATTTGTGGCGTCGATCTTCAACTAATGATTTGACTTTTAATGTTCCACCGAACAAATATTGATAAGAGTTCCACGAAATAATTGGGCACTTATCGTGCAGAGGTGTTATGCAAACAAATCAAATAACTCCCTAGTTAAAGTTACCCTAGCATCTTCAGAACTAGTTAAAGCATATGAAAAAGATTTGTTAGCAAGACCACATTTCCTAATTGCCCTGCATCTTTTGTGCCAACTTTTCCAATTCTCAGCTAGGCCCAGGAACCTTGAGGACGTAAAGAAAAAGACAATATAAGGATTCTGTTATTATATGTTCGGCAATATCTGGTGAGGTTCCATGATAGGGCAATGGCAAAGCCAGCTTTAAAAAGAGCAACGATTACCAGTTTGATCACTTTTTCCCAAAGCTATAACTAAAGAGAACTCAACCCGAGTTGCAACAAGTTTATCCAAGACACAAGCTACTCAGCCAAGTGTAGCAGTTGTATTTGAAGAGCAAAGAAAAAGATAACATAAACGAGTTCCATAACTTAACAGTGCACATCGTAGTTTCCATTATACTTGCATGTAGAAAATTTAGGTATACATGCCAAGTAGAAATTATTCTGATAATAGTTAAAAACAATAGTGGGTTCTCAGGAAGCCCAGAGATATCCAGTTATGAACTAAAGATGCAATCAATAAGAGATGACTTAGGCAGCCACCAAGTACAAATGTCTTACTTCGACTCTTAGATGACAGCCTAATTCGTACTGTGCATCTGGATCACCCATATTAGCAGCTTTCCACCAGCAAGGCAGCGCCACTGTTATGGCAACACAGTCTTATAAGGTGAAGGCCTTATTAGTATTGGGCTTAAGGCCCGTCCGCCCAAGTTGGGCCCAGAAAGCCCGGCCCACGGGAATAGGGCTCGTGAAAGGAGGTAGGTATAAAAGGGAGGAGAGAGAGAGAGAGAAAAACACACCGTTTTGTTTAAAAGAAAAGACGTACGTTTTTCTCTCAACGCTCTCCCTCACTCTCGTTGTTCTTCAAAGCGAAACCAGTGAGACGCTCGAAGGATTTTGCCTCCTCGGATCGAACAGGATCAAGTTTTTCTTCCTCTAATGGCGCCGGTGTCTAATCTGTGGCTTAAAAGATACGCTCGAATCCGTGGTGTGCTTTAGGATTGGTGATACGTGTTGTTTTTCCCGGGCTCGTCTTCCGCATTGATTTAGGGGTTCGATTTAGTGTCGAATCCAGTTTTCGGGGATCAGTCATTCCCAACATTGGTATCAGAGTCTTAGTTCACGTTTTCCCGACTTGTTTGACGATTTTTGATTGATTTTTTCGCAAAAGCAATTCAGCCGTACGGATCGGGCGAGAAATCGCGACACCCGAGCGTTCTTCGGCCATTTTTCTGATTTTTCGTAAGTCGAAATCGTTTTCTGAATATATGGGGAGAAAGGCGACGTCGAGACGAGTCTGGAGGTACGTCGTGCGCCGCCGGGCGAAAACGCATGCGCCCAAACGCGCGGCCAGAAGCCGCTACGCGTGGGCGCGACGCGCCTGGAAGCGTTGGCTCGCCCGGCGCGTGCGCACCGCCGGCCAGCGAACTGGCACGCGCCGGTCCGCGGACCGACGCGTGCTGACGTCATCGATGATGTCAGCACGACGACGTTTCGCCGGGGCGGCAACCGGCCGGCGACCCGACCCGACCCGACCCAAGGACGTCGGCACGCACGCCGCACGTGCGGCACGTGCCGCCGGTTCGCTCGAACCGGTCCGACGACCGTTGACCACCGTTGACCGTTGACAACCGTTGACCGTGACCACCGTTGACCGTTGACCCCAAAAAAAGAAGAAGGAAAAGAATGTGTTTCTTTTTCAATTAAGTCCATGTGGATTATAATGTGATCCCTTATTTGTTCTGCATTTGTTGCGGGAATAATGCCTCCCCGAGGTTGCGCACACCTATTCGCGCGATTCCAACATGAACAAAAAGATAGGCTGTCTAAGTTGATAGCTAAGGCGATCGATCATCGATGGGAGAGGTGACTTAATTGATCATGTCCTTGAAGTCAACGGGAAAGTTCAACAAGTCATATGGAATGGTCGTCCTATGTCACAGTCAGAGATGGTGCGATTTTTCATAAACACTCTTCCACCTGAATGGCAAGATGTGTTGAATCGTATATGGGATGTCAACGGAGCTGCTTCCTATAATAAAATTGTGATGGATTTTGTAAATGAATATTATTGTATTGTTTCAAGGGAAAAGATCAAGAAATTGAACAAAAGAGAATCTTTCCCAGTTCGTGTGCTGACTTGGTGTTAGTTGTATTGGCTGATATATGTTAAGTGTGATTTGTGGACATATTATGTAATGATTACTACCTAATTGTGTTAATTGAAAGCATTATTGTTTTATTGGATGTCTATAATATGTTGCTTTCTGTTATTACTGGTTGCTGTGGGTAATTAGCTATGGGTAGTTTTTAGAAGTTTTTGTAGCTTCATAGAATTGATTTTGCATAAGACAATTATATTGATGATAGTTTTAAGTTAGGATTTTGGAGGATGATTGGAAACATAGTGACCTTTTGATTCTGAAACCTTACTTGAAATTATTCATTAATATGATGGGTCTATGTAAATAGGGATGCATAAATGATAGGCATTAATAATTCGTGCATATTTGTCTGATTTGTTCAAATTAATGGCTTCAACTACAAAGAGCATAGTTGCCGAGCTGAACAAAGGTGAAAAGCTCAATGGTGACAACTATGAAATTTGGCAAATGAAAATCCAGTATGTCTTTGGAAGAGCAAGAAGCACTTGAGGCTCTTACCCGACCATGGTAGAACCCGAAGAGGGAACCACCTGCACAGCACAAAAGAGACAAAGAAGCTTTTCTGCATGGAAAAGAAAGAACTCTCTAGCTCGCATCACGTTGCTGAGCAGCATGGAAAATGATGTCATGCGAGAGTTTCGGCGTTTTGACAATGCCAAGGAAATGTGGGAGGCATTGGCAGCTAGATTTGGTCACGGTGACTAGACTGAGGCAGCTCACTATCAGGTTTGACTCTTATAAGAAGCCTCATGGTCAGACCATGAAGCAACATCTTAGAAAGATGTCAAACATGATAAGCGAGCTGAAAGATGCTGGCCATGTCCTCACGGATGAGCAGCGAGGTGCAAGTAGTGATTCGTTCCTTGCCTCAGAGTTGGGAGCACATGAAGGTGCACCTAACTCACAATGAAAATATTAAAACCTTTGAGGATGCAATGCGTCATCTTGAGTTGGAAGAGGACCGCCTGTTGGCGGCTAAGCCGGATGCTGAACTCTATCATGCTAGTTCTAGCTCAAATGGAGCTTCGAGCTCCAAGCACAAGCGCCCTAACTGGTTTGATAAGGGAAAATGCAAGGAAGAAGCAGGTCCTTCAGGGAAGAAACCCAAGTTTAACCAACATGAAAGAGGGAAGCGTCCCCGCATGAAAAAGCTTGCAAGGGTGAAATGCTACAAGCGTGACAAGAAGGGTCACTATGCTCGCGACGGCGTCGTGAGCCAAAGAAGGTATGCACCCCTTGTACTTTTCAAAACTTTACTTTTGTGTCGAGTTCTGTGTTCTTAAGCGAGTCTAATCCTTTGTGGACTGTGGATTCGGGAGCGACGGACCATGTAGCGAAGGATAGAGGATCCTTCGTGGAATTCGACGCAGTACCAACCGGAACTAAGTAGATCTATGTGGGAAATAACTCAGAGCTGAAGTGAAAGGAATTGGCACATGCCAACCGAATATGCGTGGTGGACGCACTTTGTTCCTTCATGATGTGTTGTATGCTCCGGAGATTCGTCGGAATTTAGTGTACGTATTAGTGTTGGTTAAATTAGGTTTTAATATGAACTTCTATAGTAGATGTGTGAATTTGTTTTTGGATACAAATTACTATGGTTGTGGTTATTTTCTGGATGGTTTTATTGTATTAGATATTGATTATGTTAATGCTAATGTTTGTTATTCCCTTCTCACGTCTCCTAATAAATATGATAATGATGTGAATGTGTGGCATGCTAGACTTGGTCACATTAGCCAACAGCGTATGAATAGACTAGCCAAAGAGGGCTTGTTGGGTAATATTGAAAAAGTCGATTTGTCCATATGTAAGCATTGCCTAGAAGGGAAAACGACAAGGAAACCATTTGGAAAAGGAAAAGAGCTGAATTTCCTCTGCATTTAATCCATTTCGATGTCGTGGTCCAATGAATGTGAAAGGAAGGCATGGGGCTATTTATTTCATCACTTTTATTGATGATTATACTCGATTCGGATATGTCTATTTGATTTCTCATAAATCTGAAGCAATAAGTTGTTTTAAAAGGTTTATGAACCTGGTAGAGAATCAATTAGACAAGAAAATAAAAGCATTGAGATCCGATCGAGGTCGAGAATATTTATCTGATGAGTTCATAAAATTATGTGATGAAAAAGGAATAGAAAGACAGTTGTTTATTCCATATACTCCTCAATAAAATGGTGTTGCGGAGAGAAGAAACAGAACCCTACTGGAAATGGTTAGGTCCATGATGGCGCATGCTAACTTACCTATTACTTTTTGGAGTGATGCGTTGTTAACTGCTGCCTACATACTTAACCGTGTGCCTTCCAAATCAGTTACTTCCACTCCATATGAGTTATGGACGGGTAGAAAACCGGACTTAAGTTTTCTTAAGCCATGGGGTTGTGCCGCCTATACACATGAGTCCTCTCACAAATTTGGGAAATTGGGTCCCAGAGGAAAGAAGAGTATTTTCATAAGGTACTCTAAACACTCGAAAGGATATGTGTTCATAGGTGAGCAAGAAAGTGGAAGTATAACTGAGTTTGAATCACGAGATGTCATATTCTTAGAGGATGAATTTCCTAAGAAGGGCGAAATAAGGGAAGATTGTTCCCTATTTGAGACCTTGGATCAGGATAATGATGTTAGTAGAGTTCGTCCAAGTGGGAGTAATATGAGAAGTGATGAATTAAATTCAACTCATTCTCAATTGCAACCACATGATGAGACGACATCATCATTATCTAATCCAAGTGGGAGCATGATGGGGGATGATGTGCTAAGTGTACAATCTCCCATACGACGAACAAGTTGCCAAAGTATTCCCCGTCGACGTTTTGACATTGAATGGGAAACTTTTATGGTTGCTCCACAAGATGAGGATGAGCCAAGAAATATTACTGATGCTCTGAATTGCCCTAGTAAGGAAAAATGGATTAATGCAATGGAAGAGGAAATGGAGTCAATGAAATCAAACCAAGTCTGGGAACTGGTTAATCTTCCAAAAGGACGCAGAGCTATTGGGAACAAGTTGGTTCTCAAAATAAAGCGAAAGGCTGATGGCTCAATTGAAAGGCATAAGGCTCGCCTTGTGACGAAGGGGTATAATCAACAGGAAGGAATTGATTATGAAGATACGTTTTCTCCTGTAGTGAGATTTACCTCGATTCACATTATTCTAGCAATAGTGGCTAGTCTGGATCTTGAGTTACATCAAATGGATGTAAAGACTGCTTTCCTTAATGGAGAATTAAAGGAATAAATATATATGGAACAACCTGCTGGTTTCATAGTGAAAGGCCAAGAAGAAAATGTATGTCAACTTTTGAGGTCGATATATGGTCTTAAGCAGTCATCAAGACAATGGTATATACATTTTCATAATGCCATAATGACATATGATTTTACAATGATTGATGAGGATCATTGTGTATATATCAAAATATCCAAGGATCAATTTGTGATCATATCATTATATGTTGATAATATACTAATTGCCGGAAGTAATATGGAGCTTGTTAAGACTGTTAAGAGTTGGTTGTCTTCCAACTTTGAGATGAAGGATATGGGAGAGGCTGCATACATTCTTGGAGTTAAGATTTCAAGAGATCGTTCGAAGAGATCGTTGTCTCTTTCGCAAGAAACCTATATAAATAAGGTTCTTGAATGATTTCGTATGCAGGATTGTAAACCCATAGACACTCCTATTGCAAAAGGTGAAGGATTGAGCCACAGAGGCGTGTCCAAGGACTCCACAAGAGAAGGAACAAATGAAACATGTTCCTTATGCAAGTGCTGTTGGGAGCTTGATGTATGCTATGATGTGTACAAGACCCGACATATGTTTTGCAGTTGGAATGGTGAGTAGATACCAATCCAATCCAGGTCCAACACATTGGAAGGCTGGTAAGAGAAAACTGAGGTATCTAAAGGGAACTGCTGATTACAAGTTGAATTACCAATGAAAGGATATGCGACTTGAAGGCTATTCAGATGCTGATTGGGGAGGAGATTTAGATGAAATAAAATCTACCTCAGGATTTGCTTTCTTACTGAGCAATTGCGCCATATCATAGAGTAGTAAGAAGCAAACGTGCATAGCCTTATCCACGATGGAAGCTGAGTTCGTGGCATTATCAGCAGCAGTACAAGAAGGAGTTTGGCTTAAGAGATTCTTGGATCATTTAGGTGTTATTGAGAAAGCTGTGAATCCATTATTGGTTAACTGTGATAGCCAAGCAGCTATAGCGTACACCAAAGATCTAAAATATCATGGCAAGACCAAACATATAGATACCAAGTATAACTTTGTCAAGGATATGGTTGCACGAAAGGATGTGAAATTACAGTACATATCTACGCATAGAATGGTAGCAGATCCTATGACAAAGCCAATACCTAGAGATGTGTTTGTGGTCATGTAAAATCTCTAGGATTGCGTAGAGTCCGATGTCTTGGATTGTAATTTCCCTGAGTTGTTCACATTTATGAACTAGTGTTGTTTCATTATTAATGCCTATGAATCTTTGTTTGATCTTTATGCATCTTAATACTCAGTGTATTATTTTAAGTTGATGAAGTATGTCGGACAGATAAAAGATTAGCCCACTCACACGGGTAATCGCCTCTATTTACTGTGTGATAAATAGAGATGAGACTGTTTTTAAGCTTATTATCTAGGTGATAATCGAGCTCAAGCTTAAAATACGTATGTCGCCTTAACTGAGTGTTAAGATGAGGATATAATACTTATTATGTCCGAAAGTAAAATACCCCACATATTTTACTTTATCTGTCTAAGATGTCGATGTGAGTTCGATGAATTTTGTAAAAGAATAGATACATGAACTCAAGTTAGACATTGGGTATGTCGAACTATCATCTGTACGGTATTGAAAGGTGTAGACATACGCTCCATGGGAAATGAGTTAATACCGTAATACGTATTTCATACTACGTATGCATGAGCCGACCAATAAGAGTGACAAAAAGTTTGATCTCAACTTTTATGACGTGTGAGACTCTTAAGGAAAATAGTTCCTCAATTTTAGTGCCCTCATGACTTTTACTTATTCTCAAGGTTTCTATTTAGTGTTTGCTATCTTAGGATGTTGCCAATGGTCATGAGTTGATTTGATCTAATGGGACATTTCTAGAAAAGCAAGCTGAACTGAAATTGAGAGTTTGAAGGAAAGAGGAAGATCGATTTTGAAGAATCACATTGTAGTTTTTGTATTCACTGGTCGACCAATTATGATTGTCTTTGTGATAACTGTAATTGTGAATACAATATATATATATCATGTTTGAAAGAGATCAAGAGAAATATAAAATGTGATCGATCGATCTAGGGTACTGCATACTAAGTCTACTCGGAGTGTGACGCCCATTATGAGCTGTTATATATTCCTAACGGATGTATAGCAACGAGCTCTCAAAAGTATGCTGGTCGCACGGATTATTCACCGGTATGAATGTTGAAAAGAGGTAAAGAGAATCCTATTCGGCCCACCATGTGCGAGTGGGAGATGAAGGCCTTATTAGTATTGGGCTTAAGGCCCGTCCGCCCAAGTTGGGCCCAGAAAGCCCGGCCCACGGGAATAGGGCCCGTGGAAGGAGGTAGGTATAAAAGGGAGGAGAGAGAGAGAAAAACACACCATTTTGTTTTAAAGAAAAGACGTACGTTTTTCTCTCAACGCTCTCCCTCTCTCTCGTTGTTCTTCAAAGCGAAACCGGTGAGACGCTCGAAGGATTTTGCCTCCTCGGATCGAACAGGGATCAAGTTTTCTTCCTCTAACGGCGTCGGTGTCTAATCTGTGGCTTAAAAGGTACGCTCGAATCCGTGGTGTGCTTTAGGATCGGTGATACGTGTTGTTTTTCCCGGGCTCGTCTTCCGCATTGATTTAGGGGTTCGATTTAGTGTCGAATCCATTTTTCGGGGATCAGTCATTCCCAACATAAGGAAACACCGTATGTATAAGTAGTAGCATACCACACCAAAGCATGACGATGCTTCCATCAAACCAATGATGAGAGGATATAAGCAAGGTTACTAAGTTACATGGAATCTGTATGGAAAAGTGCTCACCAGAAATGAAAACAAGAAGATGCCAGCTCACACCAGCACATTAAAAGGTAAAACAAGAGCAACATGTTTAAGCACAATGCTCTTTCATTATCGTGATAATATTTTTTCTACAATACTGCCAAAATATGACCTCTCCAAATTGAAAGGCTTCAACAAAACAAAAAGACAAAGTTATCCTGAGTTAGATCACCCTTGATTTTACCTTCCCATATGCATGCCAGTTGTTTCCACACATCACGGTGCTACATGAATGATTACCAAGGAAGAAAGATACACATTTCCTGACATAAGAAAGAACCACTTACACAGCTAAGCATTTCCCCAGAACATGGTACTTCAAATGCAGTTTAGCTAGCCAATACCTGGCATGGGTGTTTGAATTGTCGGCCTCAAGAGCCAACTCAAAGTTCTCCTTCGCAGTCTAATCAGAATTGAATAGCAGAGAATACGGGAATGCAAAGAAAAAGAAATATCAGTGCAAGTCATCGTTAACAAAAAGAGAAAAGGTAAGAACTAAAAGGGAAGTCTAATCACTAGATTAACATAAAACTTCACAGTCTCTATATAAGATAAGAATGAAAGAGCCGATAGGGCGGAATTCGCGTACTCGTGGATCGAGCATGAAGAGGAGGCGGCCATGGTCGATCGGCTTGAGAGAGAGTGTTGCGTAGAGTGATCTCAACATGTTTGTGTTTATGCCTCACACAAACAGAGACCAACTGGGCTGGCGGGAGAGGAGTTTGGGTAATTCGGTTACATTCATTTGATCCGCGGCGGTTGACTGGGTTGCCGGGGCCCGTCAGGCCGTAACGGGCCGAAGTGAGTTGTGAGCATGACTGAGCGAAAGCCGACGGGATGAGCGGCGAGAATGGGACATTAGGGTTTTGAAATGCAAAACTACATATCCACCATTGATTATCTTTTAAGAATATCTTTTTAATATGGGTTATTACCATAAAAAACTTCAAACCGGTACATTTGTGATATATTTATCTCAAATTAATTTTTTAACCACAGAAAACCTAAAATCATTACTGATTTGGGGTTCTACTCTTCGTATATTATATGTGTACTAATTTGTGATTTTCTTTATATACGAATGGTAAATTAGTCATAAATATATTAATTTGAGATTTTTTTCTAATAAAAATACTATTTTTTGGTTGGTGATTTTTTTGTGATAAAAAATTAATTTTGAATAAATTTGTTACATACTTACCAGTTTGGAGATTTTCGTGATATTAACCCTTTTTAGTAATAAAAATTATATAAATAAAAAAAATCAATTTGGTTTCATTCATTCAGTTCACACCTAAAACCGAGAATCACCCAAAATCAGTTGGTTCGGTATAATTCCCATGCTCACCCCTAATTGGAAAGCAACTATATTTATATGTTGATACCTTTTGTTTTTTCAGTCTAGATTTCTTCCCTTTTTAGTTTCCACAAATAATTATTTTAGAATAAAAATTAAGGGTGATTGGTTCTCGATTAGTTTTAATCCCACTAAGGAATCGAAAACTAGACCAGGAGGACTAATTCCAATTTCTAAAATTGGGGACTAGTCCAATCCAATCCAATGGAACCGGTCATCTCACCTCAAACCCTAGATCTAACCAAAATCCTACTTCAAGTCCATTTCCCAAAATCATGAAATGACCCAAGTGATGCCTCCATCGTCAGCCAATTTTCGATACTGCAAGTGCCTCAAGAGCCACACAGTAAGCATCCAAGATGTTGCAAACGACTAGACAAAACCATGAGTTTGCTCATCACATCCGATTGCACAAATTTGCATAATAACAAACACAAATGCAAGACATGGATGCAGCCAAAAATTTTGAGCAAATTGAAAACGCAAAGAGTTCAAAATAAACTTGAATAGAGCAAGAGAGGAGGTGAGAGTCAAGATGAGACGCGACAGCGAAAGGGCCATCTAAGAGTGGAGTGATAGTTGAGAAGGATGAGACTCCTAAACTCAATCAAGAGAGGGAAAGACCGAAAGAGTGAAGAGCAAGGCGTGAGGCACTTAGGCGAGAGGTAAAGAGCCGCGCGAGATGAGAGGAGAAGAAAATTAGGGTTTTTGGTTACTGTTTTAAGAAATTAAAAAATATATCTGATTCCACCCTGAAATTAAAAACTCGACCAAAAATCTTCTCTTCGAATTTTATAAAACCAGGTCCCATAAAGCCAGGACACATAAAACCAGGAATTGTGGAAGTTACTCGTCCTCCTCCTTGGACGGCTTTGGCCAAAAGCAGCATCCACAGTTTTTTCTTGGGATGCAGGAGGCAAATTGGGTTCGCTTCTAATAGCAGGCGACATTTCAGTTTCTTTTATGGATTGAAAAAGAATTCCTATCTCTTCATGTCCCTGTTGATCTGCTAAATCTCTGGGTGTCCATCCATGGATGTCTGGTTTGTCGATGTCTGCCCCTCTATCCAAGAGGAACTTGACTATTTCAATGTTATCCTCAGAAACAGCGACATGAAGAGCTGTGGTCCTGTTGCTTTTAGGAAGCGTAACATCCCCACCATAACGACTGATCTCCTTGAGCAAGTCCAGATTATTCTGTTCTGCTGCTGTGCACGAAAATTGACCCACGTCTCCAGATACTAAATTGGCACCATTTTCCGCTAGCAACTTGACCACGGGTTCATTACCGCCCTTTATTGCCTCCCAAAGAGGCACATTTCCTTCTGAATCTGCAATTCCAATTCAATTAGCTGATAGCAAACTATTGACTACAGAAATGCTCATAAAAAGTTGAGTCACGATAACCCGATGGACAAGGTTGTTAATGCAGTCAGACATGTGAGGATGATTTGGTGATATCTCCATGCCAATATTTCAAGAATGTTCCAAAATAATTTTCTCATGACCACCTAAAGCTTTGCTCTGTGAAGATGAAGTCAGAGGGTGGAATAATCTGTATCTAAAAGAAGGCAATTGTCAGCGTTGACTTATCATTCTTTTAATATATATATACCCACAAGAAGGCAACAGCTGCGGAGAATAAGAGCACAGGGTATGCCATAAGCAGAAGGCATCAAAAACTGTTTTTCATCAAGAAAATAGGTATGGCTATTTGTATGTCAAAAACTCTATAACAGCTAAAGAAGGAATTGATGGAAACAAGATGCCAATAACAAAAGAATAAACCTTGCTTTGTTCCTCTCCATGCATCAGGCAACATGCTGAGAACAATAGTGTGATGTGAACTCATTATATTAAACCCAGAAGAAAATTCAATTAGCATCGTATTATGTGTGTCAGTGGTGGCCATGATTGGCAAAACAGAATGAGCAAATTTGATATTCTATATTTAACACTGTGCCTAGAGTCATCTCAAGTGTATTGCTTACTAAATGCAAGTGGACAACGGGACAATGTGATGTCAGGTTTCATTTGCAGCAAACCTGACTTAAAAAATTGAAATATATAGAAAAAGTGATGCCTCCACAAGTTGGTTCCAAGTTTGTATGCATATTAATACGTCCTTTCAAATGATAGAGAGGTGATAAGGTCCACTGAAGGGCCAAAACTTCTTAATTAATATTTACATGTTCTGGAAAGCTGTTTGGGGTTTATCCTTCAACACCCAATACATTGACCAGGCCAAATCAGATATTAAGCTTACGTCGTACTCTGATTTTTTAGCAAAACTCTAGTTTATGAATGTGGTGTTTATACGTCAACACTCAATGTCAGATGATAAGCTTATGTCCTACTCTCATGTTTTAGGAAACTCTAGTTTATGAATCTGGTTATTCACAAGCACCCGGTAATAAGCAACTTGCAGTAGGGGACTGACAAAAAAAAAAAACATTTTGAAGTCGAAAGTTTTCCTCAGATATTAAAGGAAAAGAGCAACCTCGGCTATTAGGATCTGCACCATAATCCAGAAGGAGGAGCGCGCAATTCTCGCTTCCTTTAGATGCTGCAATATGCTGGATACACAAAAGTCGGAACAGACGAGGAGAGTTGGTAATCTCTAGTAAGTAACATCGAGGCAAAGCCAAAGGCAAATTCTACTAACCAGAGGTGTCCTCCCACTGTTATCTGATTCATTAGGATCTAGGCCCCGTCTCAGTAGTTGGCTCAACATCAAGTTGTCTACTCTCAATGTGGCAAAGCATAAACTGAGAGGCAGGTCCAATCGACCGTGTGTCACCATGTTCTCTGCGTCAATCAGAATGCTCTCCATGGTCGGATCCTTGAGGTCCTTCAAGTGCTAGTCAACACAGAAATAAAAACAAAAAGGTTCAGTAAAACTCATCCAGGAATCTGGACAAGAAGTTGAGTGAACAGGAACTAAGAAGACAATGGCATGAGCTGCAGCATCGTGGTGTTCCCGGCATACACACCTGAAGGAGATTGTTCATGATAATGGTCCCATCTTCAACATTTGACTGGATTATATTGAAGAATGTGGTACGATTTAGCCGTAGCAGCTGGCTCAATCGTTTCGTCCGCACTGTGAAAAGCTGTGGCCTGTAGCAAAGTACACCAATCTCCCCGCAAATATCACCACTTTTTGCCTCTCCAACAGCCTGCATCAGTTTACAGTCATGTTATTTTATGTTTTCTTCAAGCCTACAGTATATTGATGTTTTGAGAATTATACGTACCTGTTTCAGTTCCATTAACAACTAGCAGATCCTGCAAGACATCAAGTTAAAAGAAGAAGTATTAAGGATATCACTTCACTTCACCAGACAACCATTTAAATATATATATAAGAAGTACGACTTTTTTTGTTGTTTAATCCTTTTTTCAATGATTGATTAATGAAAATATTTAAAATAAATTATAAAAAGAAATGACGTCCTCGACTTATAGAAGGAAATGAATAACCAAAATCTAAGGTGAGCTTTTAAATATTTGTCCTCGATCGGTCAATCTTTTACATTAATTAACCATTTAACTAAACATAAGAAGCATCGAACTTTTGTTATATGACTTTTTGTTGTGTAAGCCTTTTACTTTTTCCTTAAGTGTGTTTCTTTTCCTTAAAATATCTTATAATTTCAATTTATATATCCATCAATTTCTATCAAATTAAAATTTTTATTCATATTTTCTGATAGTAATATTTTAGTTAATTTTTTTTTCTCCATTTTTCTTAATTTTTCAAATTTTTTTTTTTCAGAAATTAAAGTAGCCTGCGGAAGCGCCCCTTCTCCTTGAGAAGGAAAATGATTTGGGTGCCTATTGCAAAAGGGAAGGATTGAGCTTTGTTTGATGGGCTGGCTCGAAATTGCATGAATTCGATGGCCTCGTTAACGATTGGACTCCAAATTCTAAACGACAATTTAGTTCCAAATTGCTAGATTGATGAATTACAAAAATCAGGAAAAAAATAGTAGATTTATGGAGAAGTTATCTTACGTTGACCGATATGACCTCGAACATTAAATATGTGGGTTCTATTGTGAGGCATGTATAATAAATGGTTGAGATGAACTTGGTTTACATGGTCTATGGACCCTATAATAACCATTCAATTTTATGGTAATTATACCCCGTCTTTTGTTCTGAGTCAAGTAACATTGAGAGCATTGATTCTGGTTCATTGATAAGCATATCACTAAAAATCACTACCGTGTTGAGATAATCACAATTCATGACTAAAAAGAACATGAATTTCACAAAATTTATTCCGTTCGAATTTCACTTTGCATGTGACATGAATGATGAAAACAAGTCCACACGATCTTTTCTACCGGGGTTTAGAAAAAGGCCGGCGGTCGGCCGAGCTGGCCGGCCAAAACGAGCATATTCAATCTCGCCATGTTGTTCTTATTCTTCTAGTTCTCCCCCTCATGAAGTCTCCGTCCTTGCAAAATTACAAAACTAAACGGGCCGCTTTCGTCAACGTGCATGTCTTCATGCGGACACGAGAAAGTTCGTGATAAAAGCCCTTGGATGGCAACGACGCTCGACGTAAATATCTTACGCGCGCTGTTGCTTGTGGAAATTGGAATGCTTTGCGGATTCGTCCACTAACGTTGTCCGTCCATCATCTGTCGACGGCCAATTTGAACTCGTGCTCCGCAAGCAATCTTGATTCGCACGTTGGATTTTGAAAGGAAAAGTATTCCAAAAAAAAAAAAAGTCTTGTCAATTTTGTTATAAATATTTCTATCGTGCTAATTTACTACTAAACATTTTTCACATTTTGTCAATTTTTTTTTGTTGAAAATTGCTGACGTGGACATTGGTAATCCGACATGGCATGGCCATCTTGACGTAAATGTTTTTAATAATATTTTAATATTATTTGAATTCGTTATAATTTTTTTCTTTTTGCCTTTCATTGGCAGCACACCCTTGCCAGCAAAATGAATGAAAAATAAAAATAATAATAAAATAATAATAAATCCAAAACGTTTAAAATTTATAAAAATAATATATGTTAACGTCAGTCATACCACATAAGATGATTAGCATTCATATCATCGATTTTCAGTTAAAATTGGTTGTAAGGACTTAATTGACAAATTATGATGATGTTTATAATTAAATTGACACAATTGAAAAGTGTAAAACTCAATTGGTACAAGTGTAATAGATTTTATGACTTTTTTTTTTTTTGGGTACTTTTCCTGAATTTTGAATATTCTACCCTTCGAGTTGTTTCCTTTTGCTCCTTCTTATATAAATTTTAGCGGGTTAATGATGGTATTACAGAAAGGGCATGCGATTTTGTTTAATTTCACAGAAAAATGGTTTCAAAATCCAAAAAGAGGAAGAAAAATAATGTAGTAGAATTTCAAGTCGAACACGCCTTGACTTGTGCTACACTATGATGTGATTTTAAAGTCGAGTGTCACGATCGTTTGTTTTCTAAGTTAGGCCGTCAAGAACAATGCGATATATTATCCTAAGATGATTGTGATTTTTTTAATCTAAATGCGATTTGCATCCATTTTCCACGTCAATAATTCAAAGATAAAAACAAGTCTGTTTTTTAGAGCGCGCAGGTTTCATGGTTGATAGGGTATTTCCCCTTAACCGTAACTTGTGTTTTCTCGAGAATCGCAACGGGGACATATTCTCAAAATAAAAATAACATAAAAAAATAGACAGAACAAAAAAATATATATATTAGCTTTCTCCCATCATTTAGAAAGATGAGTTTAGATGAAAAGTTATCGACTTTATGGATGGAAAGAACTAATATGTATTGTCCTACACATGGTCAATATGGAGAGAGATATGGAGAGAGGGATAGAGTTATATATATATATATATATATATATATATATATGGAGTTGGAGATTGCCAATCAATTAGCACTTATCCACGTTAAAATGTGAAAATTTCAGATAAGTTCGTGATGGTCCTATACACGTATACCTAGTTAAGATATATTCTACTAGGTAAGCTCCAAAGGGCATAAGTTGATATAACTCCTAATCCTAAAATCTACCATGTACTCATCGATTTTCAAGTTTGACATCCGAAACCCACCTGCCATCTCTATCTTGTAACATCTAGCACCCACCCTAAAACCTACCCTGACCATGCTGATTCCATGCCATGTTTCGACGAACTTCTTATCCAGTAGAACACTTATAATAAACAAATATTCCAATCTATTAAAAAAAATGAAAGACAAAGAAAATAATATATGTGTTGATTATCCGAGATGACATGACCGTCGTTAATGTGAATATTTTTAAGAATATTTTAATATTATTTGAATTCGTTATAAATCTCTTTCTTTTTTTAATTTTTTTTCCTTTCATTGGCAGCACCCCCTCGCCAGCGAAATGAAAGAAAAAGAAAAAGAAAAATAAATTAATAATAAATCCAAAACATTAAAAAAATTATAAAAATAATATATGTTACCGTCGGTCATACCACGTAAGATAATTAGCGTTCATGTTAGCAATTTTCAATTAAAATTGGCTGGAATGACTTAATTGACAAATTATGATAATATTTATGACTAAATTGAAAAGTACAAAATTCGGAACCGCAAGAACAGAATACATTTCTCTCCAACGCAGCATTACCCGAGAACAATAGGGCCGGGCCCAATTCCATTAGCTGAGGTGGATCTAATCGACCGATAGGACGGCATGGCTCAAACCGTTAAAGATGTGGGGAATCGGCAAGGATTGGACGACCCAGATTGTTGCACTTTGAAGTTAGTATAAAAAATACGCTCCCCTCTCTCTCTCTCTCAGGGGGACGCACGGGATGATTCCCCGCGATATCTGCCGCACGACGGAACATCCCGGGCGAGAAAGTTAGCTCGGGAACGGAACATTGGAACTGCCCAATAGATCACCGATTGAGCGGGTTTGGATTAATTTTCACTTTTCAACTCATGTTTAACTATTTTTAAAATTCCGTTTCAATTCTCAATTCTCCGAATTCATTTCCATTGCACAATACTAATCAGTGCTCAATACTTTTTCATATCGATACAATTTTAGAGAGTGAGATTGTTGTTGTAACTTGAATTTACTCGATACTTGATTTCTCACTATTTGTGTCTAGATAGATCTTGGAGGATGGTGATGGGCTCTTTTTATCCTCCTGGAGCGGGTAATTGTGTGGAAATATCTGAAGAAAAGAGAGGGGAAATATCTGAAGAAAACCAACATAAAACGTCAAGGAAAGATTCCGTCCTCTGATTTGCTTTCAATCGACTGGCTTTATGGGCACGCCAACAAAGACGTCCTCAATCGGGTTGATGTGAAATCTTCGAACAGCGGTGGTATACAGAGCAGAATCGTCATTGAGCAGAAGACAAATTGCGTGAATACAAAAAAAGAAGGGTTGTCGGTCGGATCACTCTGCTTCGCCCGTCCCTTCCACTCTTCCTTTTCCTAAGCCAGCTGCCGGAGGGATGATAACGACGTTCGACGCGAAATTTTGATTGATTAGCCCATCGTAACACTCAAGGATTAGCAAGATCAAACAAGTGCTGGTGTGTTTTGTGTCTGAGAGCAACACGAGAATCGCGTAACGCATTGATTCACGTCGTTGTCACCCGACAATGATCGACAGGGACCCAGATATTTTTAGCTTGCATAGTCCATGTGGGGCTGTAATAACATATCATGGAGGCACAAGACATTCAGTTGATAGGTTTACCAAAGGCAAACCTGGAAAGAACACTGGACGTCCGAGATACGATCTGACCCATGACTAAACACGATCGGGACATTGTAATTGAAATTTACAGGTTCTGTAACGTAAATATACAATTCATTGCCAGCTTTGTCTTGCTTTGGCTACACATGCTTTGATCTACATAATAGTTTACTTTGAAAGGATACTGCATCTTGAGTTATGTAAGGGATGCTTGCAACAATATCGCATAGCACTCCAAAACACAGCCAGGTCACAATGTCATGGCTGGGTTAAAAACAGCTCTGTGCTAAAAGTAGCCTTATTAGCAACTGCACAATCTAATTTCGGGCTTCATTATCATTATTTCAAGCATGGCATACAAGTATGAAATGGCTCTCCCTCTCATCAATCAAACACCCCAGCTCCCTGTGGGTATTCTAATATAAATTAGCTACAGCACCTCATCCCTCGGCAGCAGTAGCAGGCACGTTCACTGTTATGATATCATAATTTGGTAATTCATTCCACCTCTGCACATTCCCTGACAAGAGAACAGCTAAATACACAGACATGAATGGTCAGACCAGAATGCTTTCTAATAAGGATCAGCGGAGCAAACAGGAACCAAGTACTATCCAATGGAGGCATTCTGGGGTGTTGGGTATTTTTCTGTGATTCTGTAGGCATGGGTTTTCCTCTAGCTCAAAATATACAGAACATGTGATCACAAACATCAGTGTTTCCATTCAAGAACTTCTCAGTTTGAGTGTACAAAGAGTTTATGCATGTGACGTCCAAAACTGAGCAAGAACGTCAGTCATCCATGAGAAAGATAAAATCACGAAATCCTATGATCGTCCCATATGACGCAATCTACCAAAATTCATTGTAATAACAGCATCAAGCAAGCATGTTTACACTCCTTGTCATGAAAAATTAGCTAAAAGCAGGAAAAACCTAGAGTCCAATCCAAAAGAAATTTCCGGTGGCTGCAGGGAATCGGGTGTTCTATCCCAAAGTCATTTCCGCTTCTCAGCTACTCGCGTAGTCCGATACGCTAGCATTCGAAAAAAGAATCGGACGGAGAGCACAAGCAATCGAAACCCACATTTCTCAGAAGCTGCCGATGGATATGCTACCACACCTCTGCACCTCCATCATTCTCCCACTTCCAATACGGAAGATGTATTACTGATCTAGTGACCTTCAAATCCGAAAACTACATGGAGCAAATCACCTCATTCTAGAGGGAATCAATTCAACCCTAAAACGCACCGAAACACCACCATCAGGGTCGCATTTCGCAAGCCAAAATCAAAGCACGCCACAGAACCAAACCCTAGCAATTGCCACAACTCTCGGGAACGCAACCAAGCACCCATTTTTCCAAATTAAAAAACTATATGGAGCAAATCACCTCATTCTAGAGGGAACCAATTCAACCCCAAAACGCACCGAAACACCACTATCAGAGTCGCAGTTCGCAAGCCAAAACCAAAGCACGCACAGACCCAAACCCTAGCAATCGCCACAACTCTCGGGAAAGCAATCAAGAACCCATTTTTCCAAATTCGAAAACTACATGGAGCAAATCACAATCACCCCATTCTAGAGCGAACCAATTCAACCCCAAAACGCACCGAAACACCACTATCAGAGTCGCATTTCGCAAGCCAAAATCAAAGCACGCCACGGAACCAAACCCTAGCAATAGCCCCAACTCTCGGGAACGCAACCAAGATCCCATTTTTCCCGAAAAATCAGAAGGAGCGGGGGCGTACCCAGGAAGCGGATTTGGAGAGGGTGGCGAAGGCGAAGCGGTGGTCGGGGTTGATGGCGAGCCAGATCTGGCATCGGCTAACATAAGATAAATTTGTCATAAATATATCGGTTTGGAGTAAATTTGTCAAAAGTGTATCGTTTTGAGTTTTTGGTGATTAAAAAATTAGTTTAGGGTAAATTTATCATAGATATACAAATTTTGGATTTTTTAGGGTATTAATCCTTTAATAAATTATAATTTGAAAGTACATCAAAAAACAAGTTTGATTAAAATGGTGTTTGAAAAATCATGTTTTGCAAAGGACTTATACTATTGTTTTTTATTAAAATAAAAAATAAAACCTCAATCCAACGATGGACTCAGCGGCCAACAAGTTGATGGCGAGCCGAGATCGGCATCGGCTACCACCGAGGGTCGTTGGGATCGCGTGACCTCCAGCAACATGAGGGGAGGACATTTCTAGAATTACGAAAGTTTAGAGAAAGCAAAATTAGAAGGAGAATAATGTATTAGCATTCCAAAAATACTCAAAACCCAAAGCACCGCTAGACCAATTTTAGAGCTTACGCCTTCCTAAAGCTTTCTAAAAGATTTGCCAAAGACCATTTGCGAACGATTTTGGTCGATGGAGATGTCAATGCTATGTGCTAGAGCAAAGAGTTGAAAAATGGGGAAAAGTACTAAAAAAAGTTCTAAACATATTATATTGATACTAATTCAATTATAAACTTTTCAATTTGACCAATTTAATCCTAAACATTTTACATTTGGTACAAATTCAGTTTATCTAGTCATTCTTTACTGGAAAAGGCTTACATGGATTCCAAGTCAATGCCAGCCGGGCGCCAACATGGACGTCGGAGTCCAAAACGACCTTATTTCGCTTTAAATAAATAAAAAAAAAAAACCTTTTTTTTTCTCCCAAAACGCCTCGTTTTGTTTGCCCCAAATCAATCGTTCCCTCCCTCCCTCAGCAACAATTGCTCTTTCACCTCACCTCCCTTCTGCCTTTGTGCCATCACCTCTAAGCTAGACCAAAGGTTTGATCTTTTCTTCATGGCCATGCTATCTAATCAAAGAATACTAGAGTTTTACTCGAGTTTTGCTCAATCGTTTGCAGCTTCTCTTGCTTGTATGCTTTTGCAGTTCGAAATCGACAATCCTACCATTAGTTGCTAGAAAAGGCTTGAGATTGACGATGATCACAAATTGTTAGTTCTCTATACTTTTGCTCTTTCTTGTGCTCGTTTGGTTTAACCAACTCTTCTGAATGTGGGTTAATTCTCAATTTCGTTTGATTTTTTGCGAACAACATTGTGTGGTGCCCATATTTTTTGTTTTTGGCTATTGTTTATGCTCGTTTTGCTAGTTAAGATATGCTGTTGTTAATGTTGGGGAGTGTGTTCAATGCATTAAGTATTTATTCATTTGGTTTAACCAACTTGTCTATACGTGGGTTAGTTTTTAATTTCTTTTGATGTTTTGCAAACAATGTTGTGTGGCGTCAAGTTTTTTTTTTTACTACTGTTTATGCTTGTTTTACTTTTTAAGATATGCTATTGTTGACGTTGGGGAGTGTGTTTAGTGCATTGAGTTTTTGTTCGTTTGGTTTGACGAACTCGTTTAAATATGGGTGAGTTTTCGATTTTATTTGATGTTTTACGGACAACGTCGTGTGGTGCTCAGAATATTTGTTTTGGCTACTAACTGTGCTTTTTTTTTTGCTTGTTAAGATATTCTGCTATTAACGCTAGGAAGTGTGTGTAGCGCATTGAATTTTTCAACTGTTGTGTAGTTTTCCTGTGGTGTTCATTAGTAGCATATGGGATAATTGGTTTATCTTGAGATAGAGAAAGGCTGTTTGAGGGGAGGGAGGGTACTAAATGCTAAACTTGAGTAGATTTACCATTTGATTCTTGTTTTATAAAGAATTTATCTTATCTATGTATGTATGTGCTCATAAAGAGTTGTTGGCTTAATTGGAGTTGAAATCCTATTTGCCTAAACTTTGTAGTTGATGCTGATGTTTGCTTAGATTTTGGGACATCAAGATCGATATCATGTGTATAGTTTGCGAGAAAAATCACTCTAATGTTGACTTTGGCTAGACATGAAATATATATATATATATATATATATATATATATATATATATATAGTCTGATGTAGTTGGTTCAACATTTGTCTTTGAGGCATGAAACAAATTTTTGGAGTTCTTATTTGCGTTTTCTTTTAGTAAGCTTGTTGCATCCTAATAGGGATAGAAATTGTAGTTCCACATAATGAGGTGCATTTGGGACCTGGTTTTCTACCGTTGAGATTGATTTTATATCGGAATGAGTTATGTATGTTGTTGCTATTGAGGTTAGATCATATAGATATACACCAAACTGCTATTGTTGGACTTCTTTACAGGTTAGAAATGTTCCGACTAGTATTGATTTTGAAAGCATAACTCTATAATCTTCACAATTGATGAAGACATTAATGAATTCGTCACAGTTGAGGACATCGGCCCCTATAATCAACAATGATACATCTATGTTTTTGCTATTGTGGCATCAAATATTCTTTATAGACAGCAAAGACGAAGGAGAATCGAGGAAGAAGATATTACGGCTACCTGAAATACAAAATCAATGAAAGTTGCGGTTTTTTTTATTTAGGTTGATGAAAAATGTACTAATCAACAAGAAGTGTGTCGATGATATTTCACCGAAGCAATGTTGAAGAAAAACTAGTGTTGACCCTTAGTGAGGATGATGACATTTTAATGGATATTGAAATCAGAGCCCTTAAAGCACAATAAAACGCGTCAAACAATATGCGGCAAAGTTAAAGAAATAAAATTCGACATTGAAGACTATGTTGATTGTGTCGTGGGTTTTTTTTATAGTAATTCTAGGAAACATGCTATTTGGAAATTTAAAACTTAATGATGTAATGAGCTTGCCGTAGGGTGTGTTAATGTTGATCTTGTTATATAATCTATTTTAGTACATTGTTACGATATAGTTTGTATTTGTCCACATGTTGGAGTATGAATATGAACGAAGTGAAAGTTGTTTGCACTCTCTTGTGTCATATGCAATTTTATTTCTCAACCTCAACACCAAAGACGTATCGTTCTTGATGTCACGACGTGTTATTATGAGTAATGACATGCGATATGAAAAAAAGCAATACAATCTCACTCTCTCATAAACAAATGACCACAACACAATAAACAAGCAAATAACATATGCACAACCTTCCATCCAAATGGTTGCCAAAGAGTAAAAAGAAGACAATTTCTTATTAAAGGTTCAAAAAACCTATTACATGTGGGACATCAATATTTGGGTTGTTGTATATTTATTAAGGAAGTACAAAAGAAAAAAAAAACCAATGTAAAATTCATGCCCTAGAACTTACAACAAGTAAATTGAAACAAGACGATTGGACAAATATATGAACTTTGTGTCACACATGAGAACAAGACACTAATATTGAAACAAGCTTGAAGAGATACACTTCTAGATAAACACATATCACAACCACAATATAGAGAAACACATATCAATAACTAAATCCTTCAAAAAAACATGATTATGCCCAAAAAGTTTCTTGCGCCCACATATTAAATGGGCACGCAGCACCGGGCACAGCTTCAATACCCGCATTACCATCATCTCCATAAATCAGCAGATGCACCAAAAGAATTCCATCACCAAGTGCCAAAAATAACATTAACTCCAAAGACAATCAAATAAGTAAGAGCAAAACTCATTACCTTCTCTGAAACCACTATTGAACCTGCGAGGTTGAGTTTTTCTTCAACAACTCTGTTGGTTGTTGTCCATGTTGGAGAAAACTTCATTATCTATTTTAAAGTTGACAAAACGTTTCCTTCTATCAAAGTTTGAAGACCGCCAGACTCAAGATTTAAGGTTTGCCCTCATTGACAGTTTCTAGACCGACGAAGAAATCTTATCCAGATGCGAGTATATCTTTTAAGGATTTGATTCGTTTGGTTGAAGATTATCTCACGGCTAGAGATAGCATCCTGAGATCTATTATTCGTATTGCATTTAATTTGAGTAATTTAGATCCGTTGATTGGCGAAGTATACTTGGAAGATTTTACTTATGAAAACCTAGATCCTGATTGTATGGGCTAATATGATTGGTGGGTTATCTTCATATTCTTGAAGTAACTCGAGATCTCCATAATTGATTCTGTCCAACGGATAGATTGGAAGAATTCATTTGGAAGGTACCAACGGTTATGAAAGCATGGAGGAGTATATAAAGAAGATGCTCTAGTTATTCGAGTGTGTGCGAGATAGAAAAATTCCAAAGTCTGAAACCCTTTGTTCTTTGCTAGTTCATTTGTTGAGCTTAAATTTGTATTCAAAAGAGAGACTATATACTTGTGAGACTTTGAGGAAGTATAGTAGAGTTTCTACACTGTGGAATCAAGGATGTGAGACTATAACATCTCTTTTGATTTATAGTGAAATCCAGCTGGTGGGCTGTCATTGCGAGAGAGTGGACATAGGCTTGGTCTAAGCCGAACTTCTATAAAATCTTGTGTTTCAATTCTCTTTCCCTTATCTCTTTACTTAATTCGCAATCTTATATTTTAACTTACAATCTTTTGCATCTTTAGTCTACCGTTTTCATATAAGTTGAATTAAGTTGTTGAGTTTCGTAAAATTTGTTTTTACACCTATTCACCCCCTCTAGGTGTTCGTACTAACACTATCAATTGGTATCAGAGTCTGTGTACTCATTTAATTAAAGTGTTTTTACTTCAGAGTTAAAGATCCATGACTCATATGTTGGCTCTAGCTTTGGTTGAAGGGCAAAGCAATACCATACCGCCTTATTTCGATGGAAATGAATACAGCATATGGAAAAACAAGATGAAAGTATTCTTAAGATCGAAAGATCCTTTGGAATGGGATGTGGTAGACAAATGAATCATTCCTAAAGCTACAACAGTCTTGGAAAGTGGGAAAGAAGCTACAGAGGCTAGCGACATGACTCAAGAAGAGATAATCAATAGACAAGTTCTTGATGTAAAAGCAATTTACTCCTTATATTGTGCATTATCCCATACTAAATATAACAGAATATCTTCTTATGAAACGGCTAAAGAAGTCTGGGATAAACTGCACATCACCTATAAAGGAACATATCGAGTGAAAGAAACCATAATCAATATTCTGCTCAATCAATATGAAGGCTTCAAGATGAAATTAGGAGAATCTATTACTGATATATTTAGCCGTTTTACAGAAGTCATAAATGGTTTTGAGTATCAGGGTCAACCAATCTCAGGATCCATGAAAGTTAACAAATTGCTGCGTGGACTTTCCAAAGAGTGGAATCACGTGAAAACCTCGATAAGGGAAACACAAAGGATCATGCCACTCTCCGTTGCCGAATTGGTTGGCACACTTCAGTCCTATGAAGTGGAGCAAATCAATAAAGAAGAAGATCCCAAAGGTAAGAAGTCTATTGCCTTAAAATCTAACGATGATGAACGGATGTTTACTCATTTTCAGCCTAGATTGGGAGTGGCTGCAAACATTACTGATGGCTCCAATCTGTTTAGATAAAAAAAGTCATAAGAAGGTTTATTCGAATCTTTTGAAGAGAGGGGTGATGAACCCTAGAACCGTTGACTTTGATTTCCTTGATTCGATAAAGGTCAATCTGTGCGAGAAATTTGCTTTATTGCTACTGAAACAATTCTGTTATGAATCTACTGCTGCTTTTTCTGAACTCACCGCGTACTTTTACTCGAACTTATCCTTCTTGGATGCAAACAATTTTACTTTCACTGTGAAGGACAAGGAATTTCTGGTAAATATAGACACATTGGCTGACATAATTGGGGTGGAAAGAACGAGTTTCCAACCAATTAGTGTGTTTATTGCTCATGCTATTCTGTCATTGGTGAGAGACAGGGATGTTGAAGGGAAGATTTCTTACTCAAGGATGAGTGCTTCTAACACTTTGCTGCACAAGATTGTGATAAACTGCATTTGTCCCAAATCGACATCCAAGATGATGTCTCTCGATTGGAAGCTAAATTGATGTGTGCCATCAATATTAGATTTAACTTCTCTCTGCCTCACACCATATTATTTCATATGTACTGCACTATGGTGAAAGATAAGGGACAACTCCCTTACTTTGCTCTTATCTCGCGTCTCTTTAGACACTTTAAAATTCACATTTCTGCACTATTATGCCTGTCAACCATCTCTCCAATGGTGATTGGTTTCAAAATGGTCACAAAGATGAGATTGAAAGAGCTGAACAAAGTGTTGGAGCATATGAAGGATAAGTCTTCCACCAAAGCAAAACAAGACTCTGCTGCTATGAAAAGAAAAGGCAATGAGCTCATGGTTGCTCCAGTGAAGAAGAAAAGAATTCTCATCTTGCAAGATGAAGAAGATGATGATGAACTGACTCTATTAGTCTTGAGAAACTTAAAGAGTTTTGTTAGCTTGCGTGAGACAAAAAAAGAGCCAGAAGAAGAGAAAAGAGGGAGAGAAGACACATAAAAGGAAGAAGAACAGAGGAGGACAGAGGAAGGAAGAGAAGAAGATGAAGAAGAAGATGAAGGAAGAGAAGAAGAAGAAGACAAAGAGGAAGAGGAAGAAGAAGAGAGAGAGAAGGAGAACAAGATAAGGGTCAAGAAGACTCTCTTGAGCCAACCTTGGCTATCTCTCTGTCTAATGCGTCTGAGATAAGAGGAACTGGATCTGTTGATGCTCAACACTCTAAAGATGAGGAAACCTTACCTACTCCACCTGAGGGCATCAAAACAGGGGGAGCTGTTGGACCAAAAGGTATTTCTTCACATTTATTTGCTAGTGATGTAAGTCGTTCTGTAGCAGACCCAGAAGATGTGTATGCCTCGCACTATCCAAAAGACAGTCATGGTGGACAATCTGCTATAGCTCCATCATTTCTCAAAATCCTTGAATTTGACTTGGCTGGTCCTAGTGATGCAACGGCTCAAACAACAGACTTTTCAAGACTGCTGGAAATTCTATTGGAAGTTAGAAAACATCAATATGCTATGGGATTTGAGATGCAGGATTTCAAGAATGCTTTTAAGGCCACTTTAGTGTCTTTGCATGAAGAGTTGAATGCCCTGAAGATTCAAGTACAGTCTAATGTGCAGGGTGAAGATTTTTAGTCACTAAAGCAGAGTTTCGAAAGGCTTGAGAAGACAGTGCATTCTATGGGAGAATTCGAGCTTGTTTGTCTTCCTAAGTAGCCTTGATTTTGACTTCATTTTCAATCCATCTCTTTTTAGTCTATTCTCCACTTTTTGCTGTTGACAAAAAGGGGGAGATGTTTTATGCAAATTTGATTTGATGACTTATCTTCATATCTTTTTGATTGACTTTTTGATTTGGACTTTATCTTCTGTTTGGTGTGGTTTTGATTTGGACTGGTTTGGACTGATGATGCTTGCAAGTAACTTAAGCTATTATTGATTATGTTAAAGATAGTTGTGTTTACAGGACTAACACGTTTTCTATGGTTGTAGAATTGCTACTATCCTTATCATAATCTCTAATTTTCATTTATAATAAATCTTGGTTTGCTTAAGTGTTGTCTTGTAGGTCTAAGTGTCCAAATATGTGGGAAAATTTTGTTACTATAGAAAATGGGGAGATTGTTGGAGAAAACTTCATTATCTGTTTTGAAATTGACAAAACGTTTCATTCTATCAAAGTCTGAAGACCGCCAGACTCAAGATTTAAAATTTTCCCTCATTGACAATTTCTAGACTAACGAAGAAATCTTATCTAGATGTGAGTATATATTTTAAGGATTTGATTCGTTTGGTTGAAGATTATCTCACGGCTTGAGATAGCATCCTAAGATCTATTATTCGTATTGCATTTAATTCGAATAATTTAGATCTGTTGATTGACGAAGTATAATTGGAAGGTTCTACTTATGGAAACCTAGATCCTGATTGTATGGGCGTGCATGATTAGTGGGCTATCTTCATATTCCTTAAGTAACTTGAGATCTCCCTAATTGATTTTGTCTAATGGGTAGATTGGAAGAACTCCTTTGGAAGGTGCCAACGGTTATGAAGGCATGGAGGAGTATAGAAGGAAGATGCTCTAGTTATTCGAGTGTGTGCGAGATAGAAAAATTCCTAAGTCTGAAGCTCCTTGTTCTTTGATAGTTCATTTGTTGAGCTTAAATTTGTATTCAAAAGAGAGATTAGATACTTGTGAGACCTTGAGGAAGTGTAGCAAAGTCTCTACATTGTGGAATCAAGGACGTGAGACTGTAACATCTCTTTTAATTCATAGTGAAATCCAGCCGGTGGGCTGTTAGTGCGGGAGAGTGGACGTAGACTTGGTTTAAGCCGAGCCACTATAAAATCTTGTGTTTCAATTCTCTTTCCCTTATCTCTTTACTTAATTTGCAGTCTTATATTTTAGCTTACAATCTTCTGCACCTTCAATCTACCGTTTTCATATAAGTTGAATTAAGTTATTGAGTTTCGTAAAATTTATTTTCACACCTATTCACCTCATCTAGGTGTTCGTACTAGCACTATCAGTCCAGAGACGAAAAAATTTTACTCCTTCAAAGTTGAAATGTTGTCCATCTTTATCTGTTCTATGGAGTCCACATGGTTAGCACAATATATATATATATAGATAGATAAGTTAGTCGTATGACTAATGAGAAGAATAGCAAGTTGAACAACATCGTATAATAGAAAAATATAGAACTTGTTGACAGAAGCATGCACTACATTCTAATGACAAAATTCCCAACTGAAATACGAGCTATTTATCCTTAAGAAATAAAAATGGAAAAAATGAGTAGTTTACCTTCAATGACTTGTTTCCCTCCAACCCTTTAGCCCCTAGTGCGCCCCCATAGTTGTGGCTGAAAATACATCATCCATCAAAATCTTCAATGAAGCAAAACAAAAGCACGCCACTAGAAGCATATCAAAGATGTGCTGACCATGGAAATGCAAGTTCACACATGCAAACAAAACTCAGGTGCATCTTTGTAGTAGAGACTAAGATTTGTTGATGAACTTAAACTAATGCAAATGAGACAACAAGAAATTTCAAAATGGATGGGTACAATTTTTTGGGGACCATCATTGGAAAATTAACTTACTTTAGATGCAAATTTTGTATGGTATCATTCTCCAACAATGCTCCTGCAAGACTTGTAAATCCCTAACACAAGCGAATAAATGAACAGTTGATAAACAGAATAGTCTAGCAAACTTTTGGTTCCTAACAAATAACAACTAGCTAACAATCTTAGATGATAAAGTAAATGCATATAGAATAATTAATCATATTTTTGTTGAGTTCAAGAATTCGCAAAGTTGAGTTTTTTTTTTTCAACAACTCTGCAATAGTCTTAGCTCCCTCCACACAAAAAGTATGATGACATCTCCAATCTGTCACTATTTGGAAGGCTTAAACTTCATCCAGAATTCAGTGCTTGGTAAACATGTCGCAGTCAAGACAAAGAATACCTCATCCCCAAATCAGTACTATCCAGTAGGAGCTTCTGGATAGCAGAATTATTCACCAATGCATCGGACTCTATCAACAAGAACATGTCACTAAAGAGCTGCTTCGAAAACAAGAAATTTCAAATCATAAGAGACAAAGAAACACATGTACTAGAGCGTTGATGTGAAAAACTGTGTTGTTATTTGCAAAAATAAGCAATAATCAAATAATGGAAACACTAAAATTGATCCATCAGACATGGTTTAACATTAACACACCAAAGTCAACAACTCTCGTCAGAACATCTAAAAGATATATTGGTGGCTTACTCAAATTACATTATTGTAACCCAAACTCTTGCCAGAAAAAATAATCCTTAAACAACCTCTTGACAATAGATGGTGCAATGCCAAACCTTAAACAACCACGTTCTAACCAGTTCCAATTAGGAAAAGCTTCTCATCATAGTCTAAAATCACCCCTACTTTCTTCCTCACAGCAAATCAACAATAACTTTAAAACTTTCATACCAAAAGTCATGACCACAAATACTTCGGCAGGAACGGCAAAGGACGTGACCTGCTTCACAGGAGCCACAACGACCAGCAAAGAACTCTTCCCCTGGGCCTCCCGATAATCTCCCCGACTCCGACTGGAATTAGAAGCCGAAGCAGCCAGTATCACCAAGCCTCCGTACCTGAAAAATCTCCATTTGTCCACGATAGAGGCCCCGTCCGCGCACGCAAAGTGCCGTGCGTGCGCAATAGCAGGAGCACAGCACGCTAAAGAACCCAAGCTCCGGTCCACAGCTTCGACCCGCAGCGTTAACTGCAGATGCCGCCAAACAATGAATCCGATAGGTGAGAGAGATGGAGGAGGTGGAGGCCATGGACATGTAGCTAGATTTACATGTGCATTAAAGAGGTGCCCATCTTCATCTGCGTCAATAGGTCGAGGGGTGTTTCTGAATTTTCCCTGGATTTCTTGAATGATAGAGCCAAGGTCAGAGCCTCGTGTAATGGCTTGCTCTATTGCTCAGCTTCAATGGGTGTATGAAGTTTCCTAGTTTTCGTGTACCTGGATTGGAAAAGAACCAGAGGACAGCCGTACACGCGATCAAGACCGGAGCTAGTGAGCTTGTTGCGCGTTTCCGACGCTGGGTCATACGCGGGCCGCTCGAAGATGCTCTTGTTGATGTTCCGACTGCTGGAAATGGCAAGATGCTGCAAAGAGAGGGGGATCACCACCAGGTTCCCCAGAGATCAGCGCAAGCGCGGGTGGAAGAGGAGAGTGAGCTGACGAATCATAGCCGCCGATGAGACTCCGGAGGTGACGGCAGAGGCAAAGGGCGCTCGAGACCCAGCAGCAGCGACCCTCTTTCTGATTTTGAAGCTCTGTAAGGAGTTCAGCAGCGATGTAGAGTCTGCAGCTGCTGCAATTCGGAGTCTTTCAGCCACCTCAGCTTGTGGTCATGCAGATTGAACACAGCTATTCCGAATCGTGGGTCATGAAGCGAAGATATCTTGTGTGCAAAATAGAATTTTCAGGGTGGTAAGTGATGGCTGGTGAATTGTACTGAACAATAGGTGCTTGTCCTCTTGCTTAATCAATGCCTAGGCATCTATATCAGTTTCACTTCTATTAATACGTACGTAGAGCTGCTTTGCAGTCTAGTAAGTTGCCCAAATGTCTACAAAGGCTCTTTTCTTGTTTGTTAGGGCCCAAGTCTGTGAAACTGCTAGACTTCCTTCTGCCATTTAAGCTCACGTCCTTTTTATCACCTCCTATAAGAAAAGATTCGGTGTAAAAAGGAAGACTCATGTTCTTCTTTTTGTCCCTTTTGGAACATCTATTCGTAACAGCGATATTATGGCTTTTCCCTCTTATCGAGATCTAACGTGGCTACGGTGTTTCTGTTGCGTCAGATTCTCATAAACTGCAGATCATCCATACAGCCTCAGCATCAGTGGCCAGTTAACCAAAAGCTCGTCACTCTGGATGCCATCTACCTCCACCACAAGCCTGGACCATATAATTGCCCGCAGCAGGTCTATGATGCCCTTGTCGATGCGCTTGAACGCGTGAGTGAATATGAAGGTCACGTCCACCAAAGCGGTCAGGGACTGACACGCATCCTCTTTTGTCACATGAATGTTTCAAGATCCCATCTGCAAACCTTGGCATTTGAAAGAGATCCCAGAGTCATAGACAAACTCTTCACAGGAAAATGATCCTTCAGGATGCCACAAGGGTGCGAAGGATTCTACCATAGAGAGATATTCTTTCCATATCCCCAATGACACTTGAAATGAAACTTAATGTCTCCTTTCATATGAAAAGGTTTCTCCAAACATAAGAATAGCTTGCAGCCGCAGGGACATTGATGCTCCAAAAGCTTCTGCCTTCGAAACTACTGCCTCCCCCAGGCAATCGTTTAAGACCTAGATTACAAAAGCGAATCACATGTTTGGGAGAGATCCCCTTGGTTCTTTCTTTAAAATCTTTCCATTCGATGAAGATTTTACACTTCATTCTTTCTTTTGTTGAGATAAAAAAAACGAAATAAGAAAACAAAGCGACACGCCATGGAGAAAGCGACACGCCATATATTCGAATGGTCGCGTTTCCAAGGTATTACTTAACAGAGATTGGACGACGTCGTCATCCGAAGTGGAAGCCGTTAGCCGTTTTGACCCCTTCTTCTGAACTTCGTCTCCTCTCTATACAAAGCTTGTCTTCCCTTCCTTTCCAGTCTCGGACCTAACATCGTTCGCCCATGCCACGCGTCGCCATTTGACGTCCCATGTACATCACGCAAGTGAAACCGTTTCCGGAAGCGGAGGCTCACCTACGACCGGGTCGTTCGACGCGGATGGTGGGTCCTTTGATTGTTTTGTCTGGTTTCTAGATTGCTGAGTAATGTTATACGACGTCGCCTATTCCCCTCTGCCCTTTTCTCTCTCTCTCTCTCTCTCTCTCTCTCTCTCACTCACTCACTCAGAGAAAAGCTACCTACATCTCCGTCTCCGTCTCCGTCTCCGATCGAAGAAGATGAGCGGGCAGAGTAACCTGCGCCAAAAGTCAGGTGAAATCAGAACCCATCCTTGATCTTTTTTCGTCCTTTCTCTCTTAGCTGAGCCGATATTGGATGCGTTGGGTTGGAGTTTTGGGGAAACCCTCCAGGAGAAAGTAAAGGATTGAATTGGAAAGCCTTTAGGAAAATGCAAACGGCCGCCTGGGTTGAGCGACTCCCGGTGAGGACCTCCTGATCGCGCGACCTCCGGCGACCAGATCTGGGTCGCGGCGAGGTCGCTCGAGCGATTCCCGGTGAGGGCCGCCTGGTCGTGCGACCTCCGGCGGCCCTTCACGGAGGTCGCGGCGACCTAGATCTGGGTCGCCGGAGGTCGCGCGACCCAGATCTGGTCGCGGTAACTCGCCCAGGTCGTGTGACTGGCCGGTGACGGTTGCCGGGGTAGCCGCGACCTCACCGGCCTCTCTCCAGCCCGTCGCTGGCACATCGCAGCCTCACACGAGCTCAGTGAATCACGAGGGCAACAATGGTACAGTTTTTGAACACTCCAGTATTTGGCCAAGTGGGCTTTGGATACCCAAAGCTCCTTTCTAATGCTGGTCCCAAAATTTTCTCGGGGAAATCGTTCCTTTTGCTCTTCTTTTCGATTTAATTGTAGTCTGCAAATCGCGGGGGTCTTAGGGTTTTCAGAATTCGCTAGTTGTGATTTTGGGTTCAACAATGGCTTCCAAAATCAGATATTGGTCGATCGACGTTGTAACAGCAGTTCTACAATCTCTTTTGTAACAGCCTTGCTGGGGCCAGTAGATTTTCATGCTCCGCTCGTCCGCGAAAGATTTTCAATTTTTATTTTTCTGTCTACGGTCGATTAACGTTGTATTTTGCAAGCAGGACATGCAAGTCATTCTTCTTACCCGGCTACTAAGTCTGGAGTAGTAAGGTATTCAACTCATACAATGCTCCGTCTGGTTATCAGGGAACGAATTCTGCTCAATACAGTGCTCTGCACCGTGTTTCTACGGGTACGTATAAGGAAGCAGCGGATATTCAGTGCAGCTCCATAAAAAGCACCCCCTCCACGCACCCCCTCCCCTAACAATGGCTTCAAAATCAGATATTGGTCAATTGAAGCAACAGCAGTTCCACAATCTCTTTTGTGACAGCCATGCTGGGGCCAGTAGATTTTCATGCTCCGTTCGTCGAAAGATTTTCAATTTTTATTTTTTTGTCTACGGTCTATTAACGATGTATTTTGCAAGCAGGACGTCCAAGTCATTCTTCTTACCCAGCTACTGGGTCTGCTCAAAACAATCATGTTTCTAAAGGTACGTATAAGGAAGCGGCGCATATTCAGTGCAGTTCCCTAAAAAAACAACTCCACACACCCACAAAACCCCCAACAAGCGCCCCCCCAAACTGGGATGCTAGCTTCAAAATCAGATATTGGTCGATCGACGTTGTAACAGCAGTTCGACAATCTCGTTTGTAACAGCCTTGCTGGGGCAGTAGATTTTCATGCTCGGTTTGTCCGTAAAAGATTTTCATTTTTTATTTTTCTGTCTACAGTCAATTAACGTTGTATTTTGCATGCAGGACGTGCAAAAGATTTTCATTGTTTATTTTTCTGTTTACAGTCAATTAACGTTGTATTTTGCATGCAGGACGTGCAAGTTATTCTTCTCACCCGGCTACTGTAGTAATAGCCCCCGCAGCGCCGTGTCAAGTAATTATCTTAAAGTAATAGCCCCCGCAGCGCCATCACTTTGGCTCGGCAAGCAAGTGAGAGAGAGATAGGTCCGGTTTTGTGGATTCCGTGGACACATGTTCGAGAGTGTGTGCCCCAGCATAGCTAAACTTTGATTTGGGATTTTCTGAATTGTTAAGTGTTCTCATAGGATCTTTGATTATAAGTCATCCCTGTATGTATACATTTGTCTGAACTTCTTACAATGGGGATTTGGCGGGGTTGTTTGCCGAATTACATTGTTTTCTTGTCGGATTTAATGGTTTTAAAATTTTTTGTCGTGTTAGAAGATTCTGCAGAAGCTGTTCATAAGCTTAGTTGGATATCTTTACAGTTTTTCTCGAGTTTTGCTCCTTTAGTGAGTTTCTGCTTTGTTGGCATAAGTACTTTCGTGTCCCTCTTAGTATTTCATTTTGACTTTTAAAGTTAGGTTTGCTGCAGATCAAACTCTGAGAAAAACTTTGATTTCTATAGCTGTATGTTATTGTACTCTCTCTCTCTCTTTCTCAAGGATGTCTCTTCTAAGGCCCTTGGCCATTGTTGGAATGAACCAATTACCGTAGATTTCGGGACAAGAGCCTATCAAACCCCTTTGGTAGAGGAGGAACCAATCACGCGTTGAGGAGGAACGCCATTCTGATTTCCATAGCTGTATGTTATTGTACTCCTATCAAGTCCCTTTGGGCTGCTTTTCACATCATCGATTTCGGGGAAAGAGCCTCAACTCGAATAGACAACGGAGCATCTGATTTTCCTGCAGGCCACCTCCATGAATGATTCAAGATCCCGTTGACAACTGGCATTTGAAACAGAGCTCAGAGTCATATACAACTCTCACGGGAAAATGATCCTTCAGGATTCCACGAGGGTGCACAAAGCGATGTTCTTTCTGTCCCCCTTGACACTTGACATGAGACATAATGTCTCCTTTCATACAAAAGAGTTTTCTCCATGCATAAGAAGAGTCTCTCAGCCGCAGGGACCTTGATGCTCCAAACATAAGAAGAGCTCATAATGTATGATGATATTACTTCCAATGAAAAGAACGCTAGGCCTGGAATTGTTATTAATAGTCCAAATCGAGACAATGTTCATGAAGTAGTTCCAAAGGTCTGTTTTCAAATGCTTAATCGCTAATTTAGAATATTTTTTTTTTTTTGTCTAGATTTGTCAAAAATCTGTTTTCAAAGGCTTAGTCACTAGTTTAAGGTGAAGATTGTTCTCTAAAGGTTTGTTATCAAATGTTCAGTCATTAAATACTTTTTTGGTGGTAGGATTACATTGGAGAGAATGTTAATGTTAACAACTTTTTCTCTTTATCCTTGGATTACTTTTCTGGCGCTTGGGAAGGTTGTGGATAGTGGTCCGGATGATACTATCTTCGTCTATTATGCTTAATTGTATGTACCATGTGCTTCTCTGATATTTACTAGTAAAAAATTACTGATCAATTAACAATTCCATCTTGAATTACATTTTGTGATTTAGCAACTACTTGTCATGTTTTGGTAGTGAAAGTTGGCATTGGAGGCTTTAGTATGCTGCCACAGCTCTTTACTTGGCAACTTGTTTCGCTTTGGGTAAATACGTAATTTGGAGTCCATACCTATTAACTTAAAGGCAGTTAGTACCCACCTTGCCGTGGGTGCGTTGGTTTTGGACCTTTCCCTCTCTAATTGCAGAAGAAGGGAGATTCGAGTCACCGCGTGTGCATTAAAGCGCGACTTAAGCGGAGCACCATGGGAGGTGGGTCCTCACGCCAATGCTCCCTAAGGGTTTATACCGAGCACTCGCTGTGAGGCGGTTCCTCTGGTCCCAAAAAAAAAAAAAAAAAAAAAAAACTTAAAGGCAGTTAGTGGTTTGAGTAGTTGACATATATGATTTCGAACGTCGTGCAAAATGAACATTTGAAATAACACCGCTTCGACAAAATGACGTCTCCCGGGTCAGGAGAAGCGTGCCGGGGACGCTTTGCTCCAGATTCACACGCTATAAAAATTGTACCACGAAGCGCTAGGGTTTTCTCAAGCTCCAACCACTGTCTCTTCTTCTCGTTCGTCGACATCAGCTCCAGGCCGCCGGGCATTTGGTGCTCGTGGAGATGGCGGTTCAATTATAGGTGAGAAACGCGCGGTCTTGTCGGTCGCTCCCTTTAGTAGTAGTAGTAGTAGTTTTAACGCTAGTGTTTTCATGGCTCCATAATCCGAGTCAACAGCGGGCACCCGTCCATGGTGGCCTGTCTGCCGCTTGGAGCCGACAGCAAACCTTCGGCCGGTTGAAGATCCTTGGGACTCTTTTACTCCGTAGTCCCACGACACAATACCCGGCCACATCCTCGTCCCGTATCGCACGACCCCGGTTCGCGCGTGCATTGCGTGTCCTGATTCTCGGGGGATCTTCTCTGGGTTTCTTCGCGCGTGCATTGCTCCCAATTCAAGCAATGCAGAGAGTTGGATCAAGTATTCTAGTCATGCTTTTCCTTTGGTTCGTCTAGATCAAATTCAGTGTATCAATCCTTTAGAGCAATCACGGCAATGGTCATGAGAGGGCCCATGATAGCACCCTAAAATGACGATTCAACGATATTAGTGACAGATAGGATCTTCTTTTATGAAGAGAAATAATTTCACCGTGTGCCCGTTCATTTGAATGTTAACAACAAATTGATGAAGACACCATACTTGCAAGATAACAATTTATTTTTTCTCGGAATCAGATTGTTGATATGAAAATAAGTGAAAATACAAGTACAATTAAGAAATATTTCAATTAAAAAGTAATGCCCACCAAGATATACATTTTTTTTTCTCAGAATCAGATTGTTAAGATGAAAATACAAACACCATCGCAATCTCTCTAGAACTCCTCTCTACATCTCTCCCTTACGAATGCTCGAGAATATGCAAGTACGCTCTTCCAAATGAATTACAAAACAAACATCTTGAAAACACAATCACTCGCACTTATTCCCTCCTAATTCTATAAAGAATTAGGTCTAGCACCTTCTCCTTTCTTTCTCAACCTTCTCTTTGTTGCCAACTACGCCAATTTTTGCAGACCGCTCCTAAGCTTTCATGGGTGCAACTCTGGGTCTCCATAGTCCAAGCTTGTATTTGTGGGCATACTTCAATATCAGCTTCCTCTGCAAAACCAAACAAATACTTAGGAACTCTTCACAAAGAAAGTGGAATGTCCTTATAAGTGGTCCAACTAATGTCATTTGAGATCAACCAAATGATAGACCTTAGTGGATGAAGCAACTATTCCCCTTATTAATCTTTATCAAAAATTTTCCAATAAAGTTACTACTGCATGCACACTTGGCAATAAGCTCAGACAATTTCCAATCAACTTCAAAGGTAAAAAGATCAGTTTTAGATGCACTAATTTTCAATAGTGTTGAAAATTCATTTTCATCTATCAATATATATTCAAAGCATGCCTCACAAATACAATAGATGTTTGGCTCCTCACCAATATACAAATGACACAACATATTTAGTCTATTCGATGGACCATAGTCACTGTAGAATTTTTTTTTTCTTTTCCTTTGGTATCCCTATATAAAAAAGGCTAGCCATCAAAGTAAAATCTACAAAACAAATTAGTTCCAGTCTTCCAAATGAAGAAACTATAGATGGGGAGACTGTAGAGCAAGACTATGCACTTAGTCAATACTTCACCTATATAATGACTTGTTTCCATATCATTAATGAATAAAACATGCCACCTTCTACTAGTAAAGAGTCTCAAAGTCATGTGAAGGGTGAAAATTGAGTAGTGCCATGTCCGCACTTTTGCATATACGAGAGAAAAAGCAGTGTTAGAAAATGAAGAGCAATGATCCAGGGAAAGACAGTTTACATGTTTGCAAGGGACGCCGAGTTTCTTGAGCTTAAGTGTGCGGGAAACAAGTAACCTGTTGAAGTTGCCAATCTTAGACTCGAGCTTGGCAACACGGCCTTCAACCCCTCAGCCAATACCCTGCAAAAAACTCCGGTATCCCAACCTTCGCTACACAAAATAATGCAGGAAAAGACATGTCGTTGGGCTTGCAACTTGCGGTTGGATCGGCACAATTACAAACTTTTGCTTTGACCAAATGAAGATTTCTAGAGCACCGATTGTCATTCACTCCGGCATAAATTGAAAACAATACCAAACCTCCTTCGAACCTACAGCTACACAGACATGGCAGGACATCACACCAAAGCCACAGAACCACTTGTCTTAAAGACTAAAAACTAATTGCATCAAAATCAACTCGTTGTACTACTCGTAGCCGCTTTAGCTAACATACACTATACACGGCATGGCAACAATGCACGGCACAACCACCCTTGACCATTGCCCAAAACACATTTCTTTTGTCAGTGTGATTAAGCTCACTTACCCATCATCACAAACAGACCCATCATAAGTTACTTAACTCCAAACATGATATAATTCAAAAACCCATCTCAAAGCACATATTTCTCTACCTCATTCAGCTAATCAGCACGAAGAAAAAACAAACCTTTTGCTCTCCAAATGCTTCTCTCAGCAGCTACTTGCATACGGAAAGGATTTGGAGAAGAACCTAGAAAATGTAGGAGCGAACGAGTCCGATTGAACTCACAAAGGTAAAGCATCTCGAGCTTACGTAGGTTTGAAAATAAGGGGTTTTTGAGCTCGAAATCAAAATTGGGCAAAGAAGAGGGAAAATAAAACAAGAGTGTTTGTATGGTTTCAAAAGAAACGAACTCTAATAGAGAATGTGATAATAAAAGAACAAGAGCATTTTGAGCTTATCAACGGCAAAGGAGCTTTTCAAATGGCGGTGTCGAAATAGGGATACAGGTTGGGCAAAAACAAGAAGAAACGTCGGCAAGAAAAAACAGAAAAAAATTGGATTGATTTCCCAAAACCCAGGCGAGAGGAGAAAATATTAGGTACGTCTCACGCTTCAGCGTGGCAAACAAGAAGGTGGTGGGAGCGCGTCCTCGTGGGACCCAAAATTTCAGGTGCCCATTTTGAAAATTTTCCTGTATTGTAGTACTGTAGCTCTAGAGAGAGGATTTTCTGTTGCGGGTTCTTTCTTTGCGCCTCTCTCTCTCTTCCCTTGCTCTCTCTCCCCGACGAACTCCCTCCCTCTCTCTCTCTCTCTCTGCCCTCGCTTTTTTTGACCGGCGAACCACCGTGAGCAACCGACGAACCAGGAGGATACCGACGAGACGACCGCGAGCAACCGGCGGCATTGGACCTCCCTCTCTCTCTGCCCTCCCTCTTTCCGATTGGGCGAACCACCACGCCGCCCCTTTGGCTCTGGTTCCTGCCCCAACTCGTCCGTCCCTTACTCTTTCTCTCTCCTCGCGTCTCTATCTGCCCTCCCTCTTTTCGACAGCGAACCACCGCGTGACCGGCAAACCACCGCCCCCCTCCGGCTCCAGATCCGGCACTGGCTTGTCCAGGTAATTTCTCGCTCTCTTTTCTCTCTCTCTCTCTCTCTCTTTGACGGGGCGACGGAAGGGATTTTATAGGAGTTTAGCAATGCCTAAAAAGTCATTAGTTATGTTGTTATCGCATGGGTACCAAATTTTACCGTAGGCGAAGCTTTCACTTGGTCCCAAAGATGTCCCGCCTAGAAAACAAAACATAATTGCAAAGAAGGAAACAGAAAAAGGAAAAAAGGAAGAGTTACAGATAGTCATTGAAGAATGCAAAACAGATATCCCTTGAGATCAGAAATGGCCATCCTTCATGAGCGTACTTAAATATTATCTGGTGACAAACTAATGTGAAGTTATAAAAAAAATAATAATAATAGTTGGAATTTTGGGTTGAATAAGCATCAAGAACTGTCACCGGTTAAAGATTGGTCATGTCAAAATGGGAAGCGAAGACTAACTGAACATTCTGGCTTTGTTAAGCAAGCAAATAGAAGTCTAATGTTTGTGAACTCAATTTTGGGAAATGGATGCAGCCATTTCATGCATTCTTACGTGTGTATATCTTTATTACAACATGTTTGTAGGCCACGAATGCATAATATTGGATGAAAGGAAGGTGCAACTGAATACCTGATTTGATGGCAATCACAGAAACTAAAATTGGTTTTGAGGAAAGTAGCACTAAGTCCCATGATGCAAATATAAAAAACGCAATGTCAACCACGCAAAAGATGCAAGAGTGAAAGCTTGGCTAACATTGAGATCAAGCACTTCACTTCACTTCACTTCGTCGAGGTGAGGACACCTGGAGTGCCATAACTTGGCACGCCGGGACACTTAAGTGCCATAACTTTAAAATGGTACACTTAAGTGCCATCATCGGAGTAAAATGGGACACTTAAGTGCCACTCCGGCGAAAATCCGGCCAAATGGCTGACGTGGCAATTTTCCGGCGAGTTTAGTCCAAAACGGCGTCGTTTTGCACGCCGACGTGGCAGAGAAAACGCAAAAACGCCGTTTCGTGCCTACGTGTAAATAATAATATAAAATTAATTAAATTATAAAGTATTCAAAAAATTTAAAAAATTTTAAAAATTAAGAAAAATTTAAAATTTTTAAAAAATTAAGAAAATTAAAAATTAAGAAAAAAAGGGTGGGGGGGAGGTCGAACGGGCGGGCGAGGGCTGAGCCCTCGCCGCCGCCGCCCCCGCCGTCGCCGCCCCCCGCCGTCGCCAGGGAAGGGCTGGCGACGAAGGGGAGGGTCGGCGGGGTCGCCGCCCCGGCCGACCGACGGCGGGGCTGCGAGCCCTCGCCGATCCGCGGCGAGGGCCGTGACCCTCGCCGATCGCGGCGAGGGCCGTGACCCTCGCCTAGATCTGGGCGAGGGCTCGCGGGCCCTCGCCGACCCTCCCACTCCATCGCCGGCCTTCCGGCGGCGGCGGGAGGCGGCAGGGCCCGCGACCCCGCCCGGATCCGGCGAGGGGTCGCGGCCCCTGCCGCCTCCCGCCGCCGCCGGGAAGGGCCGGCGACGGAGGGGGAGGGTCGGCCGGGTCGCCGGGCCCTCGGCCGAGGGGGCCGGCCGGCCGGCCGGCAGCGAGGGCCCGCGAGCCCTCGCCCGAGATCCAGGGGCGAGGGTCGCGGCCCTCGCCTTGATTTGGCGAGGGCTCGCAGCCCTCGCCGTTGGTCGGCCGGGGCCGGCAACCCCGACCGACCCTCCCCCTCCGTCGCCGGCCCTTCCGGCGATGGCGGGGAGGCGGCGCGGCGAGGGCTCGGCCCCCTCCCGCCCGTTCGACCTCCCCCACTTTTTTTTTTTTTTTTTTTTTTTTTTTTTAAATTCTTAAATTTTAAATTTTTTAAATTTTCTTATTTTTTAAAAATTTTTAAAATTTTCTTTTTTAAAAATTTTTTTGTTAATTTTTATGCTGATTTGGAGCTCGGCGAGCCACGTAGGCAAAAAATAATAATAAAATATTGCCACGTAGGATTTCCGGCAAGGGTCGCGGAGGTGGCACTTAAGTGTCCCACTCGAAAAAAAGTGGCACTTAAGTGTACCATTTGGAAGTTATGGCACTTAAGTGTCCGGCGTCAAGTTATGGCGCACTTGTGCTGTTCTTCTGCCTCACTTCGTCAGTCACCAAAAGTCACTCACAGCAGAAAAAACAATTGATACATTCTCTCAGTGAACAACTTTTTTTTTTTTGGTCGGAATCTCAGTGAACTTCACTCATGTGGGACTCACATGTATTGTTACTCGTGTTTATTTTGCAAGCTCTTGCTAGTGTTTACTTGATCAAAAGCTAAGTGCAAAGTACCCTATTCATGCTAGTTTCATACTGCAATAGTTGGATAATATGAGGCCGTATAGTCACATAAGATTTTGAGAAAATTGAGGTCTTTGCATTCGTGAAAGGCCATTCTCAAGAGGAGGCCAAAGGCCCATTATAAAATAATTTTTTCATATGATAAAAAGCTAAAAAAATTTCGATAAACTTGCAAGTTAAAGTTGCAAGTACGTTCATGTAGAATTTTATGAAACCTCATTAGCTAGTTGCGGAACTAATCTTAAACCTGCAGGGAACTTTAGAGTGTGGTAATTTTTTTTATTTTTTAACCAAAAAGTAGTGAAATCCAAAAGTTTGACGGATGTTGTGATGCTAACAATGTAGGATTTTTGCACTTGGCTATCAACCAATTTTAAGTATTTAATTTGGGTTCTGGGCAATTTTTTTGGTATAGTAGCCTAGTGGGAGACAATCATTTGTATCCTTATCAACTTATGAGGCAGAGTATAAAATAGTAATGATAGTGACTCGCAAAGTCTTGAGAGATTTAGACCCAAGTTGTTGGTTACTTCGTATACTCCTTTGATTGGCTTTATGTCTCATGGAAATTGCCTGCTTTCATATTCAAGGAAAACATGTCGAGTTTGACTGCCATTTTATTAGAGAGAGTACTTGAAGGTAAAATAGAGGTGAAGTTGTCGAAACAGAAGCAAGTTCTTTCCCTCTGCAAAGTTGGCAACATTCAGAGAATACTTGGCTTGATAGCAAAACTGAATTAGGTTGGAAGGAGTGTTAACAATAACAACCAACTTGCTGGCTTCTTGAAGAGTTTAATTTCTCCCCATGAGGAAGGATTTTGTGGAGTTGGTCTTTCGGCTTTAATCTTCTTTAAATTTGGCCTTTCACTTACATGGCTGTGTGGTCTCTCCTGTCCGAGTATTTAGTTATGCAACTGATATCAAAGGGGTCGTTTGCTTTTAGTTTTTCAGCGAGCAAACACAATCAAGAAGCTAGCAAGCATTTTTGGATTAAACAGTGTGTATGCAAGCAATTCTGGCACATATAGGCTTTGCAGGAGAGAAGTTACTTGAAAGAGAAATAGAGATGAAAGTGGCTTTGAGTGTCCGCTACGCAGTGGAGTGTGTAATTGGAGTACTGTGTGCACAGATGCTTCATGTTTCTTTATAAAAAGTTCAGCTTATGGTTTCATTGTGCACCTTCATTTCAAGTAGAACATGCCCTCTGACAAATGGAAATTCCCATGGCACCACAATCATATAGTTTGGTTGACACCAGATTACCACATTTGAGCTGTGGAGGATGTAAGATCTTCTGTGTGTTGAGGTTGGTACCCGTTACAACTATTAGGCTCAATGGTTGTCCATAGCAAAAATGCATCCATGCATTATCATCCCTTTTTCAGAGGACCGTTTCATCTAGTTTCTGGCTTGTGTTAACTTGTGCATCTCTGGTGCTGTTTCACAGGTACCCAATGCATAAATTTCTTTTTGGTTTTTTGTCATCTCATTTAACTTACAATTCGCTTGTGGCCCATTGTTCCCTGGGGAGAAAGAATTGGCTGCTGTGAAGATCAATGCAGCTGACGTTGATATAATCGCTAATGAACTTGAGGTCAGTTAGCTTATGCCATGTGCTTGAACGCATTTATTCTCACTGGCCTGAGCTTTCTAATATTGTATGGTAAATTCTGAAAACAGCTGGACCGGAAGGTGGCTGAAAGGACCTTATGTGAGCATAAAGGTGATGCTGTTGCTGCAATTCGTTCCTTGCTTCGATAAAGAATTGGCGGCACGAGAAATGGGATTTGTGATTTTTCTGAGGACATACCGACTTGCCCATAACATTGTCCAAGTAGGATCAAAAAGCTGTATGAGTCGTGCTTCTTTTGGGGATACATGACTTGCTTTCTGGGAGATTGTTTGTACTCTCGCCGATTTTGGTTGCTAATGTTCAGCCCTGCGTTTTTGCCCTTCCATGTAGTTCATGCTGGGAATTTTGGATGGTACGAAAATCATGTACAATTTCGATGAACAAAAAATCATAAATCCGAGAAAATCAATGCCTATGCTCAATAATGTGAGGTCGATTTCGGATACAAAGCTTGGAAGAGTTGTTAGGTTGATGCCTGGTTGGATGGCCACCCTAAGTCCAAGCTCATTAGACTGAATTTAATTCGAGAAACTAAAGCGTCAAACTTTCTGGAAAACTGAAGACCTTTGATTGCATGTAAAATTTTGTTGAAGTAGCCCCTGGCACGATCGGCTAACGACTGTAGAAAAGGCATGGATATCTTCATTGATGGACTTCCATGGGGCGAACAACTTGGGCTAACGGCGATTTAGAAGCAGAAACTGCCTTGAGCTTTAGTAGTGCACAACCCCTGTTACCATTGCAAATCTCTGTTTCACCACTAAGAGCCGTCAAAGTCAATTTGATTTGTACAGCTTTATGATGAGAATCTAATGTTCCCCTATAAATGTATCACAAACAAATGGATGGCAATGCCTAATGTGCTCAGCCTCCGATCTCCACAACACTTTGCAACATATCTACAAGATCCTCTGTGACTTTTCCTGTAAATGCACAAAAGCGACATACAATCGTCCTAGATCCACCCGCAATTGAATTGCTCAAACAAAGGACAAACATTCTATCCTCTCAAAATGGTCCCCAAACTCTGGTCGCCAAATTTCATGGTCCAGAAGCGGCAAAGTGAGCCGAGATTGGTTGGCAACATCAACTTCCTGGCAAATAGCCAGGTTTGCTTGGACTGTTCACCAATGTAATGAATAGACAAATCCTCTTGATGCACCGGATGGTTCACGTTTCCCTTGGAGTGCTGTCGCCGGCAGCAGAGCAGGAAGCCTGGAATTGAAGTGCGTTCTGTCTCTGCAAATCTTTGAATCTTTCCAGTATTTCCTGGAACGTCAGTCAGCACTTTGGATCACTGGATGCAGTTCCCACATCAGTATCGAATTGTAACAAATTGACAATTTTTGTCCTCACAAAAAGGAAAAAAAAAGGCTCCTGAATGACATCAACTTATGCCAGAGGAAAAAAAGGTCATAAAACTGCCTAACTACAAGTGGTACATGTCAAATGCTCATCGGAGATGGAGCATCATTTTCTGTGTCCAATTCTGTTGCATCAGTGACCAGAAAAATGCTTCTCCATTTTCTACCCAAGATGAATGAATTATCCTTTGCAGACTCCATGCTTCTGCTTAGTGTACTTAGGGCTTGATAAACACTAGAGGAGAAGAAGCACCTGTGCCAACAGCTCTCAATTATAGATGCCCACTGTGGATCAACATCAGGGATATCTAGCCGCTGATTCATAAACCCCACAGCACCAATTACCTGCAAGTATCCTGAGTAAAGCATTTTTGTTCAAAGCATTCCGAATAATAGATTTCATGTAATTCCTAACAGAAACAAAAGGGAGAGAAAAAGACGGCAGATCGGGCATAGTCATTCATCCCCCCTTCATGTTCACATAAAATGTCGCTAAAAACAAAGCCTGCCAAGTCAATCTCCACAGAGAAGTGAAAAAGAGATCGAAGATGCCACAATGCATTTTTCAATGGATCTTGTTTACTGATCCAAAAGGTGCAATTTTCAGACGAAATGGAATGTGGTGACAGAAAAGAAAAAAATTACCTGCGCTGCATTGAGATTATCCCACAGGATCTTCTGGGTGGCAATTTCCCATAAGACCACTCCATAACTGTACACATCAGATCTGGAGATGCAGAGAAATATTAGAAGTAAATGAGGATACCAAATCTATCTTTAGATAGATAAAGGTAGTAGTCTTCAAAATAAAACTCAACAGACAAAAACATACTTCTCGTCTGAGGCTTCATTACGGAGAACTTCCGGTGCCATCCATTGAGGCTAGAGAAAGAGAGAGAGAGAGAGATCGCAGGTCAAGTCAGCCAAGAATTATAATTTCAGATAGTTAAAGAGGAAAGTTACAAATGATGACTAATAAGAGTTATTGAAGAAATAGTAAGTAAATTTTTCATACCGTTCCCTTCCCAGTTTTTGTTGTGAGATATGCTTTAGATTTCAGACGCGACAGACCAAAATCACTCACCTAAATTACAATTTTAGCAAATCATAAATGAGCTCATAAGCAAAAACCCATATATTGCATCTAAAAAAAGGGATATATCTTGAAACAGAAAGATGGAACTTTGTAATTGTAGCCACACCTTCACATTTCAATTCTTGTCAACTAAGGCTGCGCATGGAAACAAATCTGTTTTTTTTTTGTTCCTGGGAACAGAAACAAACAAAAAAGTGTTTTGTTCGGGGAACAATTTTTGAACAAAAGAACGCGTTTGGTAATGTTTGGTCCGGAAATAAAAAATGAACAGAAACACGTTTGGTAAATTTTATTCTTTTAATTTTTTAAACATTTTTATTTTATTTTTCATTTGTTCCTTTCTTTTTTTTTTTCTTTTTTCGGCCGGTCCCGGCCTCCGCGGATCGGTCGCCCGATGGGGCCGGCGGCCTCGCCCAACCACGGCGAGGCTCGCGGCCGGCGAGGCCGAGCCTCGCCGTGGTTGGGCGAGGCTCGGCCTCGCCTTGGCGGGCGAGCTCGGCCTCGCCCAAATTCGGCGAGGCCGAGCGTCACCGGCCCTCGGCGAGGCTCGGGCTCGCGGATCCGGGCGAGCCCGAGCTCGCCGATCCGCGAGGCTCGGCGTCGCGGCGCGGGCGAGGCCGAGCCTCGCCTTGGCGGGCGAGCTCGGGCTCGCCCGGATCCGGCGAGGCCGAGCCTTGCCATGGCCGGGCGAGCTCGAGCTCGCCCAGATTCGGCGAGCCCGAGCTCGCCCTAGCCAAGGCGAGGCTCGGCCTTGCCCGCGCCGGCGATGCCGAGCCTCGCCGGGGATCGGTGACGCTCGGCCTTGCCGGATTTGGGCGAGGCCGAGCCTCGGACGGCCGATCGCCGGCCATGGCCGAGGCCGGCGACCGGCGAAAGAGAAAAGAAGAAAAAAAAAAGAAGAGAAGAAGAAGAGAGAGAAGAAGCTTGCCGGAAATGTTTCTTCATTTTTGTTTTGGAACAAGAAACAACAAATTGTTGTTTCTTTTTTTCTGTTCTTATTTCGTTCAGAAACAAAAAAAAAAAAAAAACAGAAACGCAACCAAACGCGTTTTTCCTTTTGTTCCCGGAAACACTTTCCGTACAGAAGTGTGCCGGAAACACTTTTTGGAGTGTTTCCATACACACCCTAAGAGATCCGAGGACTTCAAATCACGATGAATGATAGGTGGATTGTAATGATGCAGATAATTCATGCCCCTACCCTGAAAAGTATCCAATTCAATAATTACATGTTAAAAGCAGCAAGATAACATACAAGAGAGTAGAATTCAAATAACTGACAAACTCTGGAGGCCAAAAGTTCACGGGCCAAGCAGTCTCAGGAAGTTAGGAATGCTAAGGTTCAAGACACTCGTCTCAAATTTTTATCTGCGTGGAAGTAAAATGTACATTTAAAAGATATCAACAAGAAAAAAAAGAGGACAATATTAAAAGGAGCAAAACAAACACTGACAGGGAAACAGATGAAAAAAAAAATAAAAAATTCAGTTGACCAAAATGTAAAACACTGCGCATACAAGAGGATGAATTTGGTTACATGCTGAATGTACATGTAAAAGATATCAACAAGAACAAAATGAGGGCAGTATAAAAAGGAGCAAAACAAATGCTCACTGAGAAACAGATGAAAATAAAAAAAACATTCAGGTGACCAAAATGTAAAATACTGCACTTAGAAAACAATGGATTAAGTTACACGAATAAGAAGCAGATACTTACCACATCCAAAGCCATATCAACACGGCGTCTCCAATCCAACTTGGCTGTGTTCCTCTGCAGTAAGCAAAACAAACTTCCACTGCATCAACACACATAACAACTGTTAGTTCCATAGAGACGGGATATCGACAGAAATTACAATCACTGAAAACCAATAAACCAGACATTACAACAAACTTTAACATGATGCACCATATAATAAAAAAGCCTGCTTTTCAAAAGCATTGAGAAAGTACCGTGGAAGAAACTCTGTGACTATGCAGAGGCGCTGAGGTGAAGTTACTGCTCCCATGAAAAGCAAAACATTGGGATGCCGAAGTCTTTTCATAAGACACCTGCAAGGACAAAAAAAACTGTCATATTAATCGTACTTTCTGACAAGTGAGAAAAATTGTGGCAACATCAAAAGAGGTTCTCAGAAACTGCATGGTACTACGCATGCTGAGGGGGAGAGCATGGACATATAACAATCGCAAAGTCCTATGAGAAAGTTCCTCTTTTTGAGTAAAACGAGAAGGTATAATCCTTTCGTAGACCCACGTGCTATTACATCTATCCAACACAACACAATTAATCATAATGCAATGGATCAAGGCATGGAAAATATAAGGAAAAATATCCATAATCCTTTGGCAAAAAAAATAAAAAAATAAATAAAGATCAAAACCTGCTATCACCACATGTACTGGAAATGTTGCGTTGCTGTATTATTGGAACAACACTTGAATTAAAATTGCCAATGCCATCACTAATAGAGCACCAAAAACTATATCCGTGCTTTGGGGAAAAAATCCCAGTTGCTACAGAATAAGCACCAAAAATTCTATTCATTAAAAGGCTTCAGAATTTTATAAAATAATAATATACGGGCTAGTCATACAAGTGCAGAGAGAGAGAGAGATAAATGCATGCAGTTCAAACATATTGGTCAATCTTACTTCATCTCTTTATCACACTGGTTTTCAAAATGTTCTTCCTAAATCATCTGACTATGTAGTTCTTATCAGGAAAAGGAAAAAGAAAAAAAAAGAACAATCAGAAGATGTAGGGGCAAGTGACACCATAGATGGAGTCATTTGGCACCTCGATGTTTTCATGATTTCAATTAACAAGTCAAGGACAGGCCAACAGGCTTAGAGCAAGACATAGCCTGCATATCATGTCCTACGAGAGATGCCTTATTCAAATTAAAAAGTCTAAGCGACCCTCAGCATGTCCTTGGCTGAATAATATTAGAAACAAAGAAAACTCATGAGACATAGTAAAACAAAAAAGAAAACAAACCTCTTGTCCAAAGGAATTTAGCAATTATTCTGAATATTCTTGCATCGAGAATACCTTCACCGCCACATCCTGCAACTGGATTAAGAAAGTTAAAATCCAAAAAAAAAAAAAAAAAAAAGAATCATCATTAGGAGATCGCATAAGTCTACACCAAACAGTGAGATAAAGTAAGAAGCCAAATGCATTGCACTAAATCTCCTCTTTCATTTAGCAAAATAAGTAAAACATAGCAGAACGCACCAACTAAAGTTACCCACATCATTTAGTTATATATGGGAACAACACGATATCGCAAAGTCAATTACAACACTACTCTCCTTTCTTTCCACTTCTCCTCAACAGGTATTTGTGCCACATTTATCGTGCCACTTATAGCAAAACACAGAATAATACCTACTGTCCAGACAGATGACACATTTCTCCTGTGTTTCATGTCGGCAACATGAGAAATTCACTCCACCACCATGCATTACATATTATAAAGAGAACTTGAAGTCTGTAAGTGAATAGCATAAGAGATAGCCAAACGCTATTAGATTAGAGGAGTGAGATAAGTAGTACGTATACCATGAAGTGAGGTACATGCATTTTACATCATGACAGCATGCATCACTCTGTTAAACTAAATTTAAGGGGAGTAGAAGAACATACTGATCCGTACCACAGAGCGTGATAGACAGTTCCACAAGAACCTGAGAGAGGAGGAAATATCAGAATGAACACTAAGAGAGTAAAGTATTACCATAAGCATCGCAAACACACGGAAACAAATATGACCAAATGATCTCAGAAGCAAGAAAAATCTACACTGCATGACAATAATCAATTGAGACTAGATGCATTTGCAGTGCATCTCAGCAAAGTTATTGGGGAATATACATATAAACATCAATATTGGAAGAATAAAAAATCTGGCTTTTCAAGGACTATCCATGATTTGCAACAATAGCACTCATTTTTAGAGCCTTTTCGGAGTATGTCCCTACTGGCATAATGAATAGCCAGACCCAAGATTAAAGAAAAACTACAGGCGAAAAGCATACTACTAATGACTTTTCAGGCATTGCCAAACTCCTATAAAATTCCTTCCGTCACCCCGTCAGACAGAGAGAAAGAGAGAAAAGAGAAAGCAAGAAATTACCTGGACAAGCTGGTGCCGAATCTGGAGTCGGAGGGGGCGGTGGTTTGCCAGTCACGCGGTGGTTCACTGTCGAAGAGAGGGAGGGTAGACAGAGATGCGAGGAGAGAGAAAGAGTAAGGGACGGACGAGTCGGGGTCGGAACTGGAGCCAAAGGGGCGGCGTGGTGGTTTGCCGGTCACGTGGTGGTTCACTGTCGAAGAGAGGGAGGGCAGACAGAGATGCAAGGAGAGAGAAAGAGTAAGGGATGGACAAGTCGGGGTCGGAACTGGAGCCAGAGGGGCGGCGCGGTGGTTCGCTAGTCGGAAAGAGGGAGGGCAAAGAGAGAGGGAGGTCGCGCGCTGTCAGTTCGAAAGAGGAAGGGCAGAGAGAGAGGGGGAGTTCGCACGCCGGTCAGTCGGAAAGAAGGAGGGCAGAGAGAGAGGGAGGTCACACGCTGGTCGGTCGGAAAGAAGGAGGGTAGAGAGAGGGAGGTCACACGCTGGTTGGTTGCTTGCGGTCGTCTCGCCAGTATCCTCCTAATTTGTCGGTTGCTTGTGATGGTTCGCCGGTCGGAAAAAGCGAGGGCAAAGAGAGAGAGGGAGTTCGTTGGGGGAGAGAGAGGTGCAAAGAAAGAACTCGTGACAAAAAACCCTCTCTCCAGAACTACAATACAAGAAGATTTTTGAAATGGGTGCTTGAAATTGTGGGTCCCACAAGGACGCTCCCACTACCCTCTTGTTTGCCACGCTGGAGTGTGAGACGTACCTAATATTTTCTCAGGCGAGAGAGAGGAGCAAAGTGCGCACAAGGTTTAACTCGAGCTTGTTAGAGCCACCAATGGGACTTCGAGAGGCAACGGTACAGGTGGCGGCAGGACCTAGCTGTGACCAGCGGGGCTCTCGAGGGAGGCGACATCCTAGAGACATATCTGAGTAGCAGCCGTCACCGGCAACGCTTATGGGGAGGCGGAGGCGGTGGACGCGCTGTGGAGAGACGAGAAATGTCCGTGCTATTCTCCTCCAAGGAAGAACGTAAAGAGCTCTGAAAATTGAAAAAAAGGAGAGCGGGAGTCTGAGCATTCATCGTCTCATCCTATTTCTGACAAGCAGCAAGAGGAAAGAGGAGAAAATATTCAAAATGGCGCCTTTAATTATGGGTCCCACGAGAGGATACGTGTCGCCCTTCTCAGCGGCTTATTATTAGCCACGCTGGAGCACGTGGGGCAGCCAACATTTTCTCCAGTTTGGACGCTTGGAGGTTCCAACCTTTTTTGCTTTTTTCTTTTTCATGTTCATTGAGAAATCCACTAATGTTGCTTTTTTTTTTTTTTTTTTTTTTGGGGACATTGTTACTTCAAGATTAAGATTTTGCTAAGGAAATTTGAGTTTTAGAATCCTCTAAGCTTAGATGATAAGAGGAGATTTTATTTTTATTTTACACCATTTTTGTACTTGTGATTTGTTTGTTTGTTTGTGTTTTTTTTAAACTACGGTTTGCAGATGAGTTGTATATCTTTAATCTCTAGTTGAAGGGAACTTCCTTTGATTGACATTTTGATTAGTAAAACTATGAACACCATCCACCATTATATTTAATTAAGTTAGAAGATAGGTGATGGCGATCACTTTTATGCCCACCGATCTTGGAGGAAATGAGTATAGCGCTTTACGACTAAGAAATTTATTCGTCAAGCTCACTAGGTTACAAATAAAACTTGTATGTATTATAAATTAGGCATGTATGGAGTGGTGTCTATATTTCGTAACTCACTAACAAACTGTCTAGTTAGAGAGCTCTCTAGAATATCAACCTTAATAGAATTCACAATACACGTTTTCTGGAAAATATGCACAGCATGAATTTTGCATATACATTACCTTCAATTAGAAGCATGGTGTGAAATTCGTGTGTTCATTAACACCTTTTTCCTTGATGATATTACATTGCTCGCACTCACCTTGACTAGTTTTGCTAGGGACAAAACCGCCCAAAGATCTTGTCTTTAACCTTTGCAATATACACACATCCATCCCGTTTTCAAGATTTTACACGCACTATCTTGCCTATCCAAGCCTAAAACTAGAAGCACGGGGCACATGTTAAGAATGTGCTTCGGCATTTCATTCCATTAGTAGACACGACTTCCCACTCGCTCTTCACACATTGTATAGCCATGAATGACGTGTCATTATGTCCTTTTCTTCAAGGGACTGATCTAAACAAAAACTAAGCCTTTCCCATCAAAGATGGTCCACATTGCACAACTGTGTATAGTAAACAAAGGCCCACCCAGAAAAAAATAACTTTTGGTATGTAAGCACTAAGTTACATCAAATCCCAATTGGCATTGCTTGGTAGCGTGTAGAAAAGACAAAGTGGTCCAGCTAAGGAACAGAAAAGGGCCCACGAAAACTTAAGATCTTGTCACGGTGTGCAATTGTTGCTTTGTAAGCCAGAGTTAGAAGCTGACTCCATATGCTCTCCCTCGCTTGGAGCTCTCCTCTACCGTCTGTGTAGCCATGGCAGCTTTCCTCCTTCTCTTTACAAACCCTAATCACCCACCATAATATAGCCACTCACCCATAAAAAGTAGATCGTCAATCATTCCACTAATTTAACGTCATCAATCCTTTTCACTGTTTTATTTGTCCCCCACAAGGCTTCATCGGGAGTGAGAGGTTTCCTTCGCAAGGGAGTTTTGCCCATCTTTTCCGCGAGTTTTCCATCCCGCATTCTGGATTCAACGAGATTTGCCGTTTTCATGCTGGGTGGTGTCTCTGATTGGCAGATCGGTACAGAGTCTTGAATCAACAAACCCTAGAAGCTGAGATTAGCGTCCATGGCAGAGGAGGAAGAAGCAGTTGGTCGCCTCACTCATCTCTGCAACAAATTAGGTAAGCTGATGTATGAGAATGATATGATTGTTATGGATGAGGAAATCTCTGAAGAAAAAAAATACAAGAATGCCGTTTCTCCCTTGTGGGGAAACTTTACAAAAACCCTAGTGTTAATTTTCAAGCACTTGCAACAGCAATGAAAAAAGCCTGGAAAAATGATTATATATAAGTCAAGCCATTAGAGAATGGGAAAATCAGCTTTCTCTTTAGAAATGAAGGGGATAAGAATAGAGTCCTTGAGGGAGGTCCTTGGTCCTTCTCTAACCATTTACTGATGTTGAGGACCTGGGAGCCGAATACCCCTCTACACTGCTATGAATTTAAAACTTGTGCCTTTTGGGTTAGAATTTTTGGCCTCCCTTTGGAATGGAATTCGGAACGGATGATAAAGAAAATAGCCAGTTCAATGGGGAAAGTGCTGGAGGTTAAAACAGACGCTCGAGGCCCTGCTTTTCAGAAAATTGGGAAGGCAAGAGTGGAGATAGATGTCGAAGCTGAATTGAGAGTGGGACAATTGATGAGTCATGGAGATAAGAAAGTTTGGCTGGACTTTAAATATGAACGGTTGCCATTTTATTGTTACTCTTGTGGCAAAATTGGGCATTATGCCACCAACCGTAAAGACATACCTTATGAGGAGGAAAAATTTACAACTGAGCTGGGAGGATGTTTTGGCAGCTGGATGAGAGCAGAAACTTCTGAACACAGCCCATTTTGGAAAGTATTCTATCATGAAATACCGGTGGAAGCAAATGTAGAAGAGGTTGTACCTGAAACCCCTGAACAACAAAAACAAAATGACATTAGGGAAGTTGGTCAGCTTACTACTCCCATTATTAATCAGAATTTTCAGCAATGAGGGTTTAATCCTAGCATTGCAACTGAGGTGCATATGCACAACTCTGGGAAAAGAGTACTTATGCTTACCGGGCTAGAGCAAGTGAATAATACAAACTTACAGCCAGCAACTTCATCTGAAAGTAGCAAAAAGAAAAACCTCTCTCAACATAAAACTCACTCTTTCAAGAAACCAAGAAAAGGCAGTGCTCAGATTACAAGTACTCTAGTTCAAAAAATGCTTAATGAGGCGCAACTTCTGGAGACCCCCATTCTGATAACTGAAGAAGCGGCAGCATGGGCTGTGGTGGCTACCCCTAATAAGCCACCGCATGAAAAATGAATATACTAAGTTGGAACTGTCAAGGGTTGGGCACACCTTTGACAGTTCGAGAATTGAGAGCCATAACGGCTCGTTTCAGGTCCACTTTGGTTTTTTTAATGGATACAAAAAACAAAACGGAAGTTGTGCAACAAGTGAGGAGAAGACTTCAATTTCAGAAATGCTTAGAAGTTGAACCAGTAGGTCTGGCGCTTATGTGGGATGATTGAATTACAGTGGAAATAGATTCAATGGAGGAGAGCATCATCAATCTAAAATGTCAAGAAGGGGTCAGGGGGAAAAATGCGGATTACCTTTGTTCATGCGCCATATACATACCCCAAAAGGTTACAATTGTGGGATAGCCTGCGACAGATAAGTTCTATTAATACTCTACCTTGGGTGTGCTTGGGAGATTTTAATGAAGTTCTATTTATTGGGAAAAAGTGGGGAAGAAGATGGTTGAAAATTTCAGAATGACAGCGTTTCGGGATTGCTTGGATGCATGTTCCTTAATGGACATAGAAAGCAAGGGATGTGCGTTTACTTGGTCCAATAACAGGGAAGGACAAGAACAGGTGAAAGAACGACTTGATAGAGTGGTGAGTACCTTGGAATGGCGGCTGTTGTTCCCTGAAGCTGAAGTTTTTGCCCTTCCAACAGTTGGATCAGATCATAGTCCCATTCTCCTGTCTCTCCAATCAAATCAACATAGAAGGAAAAGAAGATTTAGATTTGAAGCTTTTTGGCTTGAAAGTGTAGAATGCAAGGAAGTGGTGCAACAATCATGGTCATCTACAACTCGCACCAATCCAACTTAGTTGGTAAACTTCAGGCTGTTCAAAAGGACTCTAAGTGGAGTAAGCAGAAATTTGTGAATGGCAAGGAGCGAATCGGTCTATTAAAGCAAGAACTAGAAAGCATTACTAATAATAGCTATGCTGGCTATAACAAGGCACTCTTTAAAAAGCTACTAAGCGAAATTGATGAGCTTGGAAGGCAAGAGGAAATGTATTGGGGGTTAAGATCGAGAATTAATTGGCTAAAATGGGGAGACCGGAACACCAAATACTTTCATGCGATGACTATACAAAGGAGGCAGAGAAACAAAATTTCCATGTTGCAAAAAACAGAGGATACATGGCTGGTTGAACAAGATCAGTTGAAAGAACATACTGTGCAATTCTTCAGGGAATTATATCAGTCCTCTGGACCCCGGAACTTTGAGCCAGTGATAGACCAACTACCTACAAGAGTAACATGTGATATGAACAAAAAATTACTTGCTGAAATCACTATTAAAGAAGTTACTGAAGCTGCATTTCAGCTAGGAGCTACTAAAGCCCCCGGTCCAGACGGTCTCAATGGTCTCTTCTATCATCATCACTGGGAAGATATAAAATGGGATATATTCAAGGAGGTGGAGGAATTTATGGCCACTACATATTTTTCACCAGCACTAAATCAAACAAACATCTCCCTTATCCCGAAAGTCCAACACCCGGAGAGATTAGATTAGTATCCTCCCATCAGTTTATGCAATTTTTCCTATAAGATTATTTCTAAGGTGCTAGCTAATCGCCTCAAACCTCTTCTAACAGAAATTATAGCCCCAGAACAGAGTGCTTTTGTTGGAGGGAGGCAAATCCAAGATAATATTTTTATTGTCCAGGAAGTATTGCATCAAATCAGAATCAGGAGCAGAAAAAAGAAGTTCCAAGCAGTTCTGAAATTAGATATGAAGAAGGCATATGATCGTGTGGAATGGGATTTTTTGGAGGCGTGCCTTTTAAAAACTGGTTTCGATGAGAAATGGGTGAAATTGGTGATGCATTGTGTTACTATGGTGACATTTAGTGTCATATTTAATGGCGAATCCCTACAATACTTTCAACCTACAAGAGGACTCAGGCAAGGCGATCCCTTATCTCCATATCTTTTTATTATTGTAGCAAATGTTTTATCCTCTCTAATGAAGCAAGCTGTAGAAAATGATAGCATTATAGGAATCAAGCTGAACAGACATTGCCCTACACTTTCTCACTTATTATTTGCCGATGATTCGATCTTTTTTATGAATGGTACCCTCTTAGAATGTCAAAACCTGGCTATGATTTTGAATCAATATTGTCTAGCTGCTGGACAAGAGATTAATTTGAACAAATCAGGCATATACTTCAGTAAGGGCTGCCCTCAAATGTTGAAAGATAATATGGCAAGGGAATTGAGGGTTCCTATTATGGATAAAACTGGCAAATATCTAGGTATGCCCTCGGATTGGGGAGAGTCGAAAAAACAAATGTTTGCATGGGTACTTGGAAGAGTATGTTCAAAATTAGCAAGCTGGAAGGAGAAGTTATTATCTAAAGCTGGAAAAGAAGTCCTGCTGAAAACAGTTATTCAAGCACTTCCTCAATACGCCATGTCAGTATTTAAAATCCCTGTATCTATTTGCAAGACTATTGAACAGAAAATCGCTTCATTTTGGTGGAAAACTAATGAGAAAAAATAAGGCATTCATTGGAAGCAATGGGAACTATTGAAAACAAGGAAATATAGAGGTGGTATGGGTTTTAGAGATCTTATCTCCTTTAATAAGGCAATGTTAGGGAAACAGACATGGCGACTGGCACAACAACCAGATTCTCTTTGGGGCAGATTATTTCAGGGGTTATACTATCCAACTACAGATCTTTGGCATGCAGCAAATGGCACTCGACCTTCATGGGGATGGAGAAGCCTGGTCCTGGGAAGAGAGACTATAGCACCTAAAATAATGTGGAAGGTAGGGGATGGATCTAAGATCAAAATCAGAGAAGATAAATGGCTGCACAGAGGTATTATTGAGGGTCCAATGCATGTAAATGAACCTGCCCTAGTCTCAGAACTCATAGATAAAGAGCAAGGGAGGTGGGATGATGTTAAAATAGCAGCACACTTCGATGAACAGTTAGCTGAAGAAATTCTAACCATTCCTATCAAGCCCCAAAGAGAAAATGATCATCTTGTATGGACTGGCACGCAGGCAGGAAAATATACAGTGAAAAGTGCGTATAACTACATCAAGGAGGACAAAACACACATTCAGGAAAATCATGCTACAGCTTCTTTTCAACCTCCCCCCTCAATTTGGAGAGATATATGGAATTTGCACACCCCACCCAAAATAAACATTTTTTTGTGGAACCTATGCAACAATGCTCTCCCAACAAAAGATAACCTTTATAGAAGGAAAATATCACCTGACCCTATGTGCCCATTGTGCAACTTGGAGAGGGAAACGCTCGAACATTTGTTTTTGCTATGTCCTTGGACAAGAAACATTTGGGACACTGAATTGAAAATCAAAATTTCACGTCAGGGCTTGACAAGAATAGAAACATGGTTTTGTCAACTTAAAGAGGAGACTACGAACCCTTCACTTATGCAGATGGTGGCTGTAACGCTGTGGAATATGTGGAAGGCCAGAAATCAGGCAGTCTTCCAAGGTAGAAAACCAGAGGCGCCGGCTATTATTGATGCAGCACAAGTGCTACTAAAAAGCTATCATAGATGGAATCCAAAAACGAGCGGGTCGAGAGATGCAGGAGAAGTCGCACCTACAAATAGAGAAATCGGTACAGCTATAAACGAGATAAATGTAGAGCAGAGGCAGGGGACTAGAGAATTGAGTGAGGACCAACATAATAGGGCGTGTATACAAAATCACAGAGCAAATGATGGTTCACAAAATAGGGGAGAGAAGTGGAGAGAAAACCTGAGCTCAAGGTCCGGAACAGGAGAGGTTGATAATAGTGCACGACGGCGAGCCAGGTACCCATGGCCCAGCACCGCTAACCCTCGAATTGATGAGAACGGGCGTGAAATAGGGGACTTGCTGCAATACAGAGCTCGAAGGAAGGACGCCCAGACATTGACCAAGGGAGAGCGATCCTATCAACGTTCCAACACCCGGAGAACCACATGTTGGAAGACCCATGAAGAAGACGGCTTTGAAACTCGCGAAATAAACATCTCTCAACTCGACAACGACAATATTATTGAAGCAGAGTATGTAGCAGCAGAGTTAATGACTGGTGGGCTGAACCCTCGATCAAAGGAAGCTGGGCAAATAGGTAGATCTGGTAGGAAATTAAGTTCGGAACATGGAGAGTGGTGACCTAAACAGAGAGAAGAGCCACAACCGACCTACCGAATGATGGAATCGGACAGCAACGCTGGTGTAGGGGGCGGCGTTCGCATCACTGAAAGCCGAGCACACGCTCACTGGAACACCGGATTTGCAAATCGAGCGTCCACACCGCCTTTGAAGAGGAGAGATACGCGGAGATAGCAATACGCGGGTGCAGGGGGTGGCGTCCGAAACTCTGAAAGCCGAGAACAAGCTCCATTGAACACCAGATCTGCAACTCCAGAGAACGCACCACCTCTGAACTGGAGAGATGAGCCCAGACATACACACTGAACTCTGGAACCAAACGGAAATGCTGGTGCAGGGGGCGGCGTCGGCAGCTTTGAAAGCAGCGAACAAACTCAACAAAAGACCAGATTTGTAAATCGAGAGCACACACAACCTCAGAAGTGGGTTCCACCGAAAGAAGGAGTCTTGAAGATAAACGTAGATGGAACGTTCTTACCTGGTTCGATGAAGCAATCGATTGCCTGCATCTGCCGCGATACGGAGGGGAGGATGGTGGGCGGAGTGGCTAAAGCAATCAGAGCCTCCTCCCCCTTAATGGCCGAAACCCTAGCACTTTTGGAAGCCATCACCTTTTTCTACCCTAAAAGACGAGAAGCTCTTCTCTTTGAGTCAGACAGTTCGCAACTTGTTAAAGCAATGACTAGTTCTCAGCAGTTTAGTTGGGAAGTTCAACCTATAATCAGAAAATGCAAGGAAAATTTTCCAACGTGAAGATAGCCCATTGCTCTAGAGAGGCTAATTGTGTTGCAGATTGGGTTGCTAAAGCCCACAAAAATAACTATTTATCTCTGAATTGGGTCTCATCTCCTCCCCAAACTTTATGGGATTTACTATGTAATGATGCCCATATCTTGGGCCTCTCATCTTTGATCACTTAATGAAATACTTCAGTTTCTGACCAAAAAAAAGAAAAAGAAGAAGAAGCTAGAGTTAGAAGCCGAATGACCCACCAAACGAGATTGGACAACATCCAAAAGCAAAGATACAAAAATAATAATGATAATTAATTGAGAAGTTGATGATTGATGAAATCTATCAGAATTTTGATGCCATGGCCAAAGGTAGTGCGCCTCACAAAACGTCGACTTTGATAATCTAATGAATGCGACAAAGCATGTTTACTTGTCAAGTAGTTAGGTCATGGAAATTTTGTTCACATTGAAGCTAATCATGGACTTGATGAGTGGAGGATTGGCATGCCAAGCCCTTGTATTTCTTTTGTTTTTACTTATTTGTATCGAGCTTTATTTTTAATTTATTTTTATCTATTTAGTCGTTAAGGTAGTGATATAAATGTGGACTAACTCTACTCCGTAGAACTCATAGCAGTGGCTAGAAATAAAATACTATCCCTTAGTTCTTAGTTTTGTCTATATATATGGAGTTAAAATTTCAATATCTAAATACAACAATCTCCCTCAAAAGTAGATTGGATTTTGGCCTAAAATGTGAAAATATACCTAGAGGAGACAAATAGAGACTTGGAAATATCTAAACTCAGGATTCCTTGTTTCTGCTTTGATACAATGAAGGATGTTTTAAGACTCTTGCCAACTGTTTTAATAACTTAAATTGTTAGATGAATATGGAGTTTTACTATTTAAATATAACATTTTATTGACTTCAGGCGAAAAGGTCAGAAAGATGTAAGTTTCCATGAAGATTGCAATATATCTTTTCTTACTTCCGTGGATTCTTATTAGGTCCTCCAATAATGTAAAAGAAGGTTTATTTGAAATGAACTCCATATCGAAAGGATTGGAACAAGCAAATACTAGCTAGAGCTCAAAACCCCTAAAAACAAATGCTAGTTTCGAAAGCTGTAATTAGAGGTTCATAATCAAACGGTTGACTCGAACTCCTAAGTTTGAAACGGATCAAGCAATGGGTGTAGTCGTCGGGTGAGTTTGCTGCATGTGGGGAGCCTCATTGAAAAGGCCCAATAGGTTGGGCCTATTGTTGCTATGGGACCTAAAAAATCATTATAATATGGTGTTGGACTCTTGGTAGCTAAAATTGGGGAAATGCGCCTCTTTTTTTTTTTTTTTTAAGATTTTGAGCGTAATACAATAACGGTAGGGCTTACACGTTAACCATGCGGCTCGAGATGGAGATTTGGTGTGCAAAGATGCATTCTCTAACTTCTAATCTCAACAACACGCGAGCTAACTATACTAGATTGCTGATCCATATGTCTACTTCGATCTGAATTAGGTTGTCTAATATATATATATATATGGAGATGGCCCAAAACTGCAAAACTTAGGGCTTGAAATGGTCATCAGCTTAGAGCATTTCAACCATGGTGGGAAAGCTATGATTGGGTAGTGTTCGAAAGGCCCAATGGGTCAGAAATTTTGATGGTCGACATCTGAAATCGGCTCCCCACCCTCATGGCTTTGGGTCCACTAGCAATGCCAAAGTTCCTTCAGGATATGGATGGCAACCGGCCGAGGTTATCCAAACCGGTCGAGTTTCGTCGAACCATTCGAGTCTCGTATTTTCGATTGAGAAGGAGCTTTACTATAAGGTTTTGATCAGGGCTAGACTACTATGCAAGGAGCAACCATCACTGCTCAGGATTCACTCTCTCATACTCCACCGATCGACCCTCTCTCTGCCCTCCGCGATTTCATGCACAGCCACCTCGACAACATCCTACTCCACCGATGGACACTAGCACCTCTCAGTCCCTTTTAAAATTGAGGGTCCGATCTCTAGTCCCAAAGATCCAATCCCCATTTATCAAACATACATACACAGCAACTCAAATAAGAAAACTGCTTATTCGGTAACGCTTAACAAATCAAATCAAATCAAATCAAGGTAAATCACATAATCTCAATTTAGGCTGTTAAATATTCAAAGCAATGTTGATTCCTAAATTTTGACTATTCTATTTAGTCATTTTTTGTATAAGAAAATTAGAGATCTACCTTGACTCTAGACAGAAATACTATTATTAGTATTCGCATTTCGTGTAAGTCATCCGTCACATGCAAGTCACATGGTTCTCACACAAGATTATCATGGACCGTCATGTGCACAATCAAGAGCTTCTAGAAGCTCATGGCCGGCTATCTCACGCCCATATCCCTACTCCATTTCATGCCAATCTCTCTTATTTGAAATAAATCTCATCATTTTCACTAGGATTACAGAGAGGAATTGGGATCTCAGTAATCATTTTCTTTTGGCCAGAGTCGCCAGACTGTGGCCACATCCTTATTTAATTTATTTAATATTTGATGCACGAATTGGAGATGACTCTGATCTTTTGGTCAGACTCTTGACTCGGTCATATATGGATTTGCGCTGGATATTTTTAAAAGGGATTTAGCGAGTTTGAGCCGAAAGAAGTAAGAAGAGATAAACGTGGAGAAGGTGGAGTCTTTTTGAATGGGGGGACGTGAACTAGAGGATCATGAGGTGACGGAGAATAAAAGGGAAGCGTTGGCTTTTGTTCTCTTCCTGCAGATATCGCCTGGTGAAATTTAAAGGGCAAATGTACTGAGATGAGGTTGGGCGATTCAAATAGAAGTAGAAAGCAGGAGACACGGTCAAAGAGTTGGAGATAAAGACAAGAGCGCCCTTCAGCTAAGTTGGTAGAATTTGATGCTATGAATGAGGACGAAGATGAGAACAACTTAGACCCGTTTGGTTCGGCTTTGGGGGAATGTCCTTGGGGAAATGCAAAGGCCTTTAGTCTGAAGGGGTTTGGCGAAATGCAAATACTGTTTGGTAAACTAAAATTGAAAAGATGCTTTGAGATGTAACTTGGGGAAAATGCTGTTTGGTAAACACATATATTTGAAAAGTCCTTTCATGTGCCAATTTTAAAATTTTGCAACTTTAATTTGTTTAAAATCAAAAATAAAAATCAATGGCCTTAATATATATATATATATATATATATATATATATATATATATATATATATATTTCAAGTTGAGAATAATGTATAAGAGACATTAATAAAATTTAAAATAAAAAATCACATCAAATTCAATTAAAAATAGAGTAATTTCATTACAATAAACATTACAACATATGTCCCAAAAAAAGAAATAAGTTATCGTTACATATTACAAACGTCCTTAACTATTTATCAAATTCATAGCTATTTCATCACGTAAACGTGCCATGTCAGGGAATGCATTATCATTTGAAGCACTTGTCCCCTCATTTACAACATCACGGTCGATTAAATATCCATACTCGGGATCCAAATCTGCTATTTCAAAATCCGTATCAGTTACGGCATTTTTTCTTATAAAATTGTGCAAAGCCATTGTAGCTATGACAATTTGCACTTGCTTTTTATAAGGATAATTTAGCATATTAGTTAAAATCTTCCACTTCATTTTTAATACACCAAAGGCTCGTTCAATTTTTGAGCGAAGTGAGGAATGTGCACGGTTAAACACTTCTCGATGACCCGTAGGCGTAGGACCTTGTCGAAATTTTGGCAAATGATATCTAACTTCTCTATATGGCCCCAAATAACCCGTGAGATTTGGATATCCGGCATCTACTAAATAATATTTACCTACAAAAATATAAAGATATTTAATTGACATATGCCACATAAATATATATAGATGTACATAAACTATTAATTAACCAACCTGGAGGTGGATTGGGAAATTGTGCATCACGTCTTCCAATGGCATCATAGAAGACACGAGTATCATGAGCTTGTCCCTCCCAACCGGCCCTAACGTAAATGAACTCCATATTAAAATTAGATATGGCCAACACATTTTGAGTAGTCTTTCCTTTTCGACCAATAAAGCGAATTTGATCATACACCGGTACCATTGCTAGGATATGTGTACCATCTATAGCTCCAATGCAATCCTAAAACAAATAATACAAATATTACATGATTTATTTTATCAGAAAAAAAAAATTACATGATTTAAATTTAGTTTTTCGTTTTTATTATATAATCATAACTTACCTTAAAATATGGATAAAATCGTCGATCTTTTTAATCTTCTCCGAACTTCCGAAATTGTCGATCACTTGGTTGGATCAAATCTTTTCCCATATTGCATACTTTATTTAAAACTAAACTAAAGTGCCTACTTATAGTTTCCCAGAACGTTGGAAGTGCTCTTGTGCTACCCTGTTACCTATACCATGTCCCAACATATAAAGAAACATCCCAACCATTTCTACAACATTAGTATTCCTAGATCCTTTAAGGCCATAACGTGTTACTAAGTCACGTGTTAAATTATTAAATACATCCCTATGCATTCTAAACATATTATAACATCTTATTGGATTAATATCTTCGGCCATCAACTCTCTCATCCAAGCATGACCTGCATATGATGAGGTCATAGAAGGTTGTTTGCAAAGGTGCGTTGCTTGATAAGCAATTGAAGCATTAGCAATTGAAAGCAAATCCAGGAATTCATCTTCCTCTTGTTCACGATTTTCCTTTTGTTGAGAATCATCCATAATTGCCTAACGTAACAAAATATAGAGTTAGAATAAGAAAAAACAATGAATAATCTAGACAATCTATTAAGAAATACAATAGTATCAATCAACATATATATAAAAACCAACCACATAAAGAGAACCTCAATTAGAAACAATTCTTACATTAAAAATATTAATATAAATTAGGTCTATACATAATTTAAATAGAGTTCGACTATAAAAATAAAATAGCATATTCAAAAATCCAAATAAGAAGCTATGATGACATCTTAGTCACGATTAAGTTCTTTCATCTCAAGCTTGAGATACTTCACCCTCAGGGCATCGGAATTCAAGCTCATGAAGACAAGCCTATTGTCTATCTTTTGCTTAAAATGTTTGATTGCAAAAAAATACAGCTTTTCATCTTGCACAATCTCCGGTATGGCATCCAACATAGATATGAGGTCCTTGTAAGGACCAAATCCATCATGTGCTCGAGAGGCAACAGCATCAGCACTCCTACTTTCAACAGCAGAACAAAGCCTGTTAATTTGGCTTCCAAGCAATTGTGCTAGGCTCAAATTGTTGTCTTTCTTTCCTCGAGTTTGCCTTGTTGAAGTCTGCGCTACTCTTTTACGAGCTCAAGTTTGAATTGGTTCATCAATATTTTTACCCACATGACATTCCAAGTTATCATCAGTAGATCCTATGACATCATCAATGTCAGGTTGTGTGGCATCAACACTCTCATCAACACATAAACCTTGTGCAGGATTCCAAGTGATTCCTCCAGTAGCAACCGTATCCTTGAACATTCTATCTAGCAACACTTCAAGATCAGGAGGTATGCCTTTCGTCCTAAAAACCTTAACCTTAGGATTAGCCTGTTATAAAAAAACATTTGAGTAAGTTGTATATAATTGAAAATGATAACTTAATCAAAAAGTAAAAGAACAAGTGATAAACACCTGGATTTTACTCTCCCACCATTCATCACTTGCATCAATGGTTTTCTTCCTTGGATCCCATCATAATCCCGTTTCATTATAAACCAATGTCCTCCATCTTTTCCATTATTCCTTAAGATTATCCCACTTACTCTTCATTTAATTTTATCATACTTTTTGCCCCTCAACTCCTCGAACTTATTAATTATGGCATTCCATCCATCTCTCTTGTTGGTTGCAGGACGATTACCCTTATCGATTTGTTCAACACACAACTTACAATATGTTTCCACATCTTCGGCGGTCCAATATGCCTTTTCCTTTGTTGAACTTGCCATCTTCCAACAATATGAGCATGAACAGATTTGAGAGACATATAATAAAGAAAAATTCAGCAATTGAATTAAAGCCAAATCAAGGTGAACTAGTAAATAAAAAGCAGCCAAATCAAGGTGCTCAAATTCCTAACAATGAAATGTTCCTAAAGCAGCCAGCACATATGCAGAAAATAAAAAGCTTAAGTAAATAAAGCAATAGGTAAAAGAATTGGTGAATGAATCCATCTGTCCCAAACAAAACATTTTCTGCCTATTATACCAAAGTTCTAAAGTTTCTGGGCATAGATCAATGAGAGAATAAATCCAGAATGCTCCATGATGCAGCAGGCGTTTACTCCCAACATCAAAATGAAGTAGGCATTTTCCAAATGGCCCTCCAAACTTCTTTGCCAAATGTTCTGGAAATGTAATTGCATTCTCCTTAGGCTACACCCTCGGTAAAGTGTTGCCAAATGTAAAGAGCTCGGAGATAATTTTCCACTCGACAATGAAGCTTACGAAGGATCCATTTTTGTCAAAATAATAATAATAATAAGAGTCTAAAAACATCATGTGGAAAGAAGGAGGAGAGACTACATGTGTTCTGGAATGTAAGGACAATTGAAGTCTTGAAGCTATTATGACAAGGCCATTAACAGAATCAACCAAGTTCAACCAGGAACTAGATTCAGTCAGAAAAATGGTGTGGTGTATTATATTATATCCGCTCTATCTTCCCCTAAATACTAAATTCCCAAGGAGTTATAGTTTCACCCCCTCCGCATAAGAGTACTTAGTTTGAAAAATAAATGAAAGTTTTTGCTAGTGGACTAAAAAACAGTACAGATAGTTGCCGCAAAGGTTGTTTTCTTGCCTGAAGAAACATTTATATAATTTTCTTGGGTCTTTTTCTAAATATAAGGAACATTTCTTTTTTTCCTAATTTGATATCTTTAGTTTTCCTTTAAAAGCCAAATTAAAAAATAAAAGTTCTAAATTGATCTTCCAATCCTTTCAAATGTTTGTTTTTGTCTTTTGCTAGACCACCATATGTGAAATATTGGGTAAAAGAAAGAAAGAAATGTAAAAACGCTTGAAAAATCAAATGAACAAATCTAGGAAGAAAGCAAGTTTCGAGTTGAAGGTCAGTCAACTAACCCAGAAAAGTCCAGTTTCATTTCTTGTGATGCAGAACTTCGTGGTTGATGAGGCTTGTTGATTCATAGATGCCATTGATCACATAAAATAGCAATTTCTTATGCTCTAAGCACTAGGGGTATCTGCAATGTCATCTAATTGAGAGCAAAAATCTAATCCTTTAACTTCACTAAATGGAAAAAAATGGAATAAATTGATCTTCCAGTCCTTTCAAATGTTTGTTTTTGTCTTTTGCTAGACCACCTTATGTGAAATATTGGGTAAAAGAAAAAAAGAAATGTAAAACGCTTGAAAAAATGGATTTTTCAAATGAGCAGAGCTAGGAAGAAAGCAAGTTTGGACTTGAAGGTCAGTCAACTAGCCCAGAAAAGTCCAATTTCATTTATGGTGATGTAGAACTTCATGGTTGATGAGGCTTGTTGATTCACAGATGCCATGGATCACAGAAAATAGCAATTTCTTATGTTTTAAGCACTAGGGGTATATGCAATATCATCTAATTGAGAGAAAAAATCTAATCCTTTAACTTCACTAAATAGCTTTCTCCGTAATAAGAAAGCAAACTGAGAAATGATCCAAAATAACACACATAAGAATTCACAAACCTATAAAACTTTGGTGACACCTAAACCCACACACATTAATAGCATCTACTTCTATTATAACCATCTTCTTATGCTACATAATCGCCAATATAACAAGAGCTACTGGCCTACATACCCTGCTGGTTAAATCCCATATTGAAACTTAACCAAGACTAAACCATCCGACGAGAAAACATTACAGCAAAAGCTACCTCAGAATCCACCTTTCGCCTCGACCTAATAATATGCTATGATCTCTCGCCAAATCAGATAAGATATCAATTACCCACACAAATTTCCACAAAAATTACAACATGAATAGAGAAAATCTAACCTGGACAGATGCGAGCGCGAGCGCGAGCACAACAGGAGAGCTCGAGGGCAGCGTAAAAGAACAAGTGACACAAGTGACGTGAGGCAGAGAACTCAAACCCTTGCCAACCGTGAGGGAACGCTGCTTCAAGCGCGAAAGGGGGAGTCAGTCAAGGTAAGATAAAGGTGAAGGACTTCCATACATCCGAATAGAACAAAGGAAATCTTACCTAGAGAGGCGAGTGAAGGTGAGGGTCGGACACAAACCAATCGTGAGGTAGAGAGAGTCGTGAGAGCGTAAAAAGAGTACTGCCCGCGGCCCTCGCGAGTAATCTCGTGTGGAATCTTCAGCGGCGACCGCAAAATCAGACAAACGATTACCCAACTGTCCTGCTACGAGCGCGACATGAGTGCGAGAGCATAACGGCAGGAGGCGATCTTCAAGGATCCCCGATGGACACTGAAGAGCAGCTCGCGAAGGAGATGGAGGGATGACAGAGAGAGGCGTGCGGCTACAAAAAGCATGAGGATCTCGGATGGACACGGGAGAGAGAGCAGCTCGCGAAGGAGAAGGTGAGGGACGACAGAGAGAGAGAGAGAGAGAGAGAGAGATGCGTGAGAATGCAGAGAAGGCGTGAGGCGTGAGGCTGCGTGAGGCAACGGTAAGGAAGAGGTAGGGTTTTCTTATTTGAAAAGGGCAAAAGCGAAATTTGGTTATTAAACGAGGACAAAATGGGCAACTAACAAAATTTCATTAAACCAAGAAGCTGCATCCGAAAATGCTACTTTGAGAATGCACCTCCACCCTGCATTCCCTAAACCCCTTTGAAGGCCCTTGGAGATGCATTGCATCTCCCAAAGTGCTAAAAAAAAAAACGAACCAAACACCACAGCATTTGGCCAAACCCCTTTAGACCCCAAATGAGCATTCTAAATATTGAACCAAATAGGTCCTTACTAACAAAATCTGATTTGAAATTTTAAAAGAGCAGTTTCAAGGACCGGTTCTCAAGGGGATGTCTCTCGCGCATGACTTTTATACATTTAGGCTGCCTTTGGTAGTTAGAATGAAAGTCATTTATCTTATTTTATGTTTAGTTCCCGCTAAAGGCAAGATAAAATCGGATATAATATGATATAGCTCGGATAAAATTATTTCATGGAAGAGGTGGGAAAAAATAGATAAGATTTTAATATATGTTCTCCATGTGTGATTGATTGAGTAATATTTGCAGGGTATTGGAATAGTATGTCTTTGGATATTAACGATGAACTTTAAGAAGACTATGATTGATACCCTCATAAAAATTCTTTGATCGTCATGTTCACATTGCATATCATACACGTGTTTAGAAATTAGGTCATATTCATAATTCATATTTTAAGGCATTAAGACTTAGGGCAATGCTTGTTAATCTTAAAATGCATATAGATTTAGAATAAGGCATAGTTTTCATTAAATAAAAACCAAACAAAAATGTCGTTAGGATCATATAGATTGCATGTAGATTTAAAATTACTAAGTCTCGTACCATGCATATCATACAATGCACGTCATTTAGAATAATTTTTAATAATCATATTATATAGATAATTTTAGTTATTAATTGCATTATATGCATTATCCGCATTGTATATAGTTTTTTTTTTTTTTTTTGGTCGGAAGTATATAGTTTATATAACCTAAAAAACTCTACACAACTTAGCATTGCATCATTTAATTGTTAGTCACACGACAATTTCATGGTAGTTCATATGTATAGTCTTCGGTCTTAAATTTATGGTCTTATATAGTAAAATAAAATTAAAAAAAAACATTTCATATAGTTTGCATCATAGAATTAATCCATGGTCAGTTTTACATATGCTAATTGACTTAAAATTGCATATATCATATGTCATACATTTAAAATATGTCATCTTGCACATAGAATTTATATTTCATTTTTACTAATCTTATAGTACTTTAGGCCGTGCATATTTAATTCATGCAATTTGTGGACTTTCAGGCTCGTTTGTCTTTTTGTTAATTCCTAAAAGGAAAAGAACCAAAAAATAAAATAAAATTGAACTTAGTTACGTCATGTAGATTACATTAGTTAGGAATATCAATTTTTAAATCTACACGTCGCTTGTAATTTAATAGGTCCATGTCATTTATAATTAATTTTAATTGATATCTGACATGAGTATAACTTAGAATTAGATTTATGACATGTAACTTAAAATTAATATCTCACAGTGGTTTTGTCGAGCACTTTACTGAACTTATATTATGTTATGTTCTTTGTATTGCTGTCCTCAATATGAACATTATGTTGGGAGAATAGTAAAAATCCGAACAATATCGAAGTAACGCAATAGAATAAAATAATCTCTTCTCTTATGTAAACTTAATAAGAATGGATGTAGTAGAACAAAACAAATACCAAGCACGCAAATACAAGGCAAATTTTTTTATATGGAAAACCTCCTCAATGTAAGGAGATAAAAAACCACAGGATTGAAGTCCACAAAAAAAATCTTTACTATTAACAAAATCGGATGAGCAAAGTTCTTTTTTAGTAAATACTAGAGGTACATAACAACAAAGATCTCAAGAATATCATTCTTGGCAATACACATAATTTTGAAAAGATCAAGGATAGAACTGACCAAAAAGTGCAAGTTTTGATCTATACACAAAAAACCTGATGTAGAGAGTTTCAAACGAAAATCAAACAGTTCAGATTCGAGAGAGTGCGCCACAAATATGTTGATAAAATTTTAGCTCAATCGGATCACGAATCGACCTCCTATGCTAAATTGATACAAATCGAACTAATCTCCAGACCCTAGATTTTATGTTTTCTCTTTTTTTCTTGTTACTACATTTTTGCTAATTTATTTGTAGCTACCACTTAAAAGATAGTGAAAAATCCTATTTCTTCATATGATTTATCATATGGGCTCAAGCCTTTTAGGGCTTACTATTCATTGAACTTCCTCCACATAAGAGTAAACCGAGCTAGTAAATCTTTCCCTCATGATGATGTGGAGGGATTCGTTATCCCTGCCATTAATCAATAATGTTTAAGCTTCTCCCTTGATAAAATTTTTGTCATCATATCGGAACTATTATGGTCCGTATGAATTTTCTCAAGTTTCAACAGCTTCTCATCTAGAACATCTCTTATCCAAAGATATCTAACATCAATGTGTTTCAATCTAGAATGAAAAGATAAATTCTTACCAAGATGAATCGCGCTTTAATTGTCACAAAATAACACATACCTCTTTTGCTTGAATTCGAGTTCTTTCAAGAACTTCTTTAGCTATAGCATCTCTTTACTAACTTCGGTTGCCCTAATAAATTCAGCTTATGTTGTAGAAAGTGTAACACACTTTTGAAATCTTGACTTCCATGACATAGCCCCACTGACGAAAGAAATCAAATGACCATGAGTAGATTTACTATCAATGTCTGTTGCCAAGTTAGAATCTGTGTATCTAACTAAATTTTCCTAGTCCTGAAATTGAGTTTCAAATTGGAAGTTCCTCGAAGATACCGCATGATTTACTTTACTGCATTCTAGTGCTCTCTAGTTGGATTTAACAAATAATGACTAACAACGCCAATTGCATGTGTTAAGTCTGGACATATACATACCATCGCATATGTCGAGCTTCATACAACTGAAGCATATAGAATACTTTCCATGTGTTTTTTCTTTTTATTAGTTATATGACTTTGTTTTGCATTTAACTTAAAGTGGACAGCAGGAGAAGTACTAACTACTTTAGCTTTGTCCTTATAAAATTTCCGAATAATCTTCTTGATGTACTTCTCTTGCAACAAGAACAACTCTTTAGCATCTCTGTCTTGGGTAATTCTAATGCCAAGAGTCTGTTTCGCTGTGCCCAAGTTTTTCATGGAAAAATACTTGCTTACCTATCTCTTCAATGATTCAATTCGTGAAACATTCCTACCAATAATTAGCATGTCATCAACATAAATTAAGAGAATAATGAAGTTATCATCATAATTTTTTTGGATAAACACACAATTATCCAACAAAGTCTTCTTATAGCCTCGTTCTATTGAACATGCACAAACTTTTTCTACCATTGTCTCGATGCTTGCCTTAGACCATAGAGACTCTTCTTCAACTTGCACACATACTCCTTTTTTCCTTTCACTTTGAAACCCTATAGTTATTTCATATATATCTCTTCCTCCAAGTCACCATATAAGAAGGTTGTTTTGACATCTATCTACTTAGTTTTCAAGTCTAAGTTGGTTGGCAAGCCTAGTACTATTTGGATAGAGGACATTTTTACCACCCTAAAAAATATATCATCAAAGTTAGTATCCCTTCTTCGACAGAATCCCTCAACAACCAGTCTAGCTTTGTATTGTGGTTATGAAGTCTATGTATCTTGTTTTAACTTGTACATCCACTAATTCTTTAAAGCTCTTTTGCCTTTAGGCAACTTCACCAATTCAAATGTATTATTTTTATAAAGTGATTGAATTACATCTTGCATAACATCAGGCCATTTGCTTTTGCACTCATCTTTTATTCCTTCTACATAGTACTTTAGTTCACCTACATCAGTCAATAATACATATTTATCTTTACAATATATGATGGAAGGTTGTCGGTCTCTAATAAATCTTCGGACTAGAATATCTAATGGAGCATCTAATGGAGCTTCTAGTTCAAGAACAACATCATTGTTTCCAATATATTCTGGGACCTGTGCATTGTTTGGAATATTAACTTCCCGTTGCTCCTCATTAACTTGTGCAAGTTGTGAGGGAAACTAGATCCAAATCAATCAAATCATCACTAACCTGTGGTGTTGAAATCATATTTAATTCCTAAATATCCCGCACCGTTTGATTTTCCATAAACACAACATCTCTACTTCTTACAATTTTCTTCTCAATTGGATCATAAAATTTGTAACCAAACGTATGATATCCATAGCCGATAAATATGCACTGTTGTGTTTTCACATCAAGTTTAGACCTCTCATTTTTGGGAATATGCACGAATGCCTTGCACCTAAAGACACATAAATAATCACAAAAAACATCTTTGCCTATCAAAACTCTATTATGAATATCAAACTTTAGAGAAATGCATATAATAAGATTTGATACATGTGCAACTGTGCTTAAAACCTTATCCCAAAAGGATCCCTGTAACTTTAATTCTGAAAGTAAACATCATGCATTTTCAACCAATGTCTTGTTCGTTCTCTCAGCTGAGGCATTTAATTGAGGCGTCTTAAGAGGTGTCTTTTGATGCCAAATACCCTGTTATTTGCAATATTCATAAAAAAAAAAGGGTCCAATATACTCTCCCCTGTATTAGTTCTAATGCATTTTAACTTCTTTCTAGTCTATCTCTCAACTGAAACTTGAAACTCCTTAAAAGTATATAATACTTGATCTTTAGTTTTCAAGGTGTAAACTTATATTTTCCTTGGAAAGAAACAAAATAAAGAGAGTTACCAAGTGATTTTGTCTTCATAGGACCACAAACATCATAATGCACTAAATCAAGTATACTTGATTTTCTTGAAGGAGGGAAGCTTTTGAATGTAACTCTATTTTGTTTTCATGCTAAACATTAAACACACTTCTTCAATGTTGAACTTTTGATACCTGAAAGAAATTTTCTTTTTGACCAATATTGACAAATCCTTCTCACTGATGTGACTGAGCCTCTTGTACCATAACTCAACTATCTCTTCATTGTCAACTATATTAATTTTGTTTGTGGACAATTTTTCTTGCATAATGTACAATGAAGAATATTTTTTTTTAGTCACAACCAAAGAACCTTTAGTGAATTTCCATCAACTATCACTAAAGGTGTTACGATACCCCTCATCATCCAGCTTATCTGTGGAGATCAAATTCAAATGAATATCAGGTATATATCTAACATTATTTAATACTAACCCCGTGTTATTGCCAGCCTCTAGGCATACGTCACTAATGCCTACAAAGCTAGCCCATTGTTTCCTATTTTCACATATCCAAAGTCACCTGATCAGTACGATATAAAAAAAATCCTTACAAGCTGTAGCATGAATAAATGCACCACTATTAATTACCCAACTGATCTCATGACATATAAAATTCACCACATCACCATCAAAGACATTGAGAAAGTCTTCTTTAAGTGCAACAACACAATTGCCATTATCATCATTATCATTTTTTTTTTCTCTTTATCTTTCTCTTTATGTTTCTCATTTTTAAACTAATGGAACAATCTTTGAATATGTCCCTTCTAATGGCAATAATAGCACTCAACGTTAGCAAATGTATTGTATTTGCCCTTGCTTTTATCTCAACTTTTATCTCTATTTCTCAGAGCTCAAGGCTCACTTCTTCTCTTTTTCTCAACAACCAATGCATCAGAATGTGAAGAGGATGATCCCTGTATCTTTCGTCTCATCTTTTCATTCAAAACACTACTCTTAGCTAAATTCATGGTAATCATACTATCTGGGGCCGAATTAGACAAAGATGTTTGAAATATCCCTCACGAGTTTAGCAAAGTATCAAGCGACCGTAGCGCTTGTATTTCATTATCAAACTTGATTTTTATCGTAGCCAACTAATTTATAATTCCTTAAAAAGAATTTAAATGATCAGTCAAGTAATTACCATTTTGATATCTTAGAGCCATCATTTGTTTCATCAGAAATAACTTGTTATTCCAAGTCTTTCGAGTATAAACTGTTCAAGCTTATTCCACAAACTACGTGAATGTGTTTCCTTAATGATATGGTTCAAAATATTATCATTCACCTATTGCCTAATATAACCACACACTTGGCGATGAATTATAGACCATTCAACATCAATTTTATTCTCCGGTTTCTCTTGAACAATGTGGGCATATAATAATCCTTCACATATATAAGGCATTCCATCTTTTCTTTCCAAATATGATAATTCGAACCACTCAATGTAACCATTCTACTTGTATTTGTTTCCATTGTTTAATACAAGGTAGAAAAATCAATTAATAACCAAAGCTCTGATACCACTTTGTTAAAATAACAATAACAACCCGAACAATATATGATTAATGCAACGGAATAAAATAATCTCTTCTATTGTTTAAACCTAATATGAATTGACATAGTAAAGCAAAATAAATACCAAGCATACAAACATAAGACACGTTTTTTACGTGGAAAACCTCCTCAATGTGAGGAGATAAAAACCATCGGACTGGAGTCCACCAAAAGATCTTTACTATCAACAAAATTGGGAGAACACAGTTTTTTTTTCTAATAAATACTAGAGGTACATAGCAATAATGATATCAAGAACATCATTCTTCACAATAGGCATAAATTTCACAAGAGATCAAGGATAAATCTTATCAAGCACGCAAGTTTTGATCAACCCACGAAAAACCTAATGTAAGGGACTTCAAACAAAATTCAAACCATTTAGATTTGAGAAAAGCGTGCCACGAACACGTTGACAAAAGTTTAGTTTAATCGAACCATGAATCGACCTTTGATGCTAGTTGGTCTAAATCAGACTAATCCTCGAACCTTGAATTTTCTCAGAACTCGAATTTTCTACCTTCTCTTTTTCTGTTGTTACTGCGTTTCTGCTAACTTCTCTATGGTTACTACTTAAAAGATAATAAGAAACCCTATTTCTGCATATGACTTATCACATGACTCAAGCTTTTTTGGGCTTGTTGTTCATTGAGCTTCCTCCACATGGGAGTGAACTCGGCTAATACATTGGTGAGGTGAATGAACGGGGGTCTCTGTTATGCATATTGCCAAATCTCTAGTGATGTTCGTGTGGAGCTCATGTTACATCCCATTCTCTATATGCATGTTCTAGGCATTTTTATGAAGCAATGGGTTCCAATCTTGTGTAAATGTCTTGTTTTAGATGAAGATGGGTTGTTGATTTTCTTCTAGCATCTCATTTCTTGAATTTGATCGGAAGAGGAATCTGGGAGGGACAAATGTTGAAGAGGAAAAGTGCAGGTGTCTAAGAAGGAAATGTGAGAAGATGTGGCTATGAGCTCGTTGGACTTTGGGTTTAAATAAGATTAATGGGTTTCATATTAACTAAGATTGGGAAAATTGCCCACAAAGTCGTAAATCTATTACACTTTTGCCAATTTAGTCCCAAACTTTTCAACTTTATCACTTCAGTCCTAAACCTTATAACATTTTTTCACTTGAGTCCATTCGACCAATTTGGATTGGAATTCGCCGACGTGGAAATCGATTGTCCTACATGTACGGCTAGTGCTAACGTAGACAACATTTATTATTTTTAATATCTTTTCGATTTTTTTATATTTTTAATTTCTTTTTCCATTGCCATCCTCAGGCAAGGCTTGCCTTCGCCAAAGGCCAGCGAAGTTTGGCATACTTTGATAGCCCGATGTTCCTCTTTATCAACTCGACGTGCTTCCATAGCTCGGTGTCCATTTATATTGACTTGACATGCTTTCGTAGCTAGAGTCCCTTTTATCGACTCGTTTGAGCTGTCTCCCAAAGGTTTTTCTCCATATTTAGTTTGATTTAAGGCAGTCGAAGAAAGATCCAGGTCCTGATCAGATGATCTATGCCACAATGCTAGGCAACCGAAAAAAGGTTCGGGTCCAAGTCAACCAAAACTTCATTCTAGCTACCGTAGAAAGGTACGGTTTCTTGGAAAGTGATTTATTGTTTAGGCGATTGTAGAAAGGTGCCAACAGTTATGAAGGCATGGAGGAGTATATAAGGAAGACGCTCTAGTTATTTGAGTGCGTGCGTGATAAAAAAATTCCAAAGTTTGAAACTCCTTGTTCTTTGCTGTTTCATTTGTTGAGCTTAAATTTGTACTAAAAAAAGAGATTGAATACTTGTGAGACCTTGAGGAAGTATAACAGAGTCTCTACACTGTGAAATCAAGGATGTGAGATTGTAAAATCTTTTTGGGTTCATAGTGAAATCCAGCCAGTGGGCTGTCAGTGTGGGAGAGTGGATGTAGGCTTGATCTAAGCCGAACCACTATAAATCTTATGTTTTGATTCTCTATCCCTAATCTCTTTACTTCAATCCGCAGCTCTATATAACTATTTATGATCTTTTACATTTTCAGTCTATCATTCTTAAAAGATAGGTTAATTTGTTAAGTATTTTAGAAACGTCTTTGATCACCTATTCACCCCCCCTCTAGGTGCTCTACTAGCCCTTTCAATTGCTATCAAGCTTGTGTACTCATTTAATTGAAGTGCTTTTACTTATGAGTTAAAGATATATGGCTAGTATGTTGGCTCTAGGTTTGGTTGAATGCCAAAGCAACACTAGGCCACCTTACTTCGATGGAAAGGAATACAACATATGGAAAAACAAGATGAAGACATTCCCAAGATCGAAAGATCCTTTGGAATGGGATGTGGTAGAAAAAAGAATTATTCCTAAAGCTACATCAGTCTTAGAGAGGGGAAAAGAAGTTACAGAAGTTAGCGAGATGATCCAAGAAGAGATAACCAAGAGACAAGCTCTTGATGCAAAAGTGATTTACTCTTTATATTGTGCGTTATCTCCTACTGAGTATAATATAATATCTTCTTGTGAAACAGCCAAAGAAGTTTGGGATAGGTTGCACATTACCTATAAAGGAACTGATCAAGTAAAAGAAACAAGAATCAAAATTCTACTCGGACAGTATGAAGCCTTCAAGATGAAGTTAGGAGAATCTATCACTGATATGTTTAGTCGCTTCACTGAAATTGTAAATGGTCTAGAGTATCAGGGATAGTCAATCTTAGGACCCATGAAGGTTAACAAATTACTGCGTAGACTCTCCAAAGATTGGAATCACGTAAATACTTTAATAAAGGAAACTCAAAGAATTATTCTGCTCTCCATAGATGAACTGGTTGCCACACTTCAGTCCTATGAAGTGGAGCAAATCAATGATGAAGAAGATCCCAAAGGTAAGAAGTCTATTATTTTAAAATTTAACGATGATTCTGATGTTACGGACTCTGAAGAAGATTTAAATGATGAAGAGCTAGCGCTTATGATAAGGAGGTTCAAGAAATTGAACAAAAAGGGAAGAATATTCAATTGAAAGAAACAAAGCATGCAAAATTTTCAGAACAAATCAATTGAGGATGATGAATCTAATAAAGATGTAATTTGCTTTGAATGCAAGAAAAATAGGCACATCGGACCAACTGTCCTTTGTTGAAGAAAAAGAAAGAAAAAGCCGAGAAATACAAAAAGGCTCTCAAAGCAGAAACATGGATTGATACTGAATGTGAAGAAAATGATGATAATTATGCCAATATTTGTTTAATGGCAAAATTAGAATCAAACTCAGACTTTGAAACAGATACAGACTCAGACTCAGATAGTGAAATTGAGGTCACTATCAAGAAAAATGTTAAATGGTATTTGGATAGTGGTTGTTCAAGAAATATGCCAAGAGATTCAAGTTGTCTTATAAAGCTTGTTCAAACAAATGGAGGGAAAGTCTCTTTTGGTGGAAATAGCAAAGGAAGAATTATTAGATGCGGAACAATAAAGATTGGAGGTCTCACAATCAATAATGTCTCCTTGGTGGAAGGACTAAATTATAATCTACTCAACATAAGCCAATTGTACAACATTGGGTTCAAAATCAATTTCCAGGAAGGGACATGTTCAGGAACTAGTAAAGATCTCTCTCAATCCTTTACTGGGCGTAGACATGGGAATATTTATCTTTTGGATATAAAACCAAAAAGATCTCAATGCCCGATATCATTACAAGATGAAGCAAATCTCTGGCATCGGAAGCTTGGCCATATCAACATGAAGCAAATTGCTAAAATCTCTTCCAAAAAGCTTATTCGTGGGTTACCCAACCTGAAATACCAAAAATCTAACTTATGCACATCATGTGTGTTGGGAAAACATGTTAGAAGTTCTTTTATACCAATAAATCAAATTTCTACTAATCGTGTGTTATAGCTCTTGTATATGGATCTCTTTGAACCAATTAGAACTCAAAGCATTAGTGGAAAGAGAGATTGCCTAGTAATAGTGGATGATTATTCATGATTTACTTGGGACTACTTTCTGGCAAGTAATTCTGAAACATTATCTTACTTTTCAAAGTTTGCCAAGAAATTACAGAATGAGAAAGGATATGCTATTTCAAGCATATAGACAGACCATGGAGGTGAGTTTGAAAATAAAGACTGCCAATTTTTGTGATGAATCTGGTTTTCAGCTGTTGACACCTAAATTTCACCTAAATTAATTAATTTAAAGTAGCGTTAAAGGTTAGGAATTAGTCACAACAAATTATTATTAAAAAACAAAAGAGTTAAAAAAAATGACGAAAATGGTCGGGTCGGGTCGGATTCGACCTTGGCTCGACTTGACCCTTTCCTTTTTTCTTCCCCTTGCGCTGGGCCTGGCCCAGCCCTTTTTCTCCTTCAACCCAGCTTGCGAACCAGCTGGTCATCTCCCTCGGCTGGTCTTTGCACAGACTTGCAGAGGAGCAGCAGAGCGGCAACAGATGGAGTAGGGAGATCGGTGGCAGGCGAGTGGCGTGATCCGCGGGTCGGGGGTGCAGTCTGGTTGGCAAGTTGGCAGCTGTAGAGGCCATGCGCGCTTGCTGGCCAAGTATAAAACCGGAGGAGAGAACACGCCATAAAGAGAAGAATCAGCACCAAAAAATCAAGCGAGAGGGCAAGCGAGAGAGAATACACGAAGCACAAAAAGAAACACGGAAGGAAGGAGTGAAGGAGAAAACCCCCTTTGGCCATCGATCACTACGGTCGATCGCTGCTGGAGGCGCCAACTGTCTCCAACCCCACCGGAACTTTAGGAGATAGAGTAAACAGAACAGGGGAGGATTGGAGACAGAGAGAGGCGGGGAGAGACCAAATCAGAGGAAAGAAGCTCGAGGGAGCAGCTAGTCGTCACCAGAGGTCCGTCCATTCGTTGTTGCCCGTCGTAGCCCTTCCTAGACAATGTAGGTCCCCTGAATCTCGTGGTCGCATTTCTAGACAATGTCGGGCCGGAGCTCACGACCAACCTGCTCTCGTGAACTCTGGCCCACGTCACCTTCGCACTTTGCTCCCACGGTCCTCCTACGTTATGTTTCAAGACCCCTAAAGCGTGTTTGGCGCTTGGTTGAGCCTAAATCATGCGAATTTGGTAGTGCAGACCATGTGTTTGACAAAATGCTCCAAAGAAAATCAAAGAACAGCTTGCGTTTTAATGCCAAACCCACTCATTTTTGTCCCCACGCTTGCTGAATCCTTGTTGCCTTGCCTGTATTCGTTGTGTTTTCGAGCGGTTTGCATGAGATATCGGCATGTATTCGAATCGATGACTCGTTCCGTCGGAAATAGATTAGTGGTTGCCGAAATAGGTAATCGGCGAGGGTCGGTGCTGGTTGAGGGGGATGACCGGTGAGCAGCAGCGACCTGACGACTTTCCTTAGGGCGGTCAGTACCCCTAACGTAGGTGGCGTCGGTTCGGTGGAGGAGCTGCAAGGGCTTCAACGAGCTGCGTTTGCGGGAGGAGAGGGCTCGAAGAAGATGCCCTAAAAAGGGGGTAGGAAAAAAAATAAAAGAAGAAAGAGAAAAGAAAACACAAAGAGGGCTGAAAGTAGAAAATAAGAAATGGGCTTCGCTTAAGGTTGGCTTTTGTTCGTGGGCTGAATAGATTGGGCCGAAAATAGATATTAGAAAATGGATCCTCAGGTGGGCTGGAGTAAAAAATCCAAGATGGACTTTGGGCCGAGAGTTGTCCTCATTTCTTTTTAAAAAAATTAGTGTGTTTTTTAATGGGCCTTACCCGAGTTTGGTCTCCGACCAGACCCGACCCGACTTGGCCCGATGAAAAAAATTAATTAATTAATAAAATAATATTTTTATTTTATTTTTAAAATAAAAATTAATTAATTTTTTTAATTTTAAAAAAAAATTTCGAAAATCCAAAAATTGTAGGATTTGATTAGGAATTGCCATGTATTACACTTTTAGTGTAATTAGGTCTTTATTTACTCGTATATTGATTATATTGCATGTTTAGTTTGCATATTTTGTTATGTTTAATTGCACATGTTTAATTTTACTGCAATTAGGATTTTGGTAGCTACAATTGTTACTTTAATAATTGCGCACCCGCATGATCACTTCATATGTTAGTGGATAGGTATAAAATCAATCCAAACTACCTGACAAAAATAATTTCTTTTAAAATGAACAAGATTAGGTATCGAAATGGCACTAATTGATTAATTAGTGTAATCAAGTTCCCGACCCTAGATTCTCTAGTTGCGTAGGAAGTGAGATACATTTCCATGTCTCACTTGGTTTCTAGCCGACCTTAATAGCCTAGTGGCGACTCATTTTGTCCAAAATTCCTAAAATAATATCCGAATGTCACGCAGGGTATGGGCTTGGGAGAGCCCATGCTTAATCATGAGCCATAAGCCCATCCATTAGGCAATACTCCTAGACTTGTTCCCTTCCCTCGAGGGTAGGTCGCGACATCAGCATGTGTTCTCCTCTCCATACGCTCCTGAATAAAATGGAGTTGTGGAAAGGAAGAATAGATCTTTATAAGAAATGGCAATAACTTTTTTAATTGAAAGTAATATTTCTTCTCATTTTCGGGCTGAAGCAGTTTCTACAACATGTTATATTATTAACCGAGTATTCTTAAGGCCTATTATAGAGAAAACTTCTTATTAATTATTCAAAGGAAATAAACCAATTGTTTCTTATTTTCATGTATTTGGTTTCAAATGTTTTATGTTGAAAAATGCAAATGATCGAATTGGTAAGTTTGAAGAAAAATCAGACGAATGAATCTTCCTTGAATATTCAACCTCCAGGAAAGCCTACAGAGTATTCAACAAGAAGACTAAGTTTGTGGAAGAATCGATGAATGTCAAATTTCAAGACTCCCTTCAAAATCAATCGATTTAGACTCAAATTGAAGAATCAGAACCTGCTCTAGACTCTACAAAGTTTACCTTTCCTGAAGCAGCTCAGACTCTAGAAGAAAAATAACGAACATATGTTGAAGATTGGGACAAGAACCCCTGGAGTGCCAAAAGTTGGCACAAAGGGACACTTAAGTGCAAAAAGTTACGAAAGGTACACTTAAGTGCGAAAATCGGAGCAAAATGGATCACTTGAGTGCCCATCCGGCCAAAATCCGGCCAAAATGCCAACGTAGCATTTTTTCAGGAACCGAGCCCAAAACGACGCCGTTTTTGCACGCCGACATGGCTAAATAAATAATGCAAAAACGACGTCGTTTTGGGCTCATGTGATAAAAAATAATATAAAAATTAAATAAATTAAATTTAAAAATAGATTTAGTTAAAATATTAAAAAATAATAAATTTAAAATTACATTTAGTTAAAATATTAAAAATAATAATTTTAAAATTATATTTAGTTAAAATATTAAAAAATAATAATTTTCAAATTAAATTTAATTAAAATATTAAAAAATAATCATTTAAAAATTTAAAAATTTTTAAAAAATTAAAAAAAAAATAATTTTAAAATTAAATTTAGTTAAAAAATAAAAATAAAAATTAAATTAAATTTAGTTAAAATATTAAAATAATAATAATTTTAAAAATAAAAAATTTTACAAATAAAAAATAAAAAAAAATTTGAAAATTAGATTTAGTTAATATATTTAAAAAATAATTTTAAAATTAAATTTAGTTAAAATATTAAAATAATAATAATTTTAATTTAAAAAAAATTTAAAAAATTTAAAAAATTATCAAAATTTTATAAATTAATAAAAAAGGGGGTGGCTAAGGGCAGCCTAGCCACTGCCCCTTTTTTTTAAATTTTTAAATTTTTAAATTATTATTTTTTAACATTTTAATTGAATTTAATTTTAAAATTATTAATTTTCTAATATTTTAACTAAATCTAATTTTCAAATTTTTATTTTTTTTATTTTTTATATTTATTATTTTTTAATATTTTAACTAAAAATAGTTTTAAAATTATTTTTTTAAATTTTTAAGTAAATCTAATTTTTAAATTATTTTTTAAAATTTTTAACTAAATCTAATTTTTTAATTTTTTTTAATTTTTTTTAATTTTTTAATTTTTTTAATTTTTAATTTTTACAATTATTATTTTTTAATATTTTAACTAAATTTAAATTTAATTTTTTTTAAATTTTTATCTAAATCTAATTTTAATTTTTATAAAATTATTATTTTTTTATATTTTAATTAAATTTTATTTTAAAATTATTATTTTTAAATATTTAACTAAATCTAATTTTAAATTTATTATTTTTGTAATATTTTAACTATTAAAATTATTATTTTTTAATATTTTAACTATATCGAATTTTAAATTTAATTTATTTAATTTTTGTATTATTTTTTTACCATGTCAACCCAAAGCGATGTCGTTTTTGCATTACTTGCCACGTCAGCATGCAAAACGGCGTCGTTTTGGGCTCACTTCGCCGGAAATTCGTCGGAAAAACGCCACATGAGCCTTTTGGCCGGACTTTGGCCGAAGTGGCACTTAAGTGATCCGTTTTTCTTCGAATGTGACACTTAAGTGTACCTTTAAGAAGCTGTTGGTACTTAAGTGTCCCTTTGTGCCGACTTTTGGCACTTGAAGCGTTCTTATCCCGTTGAAGATTCAACTGAAGAAGAAGATCAACAATCTGTCAAACTGACTAGCAACTGGAAGCATAAGTGTAGTTATCCCAAAGAACTCATTATTGGTGATATTAATGAAGAAATTCGTACCAGATCCAAAAAGTAAGAAGAGTTTAGCGTCGTGGCACTTATTTCTGAAAATCTAAAAGCATAGAAGAAGTTTTGACTAAACGAAAGCTGGATTGAAGCAATGCAAGAAGAACTCGGCAGTTCAGCATTAACGATGTTTGGGAATTAACTCATAAGCCAAAAAGGTAAGTCTATTATCAGAGCTAAATGGATTTTCAGGAACAAGATGGACAAAAAAGGAAAAGTGGTAAGAAACAAAGCAAGACTCGTGGCCAAAGGATATACGCAAGAAAAAGGGATAGATTATGATGAAACCTAGATTATGATGAAACTTACGCTCCAATAGCAAGGTTAGAAGCAATTAGACTATTACTTGCTTTTGCTTGTTATAAGAATTTCATGTTATTCTAAATGGACGTCAAAAGTGCATTCTTAAATGGATTTATCCAAGAAGAAGTTTATGTGGAACAACCTCTCAATTTTGAAGACCCAAGAAAACCAGACTCAATATTCAGACTAAAAAAAGAGCTATATGGATTAAAGCAAGCTCCTCGTGCTTGATACGACATGTTAAGTAAGTTTTTAATTCAAAATGGTTTTGTTAAAGGAAAAATAGACACTACCTTGTTTATTAAAAAGTAAGGTAACAACTTTTTACTTGTTCAAATATATGTTGATGATATTATATTTGGATCATCTAACGAAAACTTGTGCAAGAAGTATTCTAAGTCTATGCAGGATGAATTTGAGATGAGTATGATGGGTGAACTATCATTCTTTCTTGGACTACAAGTGAAACAATTGAAGGAAGAAATTTTCATTCACAAAGAAAAATATGCTAAAGAATTTGTTAAAAAGTTCGGATTAGAGAATTGCAAAAAGACTGATATACCAATGTCAAGTTTTTCGAAGCTAGACAAAGATGATGGGGGAAACAAAGTTGCTCAGAAGCTATACAGGAGTATCATTGGTTCACTTCTTTATCTTACTGCTTTTAAACCTGACATTTTGTTTAGTGTTTACATTTGTGCCATATTTCAATCAGATCCCAAAGAATCTCATCTAAGTGCCAGAAGTACTCTTTCTATCCACTCTGCAACCTACCAGGTCTACATCTAATTGATATTATCTTTCCAAGTTTTTGAAGTTGTAGCAATTATTCTTTTTCAAAAAGGAAGTTATTAATTTTGAAAAGATAGTTATCTATTTTCAAAATAGCAGTTATTCATTTTTGAAAAATGCATTTTTATTTTTCATTTTATGACGATCCGTATATCTTGTTTCGACTACTTTATATACTATCTTTCTTCTTCGTTTTTACTCACAAACCCTAGAGCATAAAACTTTACTTTCTTACTTTTTCTCTCTAGTTTAATCCTTAAAGTTTTCATCTTTCTCGTGAATCGAGTTCGAAAAATCTCTCAAAGACTATGATAATGTCTTCCCAAAGAAAGTCATCAAGGATTGCAAGTAAGGGACCACAACATATGCGTGAGAGTCCTATGCACTTCAATCTGACTGAGGAAGAAGACTCCACAAGGCAACCATAAGGTCAACAACAACATTCTCAACCATGCCATTCTTCTCAGGCTAGACCACAAGAGCCTCAGCAACAACATGCAGAGGAAGAAATCATTGAGGATGTCGAATCTGTAAGGACTCTTAAGCTTGCATTTACTTTCAAACTCTACACCGCTTTGAAGGAAGGAGGTTCTGCAATGACCTTTATTGATGAATTTTTGAGAGAAAAGGGGTATCGAAATGAAACCTATTTTTTAAGAACAATGGAACGTTTGGGAATTGCTCCTGTTGGTACGACAGAGGGCTTTTGTGAATTTCCCAATGATTTACATTTCGGAGGAGCTAATCAACCCAAGGGAAAAGATGATGATGAAAAGATGTTCACTCATTTTAAGCCTAAGATGGGTGTTGCTATGAGCATTCGATGAAGAAGAGTGGATCTGTTTCGTTCTGATGGACTCAAGAGAGTTTACTCTAAACTACTGAAGCGAGGGGTGATGAATCCGAGGAGTGTGGATTTTGATTTTCTCGATTCACTGAACATAAAGTTATGAGAGAAGTTTGCTCTACTTCAATTGGAACGATTTTGCTCTGAGACGGTTATAGCTCATCCGAAACTTATCGTGTATTTCTATTCCAATCTAAGCTTTTTAGATGCGAATAGATTTTCCTTCAATGTTAGAGACCAGGACTATGTGGTGGATATGGACACCCTGGTTAATGTGATTAGAGTAGAAAGAGGGATTTTCCAATCAGTCAATTGGTCATGCCACTATGGAGCTTGTTCGAGATAGAATTGCAGAAGGCCAGATTTCGTATTTGAGGATGAGTGCCTCTAACGTCTTGCTCCATAAGATTGTGATTAATTGTATCAGACCGAAATCAACATCAAAGACTAATGTCTCCAATTTTGAAGCGAAGCTGATGTACGCCATCAATGTTGGTTGCAAGTTTTCTCTGCCTCACACCATCATGTTTCACATGTATAGGTCAATGGCAAAGGACAAGGGACAACTCCCTTATTCTTCTCTTATTACTCGTCTGTTCAAGCATCTTAATATTCAGCCTCCCAAAATTCTGTGTGTTTGAACCATTTGGATGGTGGTTGGACTGAATATGATTTCAAAGACGCGTTTGAAGGAGCTAAACAAGGCTTTAGAGAGATTTAAGGAGAAGACCCTTGTCAAGACTCGACAAGACCTTGTGGCTGCAAAAAGGAAAGGCAAGGAGGCCCATGACAGCTCCATCTAAGAAGATGAGAGCACTCATCTTGCAGGATGAAGAAGATGAGGATGACATCACTATCTCCGCTCTTGCCTTAAAAAAACTTATAGCATCTTGTTCTAGAGACAGAGGATCGAGAGAACCAAGACAAAGAAGAGACAGAGCAGATGAGTGAAGAGAGGGAATCGATGAGGAAAGAAGAAGAAGGAATAATAGAAGAAGAAGAGCGAAGAGGAGAACAAACAGAAGGAGAAAATCATGGTGATTCTCCAGCAGAGGAAGAAGGACAAGATCATCATGAAATTGAAGAAGAACCTGAGCAAGAAGAGTACTTTTCTCCACCTGAAGGCACTGAAACAGGGGGAGCTGCTAACAAAAGAGGTACTCATTCACTTGCTTTTAATAGTGATGATGTTAGTCGTTCTCTTGCCGATCTAGCGGATGTGTATGCCTCTCACTTTCCTAAAGAAGGTAATGAGGCTTCATCTCAATGTATAGATGTTCATGTTGAAGTCCCATCATCTGGCAACACCCCACAAATTGATCATGCTAAAGCAAGCACTTAAACTGACAACTCAGCAGACTTTAAAAGATTGCTTGAACTTCTTCTGGAGATCAAAGGTTAGGTTTATGCTTTGGGATGTGAATTTTAGAACATGCAGAATGCTCATCAAGCCACCTCAGTTTCTTTGCATGACCAAGTTCAAACCCTTAATCTTCAAGTTCAAGCCAACGCAAAGGGTGAGGAGTTAGCACAACTGAAAGAGGATATGAGAAAGCTGAAGGAGACTGTCAAGTCTATGGGAGATTTCCAGCTCGTTCGCGTTCCCAAACAATCTTAATTTTATCCAATTCTCTTTATATTCTCCACTTTTTGCTGTTGACAAAAAGGGGGAGAAGTGGTGTAGATTTGACTCTATATTTGACTCTAATTTTGATTTGGCTTTGATTATTTTTTTGACTTTCTTTTGTTTAGATGGTTTGGTTCTGGTTCTGGTTTGGACTGTTTTGACCTTTTTTAATGCTTGCAGTATCTTAAGCCATGTTGATGATTTTGGTAAAGGTAGTTGTTTTTACAAGACTAACTTGTTTTCTGTGGATGCTGAATCGCTACTATCTTTATCCTAATCTACTTATCTTTTATGAGATATCTTTGTTTGCTTAAGTGTTGTCTTGCAGGCCAAAAATATTCAAATATGTAGGAAAGTTTTGTCACCATAAAAAAGGGGAAGATTGTTGAAGAAAACTTCCCTATTTGTTTTGAAGTTGACAAAACATTTCCATCAATCTAGTTTAAAGATTTGTAGACTCTATCGTCAAAGTCTGAAGACCTCTAGACTCAAGATTTAAAATCTGACCTTATTGACTGTTTCCAGACTGACGAAAAAAAGTATTATCCGTTGAAGAAGACTTATCCAGACGCGAGTATATCTTTAAGGATTTGATTCGTGCAATTGAAGAAGATCTCAAGGTTGGAGATGACATCTCGAGATCTATTATTCGTATTGAAATTAATTCGAGTAATTTAGATCCATTGATTGGTGAAGTATACTTGGGATGTTTTACTTATGGAAACCTAGATCCTGATTGTATGGGCGAACAGGATTGGTGGGCTATCATCATATTCCTTAAATAACTTAAGATCTCCCTAATTGATTATGTCCAACGGATTGATTGGAAAAACTCTTTTGGAAGGTGCGAACAGTTATGAAGGCATTGAGGAGTATATAAGGAAGACGCTCTAGTTATTTGAGTGTGTGCGTGATAAAAAAATTCCAAAGTCTGAAACTTCTTGTTCTCTGCTGTTTCATTTGTTGAACTTAAATTTGTACTCAAAAGAGATTAGATATTTGTGAGATCTTGAGTAAGTGTAGCAAAGTCTCTACACTGTGGAATCAAGGACGTGAGACTGTAAAATCTCTTTTGGTTCATAGTGAAATCCAGCCAGTGGGCTGTCAGTACGGGAGAGTGGACGTAGGCTTGGTCTAAACCGAACCACTATAAACCTTGCGTTTTGATTCTCTATCCCTAATCTCTTTACTTCAATTCGCAGCTCTATATAACTATTTATGGTCTTTTACATTTTCAGTCTATCATTTTTAAAAGACAGGTTAATTTGTTAAGTATTTTAAAAACGTCTTTGATCACCTATTCACCCCCCCTCTAGGTGCTCTACTAGCCCTTTCAATCTTCTCGTATCTTGATATGAAAAAGGAAATAAAATTTTACAAAAAGTTCAACCCCTTGCCTATAAATTGGCTCGAATACGGACGAAACAGGGAGGCCACCAAAAAATTGAGACCCGGCCACAAACCTGAGAAAAGCATGGACGCGACGTGAGATTGAAAGAGAAAAAAGTTAGAGAGCACTCGTTGGGGGAGGAGAAGTCAAAAAAGGGAACACTTCTTTGCAGGCTTCTGACTTGCGTGTGCCCAGGATACCCACGCAATCGACATACGCAAGAAGACTCTTTCCTTTGGTCCCTCTAGACAACGCCCCTGCTTTCCTGTCCAAGCCCCGGCGATTCCCACATCCCAACCGAGTCTCAACGCTCCTGTTCATCCGAGTTGCTGCCTCACTACCTGAGCCAACGTGAGCCGACGCTGCTGACTGCTGCCTGCGACGCCAGCATCTCCATCGCTGCCACAAGCCCCAGCCCGCAGCTGTTTTCGTTGCTCCATAAACATGCTGACCACCCACCCCTGCTGCTCGTGCTGATCAGAGAAGACCTGCATCGTGAAGACAAAGTTGTTCGTGATCTTGCGCTGAAAAACCTGTAGCTACTCCAATCCACGATTCTTCTTTCTTGCAGATTTGTTGACTTTATCAAGCGTGAGAATTTTCTCAAGTCGTGGATTTCACAAGTGAGAGTTACCACACCGTGAGCTTCGCTGCTTCCTTGGTCTTGCTGAGAAGTATAATAATTCCTCACGTGGGAGTCCATTGTCAGTGAACATCCATCGTCGCTTGCTTGTACGAACATCCCACCGCGGCAATCCTTTACCGTGAAGCACCATTGCGCCGAATCTTGCCCACCAACCATTAGTGGTCATCCTTAAGTTGATCCCATTGAGTTCAAGTTTGGCAATATTACTTGCGAAATTAGGTAATTATCTTATCTAAATTTGATTTGGATATTTTATTGCCTAATATATGTTTGTCAATATCTAACTTGCATATTTCAGCGATAAGCTCATCCCCTTAATTAGGATTTATTTCCTAATCCACAACCGCATATCAATTTTTTTTTAATTATATCTATAAGATTTTAGATGGAATAATTAATTACACGGGAATCCTTAAAATTGATAATTTGATCTTCGAGACTTAAGATCAATTTATTGATTTTATCCGCGGAATGATCACGTTGGTTAGATATTGTTTCCTATTTTGAACTATGGATGACATCTTCCTCGTTTGAAAAGATTGCATGTAGATTAATTAGCACATGTTAGACAACTTTGCACGTATAAGTAGATTCCATATATTCTTAATAAGATTCTAGTTTAAATTAGGAATTGACATAGTTATGCCTAAATTGAATTAGATATCATCTTTGCTCTAGTTGGTTAGTTTTCCTTAAATTTAACCTCAAATTGCAATAAAAAGAAAATACAAAAATATCATGTGCATGTCATATGGAATTAGGCTCACAAAATGCATGTCATTTAGTGATTGTTGTTAGGTCCACTTAGTTAAAAATTGCCCATCATTAGAATTACGTTATTTGGTTAAATTGCATTGCACATATATTATATTTTATTAAACAAGAGAAAATCCTTAAAAAAGATTGAGTGACTGTGTGTTAATTAAGAATCATATCTAGGGCATTTGATGTGAATTTTGAGTTAACATTATAGATGCTTTCGTTGCTATGAGGTAAGTCCTGTAATTTATTTATTGCTTTCTTGGGTGTTAAATTAGTGGTTTGCATACATGCATGGTCACCTCATATGTTAGGGAAAAAAAATTAAAATCATTGCCTACAAAACATTTTTTCAAAGAAAAAGAATGGTATTGAAAGGGCATTGGAGAAATCTAATGTAACCAAGTCATCGTATCCAATTTTCTCTTTTTATAGGAGTAAAATAATTCTCCCATTATTTTACTTAGGTGTCTAATCAACCTACCATAAACAAATTAGTAGCGACTCCTAGCTAATAATCTTTTGCATGCTAAAGTCGTGAATTTGTATGGGCTTGAGAGAGCCCGAGCTAAGTTTAGGCATAGTAATCCATTAACCAAACCCTAGATGGTACACCCGAGGTTAGGTTGTGACAATTCATGACAAAAATATTGTGCTGAAAATCAAACAAATTCTTAGGGTTTTATCATACGATTTGAGTGTGCTTAAAGACAAATCCTAGGTCCCTATTCGCGTCTTTCCATTTCAGCTATTATGTGTTTGTGTGAATCTAAGATGTTAATTGTGGTTTTCCTTTGGCTTAATTAGAAATGATATTTTTTCTTAATTATTAGCATTAGATTCTTGCTTTGCATTGCAATTTATTTAATTTTTAATTGGTTGTTGATTGTTATTTTAATTATGATCACTTCACATGTTAGTGGATAAGCTTAAAATCATGCAGACTACCTGACAAACAACTTCTTGAGATAAACAAGATTATGTGTTGAAAAAGCACTAGCTTATTAATTAGTATAATCAAGTCATGGTTCTCGATACTTTGGTTGCATAGGAAGTGAGGTATATTCACATACCTCACTTGATTTCTAACCAATCCCAATAGACAGGTGACGACTCATGATTAGAAAATCCATACAATGTCAATTTGGAGCTAAAACTAGAGACATGGATTTCAGAGAGCTAGCACTTAAACAAGGGTCGTAGGCCCCCCTTATAGGTAATATCCCTAAATCTATCCTCCCTTGCCCCTTGGATAGAAAAGGGTAGGTTGCCACTAGTCTGCGTTAAACACAGTTCATCTCAATAAAGGTAATGACAATTAAATATGCAATTTAAGAAAGTACCTTAGTGGAGCCTTTGACTCAAACAGCAACAAGGCTCACAGTGGTAATGGTATGGTCTTCTCGGTAAGGCTATTTAGATGCAATAGGAAATGGATTCAGGGGCTTGCCGACACTACAGTGATGCTTTGGCGGTAGGTGAACAACGCCGAGGCTACTCGTGGCGTTAGTACTTATTAGTTTGGCGTCAGAAACTAGTACAACTACACTAAAATCACTAGCTTTGTAGAGGGAGGCTTAGAACTATTATTACTCACTTGAAAACCTACAGGGATTTGGTTAGATATCATTAATTGTTGCAGGAAAGCTTGCTACTGTGGGGCCGTTGCAGCCTATTGAGGTATTGCAGGAGTTGCTGTGGCCGAAGAGAGCTCGCCGGGTAATCTGGACATGACGACTAGGGCTGGCACACATTCAGAGGTTGCTGGAGGACCACTAGGCTGGTTGGCACTGTTGAACCTGGTGGCTGGTGGTCGTGGAGTGCAACAGCATGGCAAAAGTGAAGGCAGAGCGCAGCAATGGTGGTGAGACTAGCTGATGGAGACGCACAAGGGAAGCAACAACAATGGCTTCTCTCTCTCTTTTGATTGTATATGGAAGCTACTCCATTTTGTAATAGAGCTTTGTTAGCATAACAGTCTTTAGGTTATTGTGAGAATAATGGCTTATTGTACGTTATAAATTATTGAAAGAGTAGACTTTACAATAATTTATAATTATTTATTATTTGAATTTTTATGATCGAGAATAGCCTTTTATTCTCACAGTAAATTAAAGACTATTACCCAATTATTTCTCTTATAATATCCCCTTCTTTCTATTGTGTGTAACTACCAACGTGGGAGAGAGAGTTTGTCGAGAAGGAATTAGCTTTATCTTCGATATGTCAATTCTTAATTTGGACCAAAATTGTATCTCTATTTATCTAAACCAGGAAATGAAAATATCGCTCTCTTATTCTGTGTAACAAGAATTAGATGATATAAAACCTTATCACTTCCAATTTTGATCACAAGATTGACTTTCCTAGTTTAGAACATCCCTTTTGCAATTTTCTATTACCATCATGAAATAGTGAGAAAATTCCAAATAAATGCTTAAAGTATACCCTATGTCAAATAAGGACTTCAAGTGACGGTTTTAGTATCAAATAAGGGCATGAAGTGGCCATGGTAGTTTCCAATAAGGGGTTGACTTCTTTGGTTGTTGGTTGGCTAAATATTCTGGCCGATTAAGGATATTTTTGTCCAAATACAATTTTAATTTTAAATTACTTTTTTTTCTTTTGTTAAATTAATTTATTTTATTTTTGGCAAGGGCCGGCTGCTGTTAGTGAAGGCCGGTGAGGGCTTAACGAGCATCGTCGACCATAAGCAAGGCCACCCTGGCCAAATCTAGTGAAGGTCGATGAAGGCTTGGCGACCTTTATCAGCTACAGGTGAGGGTTGCCGCGACCAGGCAAGGCCGTCCCTCACTAGCAAGGCAACACTTGCCAGATCAAGCAAGGACAACCCTTGCCTAGCCCTCTTCGGGCATTGTTGGTGGCTAGTTGGCCACCGATGAAAAAGGAAGAAAAACTAGAAAAAAAATAAAATTCAAAACAACAAGGTAAAGGACGAACATGTCCTTGACTAGCCAGAAAGTCAGGCTCTTATTTGAGAAAATGATGACACTTTAGACCCTTATTTGTAACAAGATCCCCTTCATGTCCTTATTTAGAATTTTTCTTAAACTAATGGGCTTGACTGAATTTTATATTCTCTTAGGCTTAATCCAATTAAGCTCAAAGCCTCCTTGCTCAATTAAGTTCAATTATAATACAATTTACGTGGGCTTATTTCTATTAAAAAAAACTCCTAAAATGCTAATGCAAATTATAAATATTTTTTTAGAGGTTGGGGTCGATCCATAGTGTCACGCCCCGAACTTCGAGCGCATGCACATCCCTTGGTGGTCGATAAAATTGTGACGTTCCCAAGACGCGTCACCAACCCAATCAATTATGCACATATGGAAGCGAATTAAATAATCCCCTGACAACAACAAACATGTGATAGAAAAACAGGACAATCAAATCAAACCAAACATATCTTATAAACCAACCAAGTTAGCCTACAAAGTTATACACAAAAGTCAAGGCCCTAAAAAAGACTACCTAGCTAATCCTACCCCGGACCCTATCTACTTGGGATCTGAGTCTATCACGACATTGTCAAGGATGTCGATGTCAAGCGGATCAACTACCTCCTCTACTGCAAGCTCCTCCACCTCGGGCCCCTGGTTCGCCGCATTATCAGCTATAATGTCGGCATGCACGACAAGGTCGAGTACCACCTCATCCTCACCCTCAACGGCGGGTTCGTCGAAACCATCCATGGGACCTTCCCATTCTCTATTAGGTCTGTGATGAAACCATGCCTTGAATCGATGAGGTACCAACTGTGGTAGCCCCTCATCGACTAAGATCGTGGTCACGACGAGCTCACGGGTCTAGGGATTCCCAGGGACAGGAAAGATGGTACTCTGCTTGCTATACCCTCGCAGTTGCCCAAAACAAATTGGACGAACTTCCATATAGGGACCTATAAAAAGTTAAACCATGATTGGGTGAGACAATATCTCAGCGAGTTCACGCCTTAAATCTCGATTAGGAAGGTAATACACCTAGAGACAACCTATACACACATCATAGAGGATTTACCACACCTTAGCTCCTCCTTGCACATTAGCACATTTCATATAACATATGCATATATCCAATGTATTCGATAATTGAAACGCCTCATTTTAATAAATTAATCAATCACATGGGTCCCGATTATAAGGCCAAATCATTATTACACATTCCATTTCATGCCACACAATTTTGTTCCATAATCAGGTGCGATCATCTCAATCATTCAGGCGTTCCAATTTAGTTATGGCCTCACGAGCACGGCCTACTCGACATTCGACGGTTTTTCGGAATAATCGAGCATCGTCTCGTCCCATCGAGCATATCAATGTCTAACTTTAAACGGCATTCCTGAATGAGCATCGGCTCAGCTTCTACTTTGATTGATATTCGTTGACAAAGACATTCCACATAGAGTATCGTCCACCCGACACACATTAGGTGACAAGATTCTCATAAGATCATGCACACATCCAATCCTAGCCAAGGACATCGTGCTTAGCACTCAAATGCCTCAATTTAAATAATGTACTTGGCCTATTTTCTTCATATTAAAAACACCCGGTAAAATAATTGTGTGTGGATACACGGTCAAATTGAGCCATAGAAAGCGATATCCTTCCTATTAAAAATCCCACTATTTGATACAGTACTTAAAAATATTTTTGGCATCAAAACTCGACACCTGGTATTTTCTAATTAAATGCCAAAAATCCATAATTTTGAAATAAAAAATAAAAAATAAACAATCATCAAATTGCACAAATCAACACTCAATTGCACAAACCAATTACACCATGACGATCAGCACGAAATTCTAACGATCGGCTATCCCGGTATAATTTCTAGAAAAAATTTAATAATTAAATAAATTGAAAAATTAAATAAATAAATGCAAATTAAATCAATAAATCACTAATTAAGCTTTAATCTAACAACCTAATTGGACTTAGAAAAATAATGTACTAAGCTACATAAATCCTATAATCTAATTAACCCTTAACTAAACTAATTTAACCACCTAATTGATCTAATTAACTAACTAAATCACTAATTAAATAAACTAATCATCTTAATCCAATCTTAGCCTAAACTAACCCTTCACTAATCATAATTAACCTCCTAAGTAAGGTTTAGCAAGTAAACTCACCGGTTTGATGAGTTTATGAGTTCATAGCAACGGTGATGCGGAGGCGAGCAAGACTCGGCCTAGGTGATGCCAAAGGAGGTCCGGAAAGGCCGGAAAAGGCCACAAAGTCTCAGTCCACTAAGCTGGAGATTTTTGTGGTAGGGTTGAAGGAATGGCTATGACGGTTGAAATGGGCATGGAAACGGCATGAGCACGGCGGCCCGGGCGGCGTTGAGGAACGAGATCTCGACGGAATGGCTCGACGGCGGTGGCTAGGCGAGCTTGGGACAGCAGCTCGAGAAGGGATGGCGGGGGCTAGAGTCGCGCGGCGAGCGGGAGGGCGGTGCTCAGACGGGTGGCTTGCGGTCTCGAGCGGCTGACAGCAAGGCTAGTTGGTTTCTCTAGGTTTTCTTTGGTCTTCAAACAACAACAATGCAAAACAAGACCACCACCCGCGGTGGCGTGTGGGTGAGAGCTTTGGGTGGTGCTCGTGTCCCCATTGCACGACTCATGAGGCTGGGTTTGTGGTGGATGGCTGGCTCAGGTTTACCTCGCCGGTGCCGGCTCTACTCTTGTTTTCAAAAACAATGGAAAACAAGGTAGTAAGGAAGGACAAGAAGAAGTGGCTGCAGCCGGAGGGGGAACAACAAGCCACAAAAGTCTTCACAAATATCTTGTTTCATCATCACAAAACCCACAAAGTCCACAGCCATCATCCTCAGCATTTTCCCTCCAAGACTTCTCCAACAAGCTTCAAATGATGCCCCAATTTTGCACCCCACCCATGGCTACGAATTTTGTGCATCTCCCCTTCAATTGCACTCAATTCACCTCAATTGGCCTTAAATTAAATGGCCAAAATGCCAAGGAGGAAGTCCTCATCAAATTCCATAATTTTCCTCATCATTTGATCCATCTTGGATGCCAAAAATGCACTCAAAAATGGCCATCCGAATTTCCCGGTTCAAAATTGCCTAATTTTGAATTTTTGTCAAAAATCCGGACTAGTCGAAAATTCTTTGAAGGATGAGTCGATGTTTCTAAAATAAATCATGACATGACAGAACTTTCAATTTCTAAAATCGGGTTCAATTTCCTAGTTAATTTCAATCGAACACGATTTTAGTATGACCTAACCTACTGGGTAGCTTTTAGGAATATTTAGCGCATTTGACCTGTGGTCGATTATTTTCGAGCCACATTGTATATCTTCGACTCATTAGCAACTCTCTATTTTCGTGAAAATCTCGAAATTTCAGATACGGACACAAGGTACACAAACGATAGAAAAATCGGTTTAGTGCCATTTGACAAGAATTTCACAATTAGGTGGAATCACCCACACTTAAATCACATGCCTCTGCCGGACTGACCTATCTCCAATAGTTGGTTGATTTTAATGGTGCCGTATTGACTCTTGCAAATTAGCACGGTTGAGTAGTTGATTTCTAATCGAATTTTCAAGTCGGTCGCATTTAGATTCTTTAACGGCTTCACTTGATAAATGAGTTTTCTTGTGAGTGATTAACTCAGAGAAAAAGTCTATAGGCGCGTCGATAAAAAGCCCATTTTTGTCACAACTCTTCCCATTTTATAAAAATTTCGTCCTCGAAATTTAAACCATTACAATTCTTTAAACAAAAAGGTGGGGGTATTGTCATTTCATCGAGTCTTCACTTTCCTAGGTTGTTTCTTATGTGCCGTGGTGTTGCCAGACCACTTTGATTAACGAGATCGTCTTGGTGAACAAAATCTGCTTCTTCCGATCTATAGTCTAAACTGATCTCTCTATATATGACACTCTATCGTCTACGTTTAACTCTTCAAAATTCAACACGTGGGTTGGGTTGGGTTCATACTTTCTCAACATCGACATTTGAAAGACGTCATGCACTTGTGCTAGTCTTAGAGATAATGCAAGACGATATGCCAAAGTTCCTAGTCTCTCTAGAATCTTAAAAGGACCAACGTACCTTGAACTTAACTTTCCTTTCTTGCCAAAGCACGAAATACCCCTCATCGGTGACACATAATGACGTGCTCACAAACTTGGAATTCCAATGGTCTTCGACGCTTATTTGCATAGCTTTTCTGGCGACTCTTAAGTTTTTCCCGGATAACCGCAACTACATCCATTATTGAACTAACTTTGGGCCGATGATCTTTCGCTCTTCGACTTCATCCCAACAAACTGAAGTTTTGCACGCTCTGCCATACAATGCTTCAAACGATGCTATTTGAATACTCCGCTGATAACTATTGTTATAAACGAACTCAACTAGATGAAGCTATTTCCCTCCCAGCTTCCTTTGAAGTCTAGTACATAAGCTCTCAGCTTGTCCTCGAGGGTTTGAATCGTCCTCTCAAACTAGCCATCCGTCTAAGGATGATAGGCCGTATTGTACTGCAGCTTCATTCCCAAAGCAGTCTGTAAGCTTTTCCATAAGGCTGCTATGAACTTCAGGTCTTGATTAGATGTAATTGTCACTAGCACACCATGCAAACGAACTATCTGACACACGTACAATTCTGCATATCTGTCCAATACAAAATCCTTTCGTACAGCGATGAAGTGAGCATACTTCGTTAATTTGTCAACAACAACCCAAATGGAATTGTTACCCTCTGACTTCTTAGTAAGCCTATCACAAAATCCATTGTGATGTGTTCCCACTTCCACTCGAGAATCTCGAGAGGTTGCAGAAGTCCTCCCGACTTATAGTGTCGTGCTTTTAGTTGCTGACACATTAGACACTTGGCGACATGCTTGGTGATATTCGCCTTCATACCAGTCCACCAATAGTGTGAACGTAGATTCTGATACATCTTTGTATTGTTTTGATGAATGCTATAACTGCTACAATGAGTTTCTGACACGATCTCTTCTTAAGCTCTATATCGTCAAGTACACACAATCGTCCATGAAACTTTAGTGTTCCGTCTTCATAAATTTGAAAATCAGCTTTCTCTTATTTGCATCTTCTTGCAGGATCTTCTAGATCTTTAGATCTGTCAACTATAACATCTTGATTCTGATATGCACTTCTGGTTCAATTGTAAGGGTGGCCATAATATTTGAAAGGTGGCATACCTCAAATTTGAAAACCGAATTTCGAGCTCCCTCGAGTAAAATCCACTCTTTGATCGCTATTTGCACAATCGAAGACTTTTGACTCAATGCATCTGTGACCTTATTAGCTTTTCCGAGATGGTACAAGATGCCGCAATCATAGTCCTTGAGGAGTTCCATCTAACGACATTGTCTCATATTCAACTCCTTCTAAGAGAATAAATACTTGAGACTTTGATGGTTTGTAAAAATTTGGAATCTTTCTCCACACAAGTAATGTCTCCAAATCTTTAGAGCGAAGATGATCGTTGCGAGTTCTAAGTTATGTGTCGGGTAGTTCAGCTCATGAGGTCTCAACTGATGAGACGCGTATGCAACAACTCTGCCATACTGCATTAACAAGCAACCTAGTCTTCTTAATGACGCATCACTATAGATCTTGTATCCTCTAGGACTAGATGAAATTGTCAACACTGATGCAGTAGTTAGCTTCTACTTAAGCTCTTGGAAACAACACTCGCACTTATCCATCCACATAAACTTCTCTTCCTTCTTTAGCAATCTAGTCAAAGGCAAAGCTTTTGCTAAGAATCCTTCCACAAACCGTATGTAGTAACTTGCCAATCCCAAAAATTTCTGATCTCTGTCATTGTCATCGGTCTTGACCAGTTGATAACTGCTTCAATCTTGATCGGGTCCATATAAATCCCTTCGCTAGAAATCACATGACTAAGAAAGCCACATGAGTAAACCAAAACTCGCACTTACTGAACTTAGCATACAGTCTATGATCTCGTGGAGTTTGAAGCACTATCCTTAACTGTCTTTCGTGCTCTTCAGGACTTCTTGAGTACACCAGGATATCGTCAATGAAAACGATTACAAACTGATCTAGATATTCCTTGAATACACGATTCATTAGATCCATGAAAGCAGCAGGGTCGTTCGTCAAACCAAACGGCATTATAGTGAACTCATAATAACCATATCGAGTGCGAAATGCCATCTTCGATATGTCTTCCTTTCTGATTCTCAGCTGATGGTATCTTGTCCTCAGGTCAATCTTAGAAAATATTGACGCTCTTTACAACTGGTCAAACAAGTCGTCGATCCTTGGCTCACCTGGCTGAGTTGTCGATAGTCGATGCATAGATGCAACAAACCATCTTTCTTCTTCATGAACAGAACTAGTGCTCCTCAAGGTGATGCACTGGGACGTATAGATCCCTTATCCAACAACTCCTGCATCTGCACCTTCAATTCTTTCAACTCTGACAACGCCATGCGGTAAGGAGCCTTATAGTTTGGCTTCATTCCGGGAGCCAACTCGATCACGAACTCGATCTCCCTTTTGAGGACAAATAAGGTAATTCCTTTGGAAACACATCTGGAAACTCTTAAACCACCGATATGTCCTTGATCTTTGGCTCCTCAACTATCGTATCCACGACAGTGGTCAAGTAACCTTGACAACCCCCGTCTAACAAACAGGTTGCCTGAAGCGACGAGATTAAGGAAATTGAGAGTCCTCCTCAACTCCCAATAAATTCAAAGCTTTGACCCGTTAACGGGTCGCTTTACGATAGTAGTCCATCTTAGCTCTTTGCTTGGTGAGCCAGCCCATGCCAATTATCACATTAAAATCATACATGGCTAGAACTATCAAATCTATAATTTCCTCTTGCTCACCAATAACTAACTTGCAATTAGGACAGCCTTACTATAGATAATACCTTATCCTTTAACGTCATAGAAATACTAATGATTGACCCCAACGATTCAGGACTCAACCTTACAAACTTAACAAACTGCTCAGCTATAAATGAATGAGTAGCGCAAGATCAAATAAAGCATAAGCATCATGGTCATTTAGTGAGACTATACTTGTGACCACATCAGGTGAGTCCTCAACTTGTCGTCTCGTGATAGCGTACACCCTTCCTTGAGCGTTGGAGGCCGGTTCATTCCACCCTGCAATGCATTCTGTGGCACATATTTTATGTTCTGACCCATCAATGGCGGCGGCGGCAACTAAGATCCCATCGGCCTTTGGGGACAATTTCTAGCCGGGTGACCCTGCTGGCCACACTTAAAGCAAGCACTCGTCCTAGAATGGCACGGGGCTGATCCGTGTCGCCTTCCACAGAAGCAACATACTCTATTATGGTTCGGTGCCGACTTCCTTATCACACCCTTCCTGTTGGGCGGGATGGGTTACCTTCCTTTGGTCATAGGTTTCTTCCCAAACCTATTACCATCCCTATTTGACTCGAACCGTGATCCAAATGTGGCGGCTCGTTCGTTCAAGTTCCTTTCTATCAAGTAGGCCCGCTCATACAGGTCATTGTAGCCCTTCAGATTGAACAGTACCAGTAGGTCTTTCAACTCCGATCGGAGGCCATTCTTGAACCTCCTAGCTCTGTCTGCTAAATCTTGTATCAGCCTCGAGGCGTATTGAGACAGCTCTGTAAATTTGGCCTCGTACTAGTTTATAGACATTGGACCTTGACGAAGGCATTGGAATTCCTCCATCTTATGTTCCCTTGCACTATTAGAGAAGTACTTGCCGTTAAACACATCAACGAAGGCATTCCATTCGAAACCACACCTTAGAAAATACTCTACCTCTGGTGGCCCTCCACCAGGTACTTATGTTTTCTTGCAGCTAGTAGATGGCAAGGACAACCTTCTCTTCCTCGATGCACCTAAGCAGTGCAAATGCCTTCTCCAAGTCTTGGACCCAGAGTGTTGTAGCCTCGGGGTCCCCTACACCTTTGAACCTTGGTGAGTTCAACTTTAAGAACTACTCAACAAGCTTGTGCATCAACCTCTCCCCGATCACAACTCCAAGTTGAACTTCAGTAGGAATGGCTGCATTGGTGGTGATAGTGGTAGCAACAGCGGTAGTGGCGGCGGCTTGATTCTAGGCCTATTGCCCCCATCAAATTCCCTAGGGTCTCAAGCATCTGTATGATCCCATCGATTCCAGGATCGCTAAGAGCTCCTACACCAGCACCGACTTGTGGCGGCACTATCCCACTGTCCGGCATGTGCTGTGCTCTACCTCAACCACCTCAAGTACCGACCCTCATCGGCGTCCTACCTCGACTAACGGATCTTATTACTCTCTTTCTAGGCGTTCTCCGCTCCTGATCACTCATGATGCAGATCCTTATAAACCTGCTTTCCAATTCCATACAAAATTAGAAATTGAGTGACTACACAAAACAAGCTACCAAATAGCTATCAATCACATTCATTAGTATAAGAAAAATGCTTTCCTACTAACTATCCTATAACCCATTGCACCTTATCACTCTATACACTAACCAGCCCTGATACCACTTTGGGTGGGGATGTCACGCCTCGAACCTTGAGCGCGTGCACATCCCTCGTTGGTCAATAAAATTGTGATATTTCCAGGACGCGTTGCCAACCCAATCGATTATGCATAGGCAAAAGCAAATTAAATAATCCCTTGACAACAACATACATTGGATAGAAAAATAGGACAACTAAATCAAACCAAACATATCTTATAAACTAATCAGGTTAGCCTACAAAGTTATACATAAAAGTCAAGGCCCCAAAAAAGACTACCTAGCAAATCTTACCCCGGACCCTATCTACTTTGAATCTGGGTCTATCACGACACCGTCAGGGATGTCGATGTCAAGTGGATCAATTACCTCCTCTACTGTAGGCTCCTCCACCTTAGTCCCTTACTTGGCTGCATTATCATCCATAATGTTGACATGCACGATAGGGTCGAGTACCACCTCACCCTCACTCTCAACAGCGAGTCTGTCGAAACCATCCATGGGACCTTCCCGTTCCCCGTTAGGCCCGTGACAAAATATGCCTTGAATCGATGAGGTACCAACTATGGTAGGCCCTCATGGACCAAGATCGTGGTCACGACGAGCTCACGAGTCTAGGGATTCCTAGGGACAGGGAAGACGGTACTCTATGTTGGGGTTTCATAAATCATGTATAAGAAAAATTAACAAAAGTACGCAGCGGAAACAAAGATGATATATTTTTACATGATTCTCCGAAGGCGTTGTTCGTGCATTTTAATAAAAAAAAATGAATATAAATAGGGAGTTAAACGAATTACCTCTCGAAGTATGCTTTGAAATGAATCGGTTTGGATGTTCTACAGTTCGAGTCCCACAAGCGTCGAACCTCTAGTTTAGATACACCAACAACGAATGTCGAATGGAAGAGAGAACTTTCGGATATTTACCACTTCGATCGTGCTAGCAATCATGTGGAAACAATCCATTGTATTCCTGATGTATAATAGTCACGGCCCGAACGAGATAACGCTCTTCTTTCTTGCATCTCAAAGACACAAGAACACACACACACTTTGCTCTCTATTTTCAGCAAAGCATCTTCTCTCTAAAAACAAAACGCACGCCCACCTTTCTCTGTTTTTCAACCCATTTTTTTTTGTCGCAAAAACAAACCTTCTAAAATAAAGATATAAACTGATCAGCAACGGTTGCTGATCGTCCCCACTCATGCATGAACGATCGTGCATGAGCGGTTGCTCATACATGGTTGCTCATACACGAAGTCATGTATGATGGTCAGCAACTGCTGACCGTTCATGCATGTTTTCGTGGATAATGATGGTTGCTGACCATCGAAATTTCATGCATGTGCTTCGTGCACATGCACGAAGCTTTTATATATTATTTTATTATTGGTTATTAAAATGTATTAATTAATTAATTAAACGAACAAATAATTAATTAATCAATCCATTTTAAAAAGAACATAATCTTTATATGTACAAATGGAATACATTAACATGTATCCACTTCGGGCATGTGTGTGCATCATATGCAAATAGGCTTGTGATTATAATAAAAATTAAATTAAATCTCATTTAATTTAATTTCAAATCGACACAATTTGATTACAGTAATTGCAAACACATTTGCAACATTATTTCTCTCTTGTTCCACGTTATCCAAATTGTTTATGGTGTGTGACATCCCTAGGTTCATCACTAAGTTAGTAGTAAGACTTGTACTAACACATTAGTACTCCCAAAAGAATTAATTATCCCGATTAATATTTTAGGTCCTATAAGTCATGATTGACATCTAGCAATATATCATGGCTACCCAGATAGTGTGAATACTTAAATAACATAATGAACCTGTCAGCTTTGGTTACAGTGTAATTCAATCCCTTCGTCTTACTATGTCCCGATCAAACAAAGACCATGCAATATTTGTCAAGTCGTTAATTCGATCATATGCACAAATCTAATTGCATGCATTTTATTTGAGACATAAACAATTTATTCTCAATTACAATCTCGACTGAGGATTTCAATGCAGTGTCATAATTAGATCACATAGGACATCATTATTATACCTTGCATTTAACAAGGAGACAGATTCCATATTACGCACACGTGTAACTTCGTATATAAATAAACTATGACCATCAGGTATAAAGACGGATCAACGACCCGACATTATGTGCACCTGTGAACCATAGTTATTCAATACATAAGTTAACACTATGCCTCAGGTCTAAGGATTATTTACACAAGACCAAAGCATGAACAATTAAACATTGGCCACGCTAAAAGCTTCCATGTCGTTAATCGTTCTATATGCGTCACGTTCAATGAACTTGTCTAATACAAACACATGTGTTCTAACTCAAGCATCATAATACCCAATGACATGTGACTCATCATTCCCTTAAGTATCCAATACTTAATGGCGAAGTTAAGAACACACTGATCTAACTATGAACCTGTCACATATATTTTTGACATCTTAAGAATAGGTCTAGTTGCAACTGATCTTATGGAATCATTCATAAATATAAAATAATTGGACAAATGAATGAATACGTCTTTGCCATTAATTAAATAATAATAATGAAAATACAACTGAAATCCCTAACATGTAACTATTACATAATAGTTTTAGGGCATACAACCAACACTCTACTCGCTATACCCTTGCGGCTACCCAAAATGAATTGGACGAACTTCCATCAAGGGACCTGTAAAAAGTTAAACGGGAGAAGTACACTATCAGTGCCATAAGTTGTGTATGGCACTTACTTTGGTGCCAAAAGTTTCCATTAGATCACTTAAGTGCCAAATCGGAGGAAAAACAATCACTTTGGTGCCACCGGCGAAAGATTCCGGCCAAAATGATTACATGGCTTTTTAAAAAAAATAAAAATCAACAAGGCCTTTAAACGACGTCGTTTTTGGTCCTCCTTAAGAAAACGACATCGTTTTGCCATCTTACATGGATGACCTTACAAAAACGACGTTGTTTAACTCATTTGGGTTTTATTTATTTATTTATTTGGAGATTGAAATCAGGGTTTTTCCAACCTAACTCGCTTCGCCGTCATCGCTCGGCCTCTGCTGTCACTCGCTTAGCCACCATTGCTCGGCGCTGTTCAGACGCCCTCGATGGCACACAAGGGAGTACCAGCCTCGGTCGCCGGAGCCTAGGTACTTGAAAATGCAGGCCAGGCACTCGTCGGGGAGATCATAGATGAAGAGGGAGGTATCAATGGCGGCACACTCATCGGTGGCCTCCCCGAGCACCGACAAGATCGCGGCCTTCGACTTGGCCACCAAGTGGCCGTTGTCGGGTTGGGGTTGGGGTTGGGGTCGGGGTTGGAGCCATGGCCACCGAGTGGCCATCATCCCGGTCAGGGTCGGGGTTGAGGTCGGGGTCAGAGCCACGGCCGCCGAGTGACCATTGTCGGGGTTGAGGTCGAGGTTGGGGTCAGAGCCGCCGAGTGGCCATCGTCGTGGTTAGGGTCGGGGTCGAGGTCAGAGCTATGGCTACCGAGCGCGGGGGCCGTTGAGGATAGCGACTGGCCAGAGATTTGGGGTTTTGAATTGGGGGAGACACCAAACGACGTCATTTTGGTGTTAGGATGCTGACTGTACTCTCCGGCGAGCCACATCAGCTTAAAAAATTAATAAAAAAGTGTTACGTCGGATTTCCGACCAACCGAATCGGAGTTGGCACCAAAGTGAGCGTTTTTCAAACTTTTTGCCACTTAAGTGATTCGATAGAAACTTTTGGCACCAAAGTAGGCGCCGTACACAACTTATGGCACTGATAGTATCCCAAAGTTAAACCGCAATTGGGTGAGACAATATTTCAGTGAATTCACGCTTGAAATTCCAATTAGGAAAGTAATACACCTAGATGCAACTTATACACACATTATAGAGGACTTATCTCGCCTCAGCTCCTTTCTGCACGTCAGCACAATTCATATAAAATATGCATACGTCCAATGTATTCGATAACTGAAACACCTCACTTTAATAAATCATCAATCACAGGAGTCCTGATTATAAGGCCAAATCGCTATGACATGTCCCATTTTGTGCCACACAATTTTGTCCCACAATCAGGCGCGGTCATCTCAATCATTCAAGTGTTCTAATTTAGTTACGGCCCCACAAGCACGGCCTACTCGACATTTGGCGGTCTTTTGGCATAATTGGGTATTGTCTCGCCCCATCGAGCACGGCAACGTCTACCTTTATACGGCATTCCCAAAGGAGCATCGACTCAGCCTCTATTGCGATTGACATCCGTTGATAAGGGCATTCCCAAAGGAGCATCATCCACCCAATCTTCATCAGGTGATGAGTTCTCATAACAATCACACACACATCCAATCCCGGCTAAGGACATCGTGTTTTGCACTCAAATATCTCAATTTAATAATGAACTTGGCCTATTTTCTTTATATTAAAAACACTCGATAAAATAATTGTGTGTTGGTACATGGTCAGCTTGAGTCATAAAATGCGATACCCTCACTTTTAAAAATCTCACTATTTGATATAGTAGTTAAAAACATTTTTGGTGTCAAAACCCGACACTTGGTATTTTCTAATTAAATACCAAAAATCCATAATCTTGAAATAATAAATCAAAAATCAACAATCATCGCTCAATTGCATAATTTAACACTCAATTGCACAAACCAACTGCACCATGACAATCAGCACGAAATTCTGACGATCGGCTATCTCGGTATAATTTTCGGAAAATAATAAAAAATTAAATAAACTACAAAATAATTAAATAAACCACTAATTAAGCTATATAGACTAATCTAACCACCTAATTAGACTTAAATAAATAATGTACTAAGCTAATTAAATCACATAATCTAATTAACCCATAACTAAACTAATTTAACCACCTAATTGATCTAATTAACTAACTAAATCACTAATTAAACTAACTAATCCTCTTAATCCAATCTTAGCCTAAACTAACCCTCCACTAAGCATAATTAACCTCATAAGTAAGGTTTAACAAGTAAACTCACTAGTTTGACGAGTCGATAAGTTCATGGCGACGGTGACGCGAAGGCAAGCGAGACTCGGGCCTACGGCGACACCAAGGGAGGTCCAGAAATGCCCGAAAAAGGGCCACGAAGCCTCAGTACTAAGCTCGAACTTCGATTTTGTGGCTAAACCAAAGGGGCTGGTTGGCGACTTGGTTGGCGTGGAAACGGCACGGCGGCAATGGCAGCGACTCATGAATGGCTACGGCGGCTTCTAGGCAGGCAGAGGTGGCTTGATAGATGGCAGGGACGGTGGGATTGGCGTCGAGCTGGCACCAGATGTAGCTGGAGTCGTGGGCGTGAGGCGCGACAGACGGCACTTGAGCGGGAATGGGCGTGCAAGCGGAGCTCAGGTGGTGCTCGGGTGAGTGTGAGGCAGTTTGGCGGTGGTTGGCTTGGCTGCTGTTGGTCCTCTACTATTGTTTCAACAACAATAGATGATAGAGAAGCAATGAAGAAGAAGATGGGTTGCTGCAACTGGAGGGGGGACAAATGGCCACAAAAGTCCACCACAAATATCCAATTTCATCATCACTTGGTCCCCAAAGTCCATAGCCCCTATCCAGCAGCCAATTTCCTCCTCAAGCTTCCTCAACAAGCCAAGATTGAAGCTGAAATGTTGCAGCCCCCATGGCATACGAATTTCATGTGCCTCCCTCACAATTCAACTCAATTTTACTCCAATTGGCCTCAAATCAATGGCCAAATTGTTGAGGAAGAAGCCCACACTCAGATTCACAATTTCCCTCGCCAATTGCTCCAACTTGAAGGCCAAAAATTCACACAAAAACGGCCCTCTGAATTTCCCGGTCCAAAATCACCCAATTTTGTATTTTCGCCAAAAATCTAGACTCGCCGAAAATTCTTCGAATGATGAGTCGACATTCCTAAAATAAATTGTGACATGCTAGAACTTTTGATTCCTAAAATTGAGTTCAATTTCATGGTTAATTTCAAAGGGACATGATTTTAGCGTGACCTAACCTACTGAGTAGCTTTTATGAATGTTTTGCGATTTGACTCGTGGTCGATTATTTTCGATCTATATTGTGCATCTTTAACTCATAGATGACTCTTGGTTGTAAAAATCGCGAGATTTCAAATACGGACATATGATACAGAAATAACAGAAAAATCGGTTTAGTGCCATTCAATATAAATTTTGCAATTAAGTGGAATCATCGACACTTTAATTACATGCTTCTGTCGAATCAACCTATTGCCAGTCTCTAATCGATTTTAACGGTGCCGTATTGACCCATGCAGATTAGCATGGTCAAGCAGTCGATTTTTGGTCGAATTCTCAAGTTAGTTGCGTTTATATTCCTTAATGGCTTCGCCCGATAGATTAGTTATCTAATGAGTGATCGACTAAGAGAAAAAGACTATAAGTGCGTCGATGAAAAGCCTAGTTCATTTAGTCAAAAAACAGGGTTATAATCAGGATGTCACACATAGTTTTCTATTCAACAAATGGCTAAATGAGATTATCAAAATTTAGATGTTGATAATATAAAAAAAAAATTAAATGTTTAAAAAATTATACTGCAAGATTGCACATATTTTTATAATATATGTTTGAAATCATTTTTTTTTTTGGGTAATATATAGAGTCTATATTGAATTACCTAAAAGCTGAATATTTAAGTCGATAATTTTTTTTTTTTTTTGCATCTAAATTAGAAAATAAAAACTAAAGAAAAATTCCATGATTGAGCATATTTTGGGTGCTAAATGTTTAAACATGATTTTTTATGCAGTATATATAGGCTAAACCTTTAAATTGATAAAATCATACTATAAATATATCTTTAGTAACGAGATAGGGAAGTCATTGTTCATAAACTCCGAGGAAATACATTAAGCATCACACAACCCAACTACAACCAACTATAAAGAAGACCTGTACCCTCAATCAACTTCGCCAATTACTTGACCTTGTCCAATAATTATGCCTCACTTCCAGGTGCCCTCGGAACAAAAGATGCTAGGTCCATACGTGGATTTGACCATTTGGAATAGCAAGGGAAGCTGTAGTACTACAAATAAAGCCACAGGGAGAGAGGTCAGCAAAGCAATGGGAATGATAACCCACTCTATTCTCTTGTCCAGCACAATTATGAGTGTTGAAGCAAAGGCCACCAGCATGAAAGCCAAGGAGAGGAAAAGCAACAAAAGGCCCATTATGATCTTCTTAGGCAGTGAGTCAAGAAAGTCTTGTGGCTCGTACCGCGAAGTTAAGATTGATAGGAATAACAAGATTGCCATCACAGAAGAGAGCAAACCTAATGCATCCGAAATTGCGAAAACTAAGAGGGAGTCTTGCCCTAACAACAACGGGAGTCCAGTATTGCCATTATTGCTTCCAGGTACAGTGAAAGCAGCAGCGAACAATACTGTGGCAATTAGAGTTGAGACAAGCATACACGAATTTGCTGTGTCCTCGACCCACTTCTTTCCTGTCTGAAGCAACTTTTCATGCTCATCCACAAAGGTTTGCCAGAATGTTTTTCGCTTATATTTGGCGGTTCTCAGGTGAGGGGTAACCCAACTTTCCACAGCCTATGCATAAAAGTCACAAACATGAGTTACAATAAGTGAATAAATTATTGTAAATAAAAAAAAAAAACTGACAAAGGAACATCTCAAGGAGATTAAGACTTGTCCAACTTTTAATGGGAAGTTACATAGAGGTTAAGTCCACCTTTGCTGGCAGAATGTCAAGGGTAAACTTCTGAAATTCGATGATGATTTCGTGTTTCAATTTAGTCAAATAATATATGCATGGAAAGTACCATGTTTCTGCTTTCCAATGAATCAAGTTTCATCCCATTCGGAATCTTCTTTAGGAATTTATGGAAAACAATATTAAGTGTTGGTGAGGAAATCCGACAATGCGTCTTTCAGTATCTCTATGTCCTTTGTTGAGCCCCATGCATTATATTTTGTCTCTATAGTTATTTGATTCAATAGTCTATGTTAGTATTATGATTTGTCTAGGGGTTGTTGGTATTTTCTTGGGAAATTAAAGGGTTGTATGCTGGGATTTGCCTATACTTGTAAGGCTGTTTAAGTTGTAAATTTATACGAACCCCTCCAAGGCTTTGCTGAGGGTAAGTGAGTGTTTTGTGAATTTTTGGAACTAAACTTTTGGATTAGATTTTCGTTAACTTCGCATCTCTTTGGTTGATTCCACTGAGCGGTGAGTTACATACTTTGGACCCCGAGAAAGATTCCTTTAATTACCCTTTATATGCCCTATCCTAAAGTGGATTCCTTAGGTGGTGAGCATTTATTCTATCATATGCCCTGTGTCCTGAAGTGGATTCCTTAAGTGGTGAGAATTTCTGATGTCGCATTTGTGCTACCTTCTAAATCTCTTAACCCCTCTAGTACTGCTGGTTATCTTCTCTGTGCACTTAATGGTGACCATCGTGATGTCAAACTGGAAGATTTGAGGAGACTAGTGCAACAACTCCAAGAACAATCAGAGAAATCTCACTTGTTTAGATGTGACTATCCCTGTTATGACCGTGAAGAAGAAGACAAACAAAGAAGAGACTTATCCTTTCCATAATGTTTGTTCCAACACATCTAATGAAGAGGCTCCTTTACGCCATCTTCGCATAAATCTAATTCTTACGATTTCAATGTCAAAGTCGACATCTCTAAAGACTACAATTGGCTTGAGACCATTGGAAAAAGCTTTTGGTTACAAGAAACTTGTCGAGAATCAAGAACATGAAGCAAGAAAGGGGATCCCAATTAGGTTGTGTCCTTCATTTGACGACACCTATGAGGCTATGTTCGATGTTTTTAATAATATTTGGGTTTTCAAGTTCGACAATACTCCAATTTTGTGCTTAGCGCTTTTATTCCAACCATAACAGCCTATCGAATGAGTCCTGGAAAGTGAATCCTTCTAGGCGTGTTGGAAAAGTCCTTCCAAAAATTGATGGTTCTTTTTGAGTTTTAAAAAAAGTTGAAGAAAATACTTACATGATCTAATGGCCCGATAATTATGGAGTCTCAACAGCTTTCAACGTCATTAATTTACCTCTGTACCTAGATAATGAGAATGAGACAGACTTCGGGACAAGTCTCTTCATCAATTTGAGGAGACCGATAAAGGAACAAAGCAAGGAGATTAAGACTTGTTCAACGCTTAATGTAAAATTCTTTAGAGGCGCGCATGACAAAATTTATATTTTCCAGAATAGATTTGAAACAAAATTCGTTTGATAACGGAGTTTTATTTTTCTATTTTTAAAACAGATTTCTATTTCAGAAATAGATTTGAAGTAGAAATTAGAAACTAAAATTTTTAACTTTTCTATTTCTGAAATAAAAGTAAGAAATGAATTTTTTTTTCATCATTCACTCTCATTACCGCCTATTGCCCACCCGTTGCCTATGGGAAGTCGGACACCTACTGTCGATCGTCGCCCATCACCGATCAAACGACGGACTTTGGCCGCCGGACACCAAACGCCGGCTGCTCGCATCCGACCGCAGGTCACTCGCGCCGGATGCTAGATGCTGGCTGCCGAACACATGCTAAGAGACGCCATCGCCTTTAGAAATAATTTTTATTCTATTATCAAATGAACTTCTATATCATAAATAGAAATTTTGAATCGTTATTAAATGTATTTCTTTGCTCATAAATTTTTTTAGGGAATAGAAATTTAGAGATTAATTTCTGGCCAGAAACTTTGTCATGCGCCCTAAGTCCATCTCAAATGGCAGAACTTCAGGGGTCGCTACCATTTTTTATTTTTATTGAGAACATGTCCCGAGTGTGAGTTTGTTTAAGTAAGTTTCCTAATTTGAGTAGATTTCCTATTTTATATACAAATATTCTATATATGAGAGATGAAAACTACTTGGTTATTAGAACACACAAAAGCAAACAAGAAGAGTATTAGTATTTTCTTTCTATGATTTTTCTGAGTAAATTATTTATGATAGATTGCGAGAAAACACTTGTGAGTTTGCTTTAGATGTAATCTAAGATTGGAAAATACTTGAGCAATGAAGCGTGTGAACTTTGTACTTTCCAGATTTATGGTGAATTTTTTGGCAGCTAGCTCTTCACATTGAGTAGGTATGGACACTCAAACTGAAGTATCTAAGTATATAATGCTCTTTATCAATCCTTGTTAATTTATCTGGTAATTTGGTTCTCTCTCTATGACTTGAATTACAAAATCTGTTAACTTCCGCATGATTTTCACAACTGTTTTGATGACGATCATATGCTTCACTATAGTCAAGTAATATATGGATGGAAACCCTACACGCCTAATTTCAAATGAATGAAATTTCATAAAATTGGGAATCTTTCCAGAGGAAGTTATAGACAACGACGAAGAGTTGGTAAGGATATTCGAGAATGAGTCATTAGTATTTCTACGTTTTGTTGAGACATCCATTGCATTTTATTTCTAGAGACATTTAAGTCAAGAGTCAATGTTATTATTACGTTCTGTCTAGCGCTGGTTTGTCTTATCTTGGTAAATAGAAGGGTAGTGTCTCGGGATTTACATATGCTTGGAAGGGTTGATCCAAATTGTGAGGATATAGACTCCTTTAAGTTTTCACTGAGGTAAAAGAATGTTTGAAAGAATTTTGAGAATTGTGGATAGTTCTGTGCTTATTTGATGAATTCCATTGAGTGGTGAACTCCATGCCTTGCATCGTGAAGTGAATTCCTTAGATTATGAGCACGTACACTTTATATGCACCATATTTTGATGTGGATTCGTTGGGTTGTGAGAAACCATCCTATCATATACCTTGTACCTCGAAGTGGATTTCTTAAATAGTGAGCTTTTCCTTTGTCGCACTTTTTCTTGTCTTATTAATTTCTGCCTCTTCCAGTATCACAACCCTTGTCACTTTCCATCCAAAGACGACATCATATCTTCTTCTTCAAACTTACATATGTCTGTTAAGATATATATATTCCTAAATAATGAGGCATTTCTCCGAGTTTTATATTACTGAATTACCCTTTCCATATCTCATTTCTGAAAATTCACGATTAAAGGGCACAACTCGAGTTTCAAATTTGATGTAATTATCATCATTTAGTTTCCTTGGATCAACAACCTTTCAAACCCGCCCCCACCCTCTCTCTCTCTCAATTTATTATCTATTAGGTCTAAAGTTCTCCACATCGCTTTCCTCACTTCTTCACCCAATTTTTATTAATTGTGGCAGCAAATTTTGTGTCACCGGACCAAGGTGGGAAGTGCACCTTTAAAATGCTCTAATGGACCAATCGAGATGCGTCAAAATTAGCTTGAACATTGCCATATACTATAAGAAAAAAAAATTATGTGTATTCTCTGAAATAATCCAAATAAAGTTCTATTTATCATGTTTTAAGAAATTTGTCAAGAAGATATGATAATCATCATAAGTGCAGCTATTAAATGGATGGAAAGAAAGGCACTTACCTTAAACCATTGAAGTTCTCTTTGTAATTGAAAAGCTGCTCCGGAGATATTAGTTACAGAACTGGAATCAGGGTTGTACTTTGTTGCAGCAATCATCATACCGAATGATTCTTCCGGTGTAGGCGCTGGAACTAATGACAACCTATTCGTGGAGCTTACCTTCAAAAAGAGTCCGAGAGTCCTTTCACGGCGACTTTCCACAGCTAGCGTCGTGAATGTAGTACCAAAAGGGGAAATCCAAATAAGCTCTGGGAAATATTGAATGCATAGCTTCACGAGTTCACTGATGCCTTTGAGTGCAGCTTGACCAAGCAGATCCCCGTCTCGGAAAAATTGGGTGATCTCGGTGGTTTTCTTAGAAGAGAGCGCGATGCAAATTTGTTTTGCCAACTCAATGGCCGCCACGTGTCTTAGCTTCACTTCGCGAATCCTCTCTATCATAGGAACTACAAAATGTTTAAAAAAAGAGAAAAATGAAAATGAATAAAATGTTCTCCAGCTTTGCATCCCAAATTTTTCTATAGCCACATGATTGCATCTAATAGCTGTTTACAGCTTGTCATATATTCTCACAAACCCCCACCTCAATTAGAGCTTGGGTTGGTGGGTGAATGGGAAAACGATCTCATTCTTTTTTCATCTTTTAGGAAAGATTTTTTGATTTTTTTTTCTCTTTTTTATTTGTTTCCTCAAATGCAAAGTGTGGGTTTTGGTAATTGCAATACAATTACAAGACACAACCTAATAGAACAACTCTGAAAATAACCACGCTAATTACGTGTGTCTAGCTAGAGTAAATCATAGTAATCTTTGCATAGATAAAATCATCTTATATAATATCATTTAAATGTATGGAAATATTGCCCAAAAAAATCTTAAATCTATTATACGTCGGTTAATTCAATCCTAAACTTTTGCATCAATTTAGTTCTAAACCTTTTTAATTGTACTAATTCAATCTTAAATCTTTTTGATAATTTACCAATTTAGTTATAAACCTTTTATTAAATTGTCAATGTAGTTTTTTTAATTAATTTTGATTGAAAATCACTCACATGATGGCTTAGTTAACATTAGCCGTCTAACATAGTGTGGCCAGCATTGACCTATATAATTTTACAATTTTTAAAAAAATTGATTTTTATTTTTATTTTATTTTTCTTCTTTATTGTGCTAGCGAAGCCATTGGCCACTAGCGAGGCCCCTGGGTGACCATAGGCATGGGTCACCAAATTTGGTGAGGGCTCGCGTGGGTTTGTCCTCACCCCGATTCTATGAGGACCGCGACCCTCTGCTAGGCCAGTAAGAACTTTGTGGCCCTCACCTAGTGGCCTATAGCCTCATCGAAAATTTAAAGAGAAAATTCTTTAAAAAGAGAAAAGAAAAAAATTAATAAAATCAATAAATATAATTAAGAATTTTTAAAAATTTTAAGAAAATAGTTTACATTAGTGCCGGCCATACCACGTAGGATGACTGGCATTAACTTAACTACCACATCAGAAATTTGTTACAAAATTAACCAGAAAAACTATATTGACAATTCATTAAAAGATTTTAAACTAATTTGAAAAAAACCTTAAAGGGTTTAGGACTAAATTGACAAATTGAAAGTTTATGACTGAATTGGCCGCCATAACCTTAAAGGGTTTAGGACTAAATTGACAAATAGGTTTAAGACTTTTTGGATAATTTTCCTTTTAAATGTATCTAGCAACTTGTAATATAAAAAATAAAAATAAAATCACATTGGCTGTATGATCGTTTGTGTTGTTATTTATGCTCCATAAAAGAAGAATTTTTTTTCTCCATTCCATCTATCTCTAATAAATTCAAAACTTCCACATGAGGCCACACAATGCATGTCACATTCGAGTTTGCTTGTTGCACCTAAATGACATTGTTTGTATAGTTAACTCAACTCTATTCTAAATTAACTTTTTATTTTGCGACACTGTACTTCTGTTTCCTTTTTGTTCTTTGACCAAAATACAAAAATTAGGGACAAGAGCTATTGGGTATTTCGGGTGCATAAAAAAGTGGGTGAACATGACAAGATAAGGGCAAAAGTTATGAAAAAGTTTCGGGAACTATTGGGATTTTAATAGTGAACAGGTGGTATTCCGGCTAGAGTGCTCCACTGCCTTAAGTAATCTTAAGAGCGCGCCGTCCCCGATAGGGCTGGCATATTTAGGATTTTATTTTTGGATTGCTCCTAACTAACAAATCTTGAAAACAGTATCACTAGAAAATAAGGTAACTCCCTTGCGATTGCTCATCTAGCCTACAGCTTGTGGGTATAGGATAGGTACCTCGGGGGTGGAACTACGGGAGGCACAGTTTTGTTGAGCCCAAGAAATTTGCTCCCACGGAGATCTTCTATTACGAGCCCTCCCAAACATATTATTTTGATTTTCCTACCTGCTTTCCTCCCCCTATTCCTTCTTCACACCTTTTCAAAGTTCGCATAAAAAGTGTAAATTTACTACGTTAAATGCGTTTCAACGATAAGCTCGTGCCTTCATCTACTGTGATCTTAGTTTATGGGGAATGACACTAGGGGCTTTCCCCTGGTCCTATGCCCAATTCCTGCATTCTCTCAACATTTTGTGTCATGTCGTATTGAGATGAAGTAGCCATCACAGAAAATAATGTTTAGGCTTAGGCACTTCGCCCATAATGGAGGAAACAGATACATATGGATTCACCTTTCTTTCTTTTTTTTTCTGAAAGATTAACATGCTTGATGGAGAAGATGAAGCCGATTTCACCGATCAAGATTGATGGAGAAGTCCTAGGTTAACATAACTCTTATTCAGTATCTTCTGCTAGGACCAATTAGCCATTCGGATGTGTTAAGTTCAATTAGCCATTCGGATGTGTTAAGTTCAAATAGCCATTCGGATGTGTTAAGTTTAACATCCAATCTCGCCTCAATTTGCAATTTCAAGGATTCCTTCTTCTACTTTTTTTTTAATTACACGCCTCTTGTGATTAGAACTCGCTGAATGTGTGAAATCTTCCAAAACATACAAATATTGCCTAGGGAATATATAATGTTGGTTGAGTTTGAATAATTTTTTAAAGGATTTTTATTAGGTTAACTGCCAATGTAAAAAAATAAATTGTACAAACATCTTTGGATGTTTGGCATGTGGCAAAATTTAGTTACAAAATTAACTTCAAAATACACATATCACTCATCCAATGATGAATGTGTAAGGATTTTTGTATAGGCACTGGATCATATTAAATCATTTTTTGTAATTATGGCAAAAAAATCAAGTGTTTCTACTTATAAAAGAAGTCAAATACAAACAAGTCAGAGGCTTTGGTTGGAAAGAGAGATAGACAGGGACAGACAGTGTCTTCATAAAATGGAAACGTACCTAGAATTTTGGTAGCGCTCCAAAGTGATGTTGCAAGACATTGAAATGCTACGATGAGGTTGCAAAGAGAACTAGGTCAGTAGATGTGAAATCATTGTGTGTGTACGTGGAATGAAATGCTTTACTACATAGATAATACCTACTGGTGTCGTGACAGTCTTAATGCTTGATAGACACGGATAACAAAACAATTAATAGTCATGTTCACATGGTTCAATAGTCGGGATTGTAAGTGACCCGCTATAGAGATATAGATGAGGATGAAGGACCCCAATCATAGTAGCTCCGCTTCGTTTTGCGGCTCCTCCCATATTATTTGCGTAATAAATGGTTCGTTATATTGTCCATTAAGTGACTCATACAATACTTATGCCCTTGGTTGAATAATTTGTGGTTCCCAGGTGATAGCTGATCCAAAAAGTAGTTTGGCCATTATTTTAGCAAAAACAGGTCAGGGAACCAGAATATATCCTACAAAGAGGCAATCATTTTCGGTTTCCTTTGCTAGTAGGGTTGGGAATCAATCTAAGAAAATAAAAGATCTAGGAAGGTCATTGAATTAGATAATGCTCGACTGTAGAAATGCATTCACACCCGGATTTGTTGATGTTCGCATAATCCTCGAATTTTGATCTGTTGGCTTGTAGGTCAGGTCCACCGGAATACCTTCAGTTCAAATACAAAAGAGCATGTGATGAGGCAGCTATTATCTAATTGAAGGGAATCAGTAATGAAGGGAAGTATGGACATTTGTATATCAATGCTTCCCAAACATTGAGCCCGGTTCCACTGAGGTAGTGAGACTGCATCCTCGCCAACACGCCCAGTATAGTGTAGTCTGTCTCCCTTGGGCCTTTCATGAGAAGGAATTCAGGGTGTCGCTCAACTAGATAAAGGACAATATCTATCCGAGTTGGCCAGCAAAGTTGGTCAGGAAAACAAGCTAGAATGAAGAGGAAAAAAAAAACAGATGGAATTGACATAAAGAGCGATGGTGATCTTACCATGATGACCTGCGTACGTGAGACCTATAATGGATTCAATTGCATGGGGACTGCTGAAGGGATGACCTGGCCCCTCATCTGTTGTATTTTGCGCCAGGAACCAGGCAATCTCCTTATGCATAGAAGCTTCCCGAGTAGATATATTGAAAGGAACACGGCCTTCCTTATCTGGAATTTGCGTCAACGTAGGATTACTTTCAACTAATGCCTTGACCATCCTTATCCTTCCACACAGGGCGGCATTGTGGAGGACTGTGCGGCCATTACAATCTTCTGTTTTAAGCACATCCAGACGTTCAGACAAGAGCTTAACCATGTTCTCAACAAATTGGTCTTGTGCATTCAAAGCCGCTATGTGAAGCACTGTTTCGGATCTGCTTGTTATGACAGCTGTCTCTGAAGCAGTATGTTGTTGAAAAAAACTTTTAGCAAATTCCCAATCACCCTCGAATGTAGCTTGCAACAATGGTCGGTAACGGAGTCCATCCAATACCTCTTCTGATATTCCTGCAAAATGGACGAACTTTTCAGACCATTTTGTTGATACTTTTTCCTTGCAGAAATTGAGAAGGGTCTGAGAGAAGAACAATTCAACCCAGATCCTCTCCAAAATATAAATTTCACAATGAAATTACTCTTTTGAAGGATAACGCACCTGGAGCACCACCAGATTGAGAAGGAGAAGGAGTTGACGTCGATCCAACAGGAATGCGAACATCTTCAATACATGTAGGAGAAAGAGTGAGCACAAAATCCTTGTCGAACTGATTTTTTTATTTTTTTTACCTTTTTCGTAGCCAAGGTCAGGGCTATTTGTGTTCGATGACAAAGCAAAAAAATAAAAAAAATAAACCATAACAAAATACACATTCCGGCATATTCTAAGACAACATCGCTTATACCATTTTCTTTTTCTTGGTTAAAACTTGAACATGTACCTGCCAGTGGTTGTGGATGATTCAAGTTCCCTTGTTGTTCGCTTGGTTGCGTTGCCATTGGGTTGCTCTCCTGGTCACGGTCTTTCAACGACAAAATAAATGGAGAATGCAAAGCAGACTTTCTGCTTTCTTGTTGATCTTATACCATTTATAAAACAGATGTTGATATTAGCTTCTCCGAAATGTTTACAGCAGCTAAGAAATTGTTTAGATTTTATGCTTAGTCAACTCATCAATAAAGACAAATGAGAACAGGAGATGAGTCGCAAATCTTGTTTTGCTTTTGAGTGATGGATCCCATTCGTTGGCCAAAAAGAACTAGCTTTGTTGACTTGAATACTAGTATGCCTCCGGTCTGCGCAGCTTGTTCCGTTTCATATATTTTTACGATATACCATATGGTTAACGTTGACGAGAAGTCGTCGGAGATGGAGAGAGGCAATTTCGCGAGTTCACTTGTTATGACATTAATTCTATATGCTGATGATGACTCAAGGCTACCCGCCAATAATTTCCGGAGAACTGCAAATATTACATTTGAACCACTTGAATTGTATTGGAGGAGCGCAAGACATGCGCACCAATATGGAAATTTCTGCGATGTTTCTCAAGGACTCTCATATGTGAATTCCATAGGGGAAGTGCAAAAATTGCTTATTAAAATGTACTTGTCTCATTGTCGACCTAACTCGATTGTGTCTCGTTCTCATATTTTATCTTCTGTGGATAGCATCTTATCATTCTCATATTTTATGCTTAGTCAACTCATCGGCAAAAACAAATGAGAACAGGAGGGTTTTGCAAATTTTCCCTTTGATACCATTTCATTGGTCGAGGCACGTGTATATACAAGAGAAGTGATAATCTCATAATTCTCTTGACATACAAATTCTAAAAACCAAATTATAGAATCAATTTCGCATTAAATTTGTCATGCGTGACCGTTATCGAAACCTTCTCGATTTGGCTTGGGTTTAACCCGAGATTGAATGAGTAGATCATACTTTGTTCGATTCAAAAAAGCACAAAGAACAAATTGAACAAAATCGAAATTTATGATTCAAATTAAATATTTGTTGAAAGTCCACTAACTGTTTTTAATATCGCGTTGCCCGATTAAATTCAAGCATGTGAATAAAGTCTAGTCTTGTTACACATGCAACCTAAGAAAATCACCAAATAGGTCATAAACCTATTGTGTGGATATCAATTCAGTCATAAATTTTTCAATTTAATCAATTAATCATAAACTTTTTGCTAATTATTCCAAAGAATTTTGATCGGAAACTATTAACATAGGCGTTGACAATCCTACATGGCATGATTGGTGTTAACATGAAATTATTAGAAAAGCTTCGCTTGCACGACAGGACTGACTGCACCATGCTTCTACTTCTTCACTCCACCTACACAATGACTTGATCAATTTGTCAATAGTCATGGCCAAGGTAATTTAAAGGACGGAAGACAAATGGAAACTTGCTATTAGGATATAAAAAAAAACGCACTGATACAAATTTTGTGCCAATGTTACCGTAAAGGACAAAGCGCAGGGGAATACAATAGTACTACACAAGTGAAGTGCAAAGTAAGAATTTATTACTGTCATAAAGGAAAAGAAAAATAACAAAAATAGCAGTTCAAGAGCCTTTTTTTGTCTTCCCCCCAACCACTGTGGTATTCGTCTCTACTCGTCAAGCAGATAGGTGAATCGATTGAAAATATAAAAATTTGACTCCCATTATTGAGGGATAACTACTGCCCGCGTAATTTCCGCGGCATTGCGCTGAAGGTGCATGGAACCTAACGAGCAATACTCACATTCTCACATGCAATTCTGACACCTACTTGTTTTGCTTCTCTATTAGAATGAAAATAAATAAAAACTTAATATCATGAAGAACTTCAAATTAATATATTTGTAATAAATTAATCCTCCGTTAATTTTCGTCAAATTTTATTGTCAAATTGCTAAGTTGAATGTCGTATAACCCTATATTTGTTATCAATGTACTAATTTGTTATTTTTTTATGATATTAATCCAAACCAAAAGTAAATTTATTACAAATATATCAATTTAGGAATTTTGGTGATCTAAAAATTAATTTGTAGTGAATTTGTTATGGATGTATCAATTTAAGTTTTTTCATGAAATTAAGTCAATTAAAAAAAAAAAGAAGACGACAAAATCAACGTGCAATACAGATGCTCCCTGCTCGAGTGGGCAAGCGTGTTCTTCACCAACTTGTTTCAATTAAAACATAGACTGCGATAATGCCTAGTTAGTCTCTTTTTGCAAGATGCATGTGCATGGTCGGTTGTTGTCCCATCCCATTTGTAATAATAGGATGAGGACAATAAAAATTGGACCCACTTCTGAATTGAAATTGTCCGAGCCCAAACAGATTTTTCAATCGTGAATGTTGCTTGAAGCAATGTATCTCCCTAGTCATAAAACCATTAAACCCAAATTGCACGGCGTTCTGTCTTAAGACTTCACGTGCCAATCAAACGGCCGCTATGCATGCTGCATGGAAAGCGCAAGATAATTGCACGGAGGATTCCCTACAGCAATAGTATGCGGGTGGTGCGTGGAAAAGAACCTCTGTGGAGGCCTTTTTGACTTGACTTGCCTTTTTGCATTAATAAAAAAAGAAAAAGAAAAAGACAACCAACGAGCACTGCTCCTTGTTTAATGATGGAGGGAGAAGGTAAAGAGAAAGGAAAGAGATGGTACTTTTATTCATTTTTTTTTTTTTTTTTTTTTTTTTTTTTTTTTTCATTCAACCGATTTTTGGACTAGGACGATAAGCTAAAAGTGAGGACTGACAAGGACAAGTCTCACTAATGGCAAGGGAAGGCTCATTCTAGGCAAGCGAGGTTGCCTTCGGTGGCTAGAGGAGGAAAAATGAAAGATAAAAATATATATTAAAAATATTAAAATATTAAAATTTTATTAAAAATTATCTATGTCAATACCAATTGCGTCATATAAAGAGTAGTCGGCATCCACGTCATTGGATGATCTCAATTGACTTAGGTGAAGATATTTATAATTTAATTGATAAAATCGAAAGGTTTAAAATTAAATTAATAAATTTATAATAAATTTATAACTTTTTAAATTTTTTATTAACGCGCAACGCACTCTATTGTGCATGTTTGAACAATGCTGAGTTCTTGCCATCCGACGGTCCAACACTTTTCATGCCGATTGAATATCTGCAATGCATGCTGCACAGAAAGTGCAAATAATTGCATGCATAATTCCCCTACAGTAGCTTTATGTGGAGGTGCGTGGAAAAGAGGCTCCACAGAGACGGGGGCCTCTTTTTTACTTGGCGCGGTGGCTGGCGCGGACAGGCGGGAGGCTTCGCGAAGATGACGAACAGTTTTCCTTTTTTTCCCTCTTCTCACGTCGCTTCCCTCTCTGTCTCTTCTCTGTACTTTCTGCCCCTCTGCACCCCTTTCTGACCTTGACTTCTCCCTCTAAAGCTTCCTTTCCTTTTTTTTTTGTTGATTTTTTAAAGAACGAACGAGCATCCCCCTTAGTGTAGCAACCTTTTTACAGGTAAGTGGGACGAGCTTTATTTCCTTCTTCAAATCGATATCCACGAAGATTACCTCTTGAATGTAATATTCACCATCAATTTTATCACATATTGCTAAAAATTCAAGATTGCAATGAGATTTTTCTCAAATTTCAAATCTTACAAAAATGAGCTCGCAATATCTCTTTGTTACACTTGCTCTTATTGAAAAATCCACCATCATATCCCCGAAAATATTAAATCTCTATTTCTCATAAGATAATTTTCAGTTATAAAAATAATAATAAGATCGGGCTAGATTGCTCTCTTCGTGGGTTTAGTCCAACTTGTCAAATTAATGTTAAGAACTACCAACTAAAACTCATCTGTCACTAGTCCGATACAAGTGCAATTAAAAAAATGCTCCTAAAACTATATGCTATGCAATTTAATTCTATTTTTTTTAGGGGTTAAAAATTAATTCCTAATTTTTTAATGCGATAAATAATTAAATGGGTTGCCAAAATATAGGTGTCAACATACGATCGCCTTTTCTATTAATGAAGAAAATAGAAAAATATTAATTGAATTAAATTAAATTAATTGACATTACATGAAAATGCATTCATTTTGTAGGAATTTCCGAGTAATGATTTTTTTAATTGAATAAATTAGTTTTTTTTTTTTTTTTTTTTTTTTTGTGTTGCAACAAGTCATACCCATGAGCTAGGAACAGTTGTAATGAAGTGTGGCTCCATGATTATGTATTTATTTTCTTTCACTATTAATTCAAATTTTTAGTGAGTCAAATAACAATTCTTTTTTGGTGAATCAAATAAATTTTATGTAATAAATTTGAGAAATCAAAAGAAAATTCAAAGTTTCACTTAAAAAAAAAAAAAAAAAAAAAAAAGAGTTGTCTCACCACTTTGAAAAATTAGATCCTTTTTACTAGCTTTAATTGGGCCCGATACACAAGTGAGTAGAATATTCAAGTACATCATGCACGTAGGTGTGTGCCTATCGAAGTCCATCTCCCATTCTCCTTTATCTAAAACAGATCCATCCCTAACTTCAGTACTTGGTTCAATACTATTTCTTACTCTGATACTTTAGTGCTCTCATTATTTTCATCATTAACATAATATTCAAAATATACTTTAGCTTTCTCTACATGAAGATAATTGTAAACAATATCCTTAATACCATTATCATCATGGAAACATCTCAAATCATCCTTCAAGCTTTTCCTAGGAACACAATAGTGCAATTTTTCTATTTTGGATTGTAAGTGTTGCACTATGTCTCTCATAGCACTGCTCTTGAGCAAATTGGGAAAACTTTTGGGACCATGCATGAAGATTTCACTGCAAGCTTTGTCGAACTAGTCATTAGCTTGGAGGTAGGATTCTAGAGACCTGGATTACCAACTACGAAAAGCTACATAAGCACAAGAAGCCTTTCCAGTCTACGGACTCAGAGTTCGTAAGGAAAAAAGATGGAACTGTTTCCATCAAATTTGGCAAGGAAAATGAAGAAAGTCCTTCTATCTTCCAAACCCTCTTCATGATTGAACCATGTGTTCCTCAATCCATTTCCAAGCCAGATCCAAAAAAGCATGTTCGACACTTCGATGGTGATGGACATCCTGTTCATTACTATAAAGACAATTATGGTCATTGTTTTTGGGATTTTTTCTGCCAATGTTCCTCCTGTATAAATTCTCCTGACGAGGTAGACCCTTTTGCAAAATCTCCACCTCGAAGGAAAAGGCCAAAGGATAAGATGTTCCAAAGGTACTTAGACGGAGATTCCTCCGTTGATACTCTTGGTGAATGTGACAAATAGTAATTCATGGTTTCTTATGCACCACATCCACCACCAGAGTCCAGTACTACATTCCAAGCCTTACCAGATCCACCAAAAACACCACCACCATCTCCTCTCCAGAAAAAGCAAGTCCTATCTCCATTTTATAAGCCAATCCTTAAATGAGCTAAGAAGCACTCTTACCCCCTCGAAGTTCCGGAAGAAGCACCACGCACTTCTTTTATTGCTATGTTTCAGGATACTGACTTTCCTCCTCTTGACAAAGAAAGTTCTAAACTCTCATTCCCTGCTGCAGAAGAGTTTATTGATCCCCATGGCAGATACCGCCATGTTCCTAAAGTCCCTACTCCCATTGATGTTGATGAACATGGGAGACAGAAAAAAAACCTCTGCTGCTGAAGCTGTTCTAAATTGGCAATCAGAAACTCTATTAGCACAAAACAATGCTTTCAAGGCAATTGACTCCAAAATTGGAAATGTGCAACAAGATCTCTCGAAGGTATGATGAAAGTACCAAAAGATACTTTCGAATTCCAGAAAAGGCTTCACGCCTTGGAATCAGAACAACATCTTGGGTACCATTATCTTGAAAATCCGAAGCCAGAAATAGAGAAGCTCAAAAACCAAATCCAGCTTTTTGAAGAACGAAGGTTCATACCGTTTGACCCATTGGCACCTCCTGTTAAAACAGGGTATTTACCCCCACTGCCACAAACATCCATTTTTGCCACTATTCCAACAGATCCTTACAGAAGAGAGCCGGATATGGCAAACATACGAAATCGCCTCAAAGCCCTGCAGAAGGAAAAAGGGGAAAGAAAAAATACCACATACGGGGATCAAGTTCCATTGTTATAAGAGAAATGCCAGATCAGATGATGTTATCAAATCCATTAGAATCTTTTCTAAAGGACTTAGGCACCCAGGAACCTGACTCTGTTATCCAACAACCTGATCCTCCCAATCCAGAAAAACAGACTCTGCTCCCAGTAGAGCAAACTTCTCATGATACTAAAGCAGAATCCTTAGTATCCCTCTCCTCCTCCTCATCCTTCTCAATTCCTACAGTTGATACCCTCCCCATTGCACCAGTTACTTCATCAATATTCATGGCTGACCCCCCAGATGATGATATGGAATCAAATTATTCTAACCTAGAAATGGGTCAGACAAGCAATCCTACTTAGCATGTGTCCATCGCATCAAAACAATTCTTCACCATTGATGATATTCCTTATCAGAAATGGCCGATAAGGCTTGAAGAATTTCATACCTGGCTGAATATCCAGTCTATCACCAACCATGATATGAATGACGTCTTGTACAACTTTGTTACAAGATTCACAGGAAGCTTGAAGCTTTGGTGGCAATCACTTTCAGAACAAGACCAGATTTATTTTCTGATGTCACCTAATTTCAGCCATGCCATCACTCTCTTATATCGTGTCTTTGTGAGAAAACCCGGTGATCTCATAGAGATAAAAAGAAGAGAGTTTTTTGAAAGACGATGCTGCTCCCTCCAGAAGAAACATCTTGATAAGCATTTTAAAATAATGCTTCAAACCTTTTATCAAGTCGGAGCAGATCCAAATCTGAAGCATGTTTTCCTTACTTCCATCTCGAAAGAACTATCCCAGATGGTTGAAAGATCGTTCTTTGGAAAACAAAGGTGAGTACAAGATAGTCCATTGGGAGAAATACAGCAAGAAATCCATCTATGCCTAGAAGAATTATGTTTAAAACGCCAGATGGTTCGCACATACATCACAGACGACAAACACCTCGACTCAGCCTACTCCCATCAGGAGCTGAAAATTAAATGCTCCAAGAAAGACTGTGATGGTACATGTGGCAAATATTCCCGGAAGAAGAAACACTACAAGAAGTTTTGGATAAAGAAATCCAAACATGGCTCCAAGCATTTCCGGAAAAAGAAGAAATGGCGATACCTACGCAAAAGAAAGGATCGCACAAGCCACAAAAAATCAAACCGTTGCTACATTTGCAATCAAAAAGGACATTTTGCCAAAAATTGTCCCCAAGCGAGAAAAGGTCAGAATCATCTAATCCATCACATTGAGAATGAAATAGGTATTTCTCTTGAAAATGATAATATTGAATTCTTATTCTCTGCTGATGAAGAACCATCTGAACAAACTCTTTGTGCCATTCCCTCTTACCAAACTTTCAGTGAGACCGAGTCAGAAGAAATTTTTCATATATCACCATCATCTCCAGAACCAAACCTGGACATATTTTCAAGTCAAACTCACTGTCCACACTTCCCTGTAAAAATCCTCACATCAAAGTTTGCCAAACCTATCACTGTCATTACTCTCATTGACACAGGAGCAAGTTCAATTCTAGACACCAAAGTTCTTCCTGAAGAATTTTGGACTCCTTACACCCGATGCTTCAATTCTACATCAGGAGATACTTTCACCACCAATGTCAAAACCACTCCTGTAACTGTCCAGTTCTTCTCGCAGTGCTCCATAACTGCAAAGATTTTTGGATCTAACCTTCCCAATAAAGACCTGATAATTGAGTGGGACATCATGACTCAAATCTCTCAGCTTCGCATCATTCCTGGAAAAGGTCTTAGATATAAAGATAAATTCTCTGAGTTTGTCAATATCCAAAGACTCTTTTCTATCCAAATGAGTACTAGATCCAATTATGCAAAAATGGTTAGAATCTTGTTCAGAATCCCATGCAGAATTCGCTCAAAAGTGTTCCCATCCTTTATGGAAAAACCCAGAGTTCTTTGTTCGCCTTCCTTTCAAGAAAAATGAAGACATAAACCCGACCAGGGCGAGCCACATGGGAATGAAGCCAGAACATCTGGTTCTAGCTCAAAGGGAATGCTCGGAACTTTTGCAACAAGGCCTTATTGAAGTTTCCGACTCACAATGGGCTTGTGAAGCCTTTTATGTCAATAAGTGTGCCGAGCAAAACAGAGGAAAAATGAGATTGGTAATCAACTATCAACCTCTCAATCTTTTCCTCCAAGATGATAAATTCCATTTACCATATAGAGATTCTCTCTTTAATGGTCTAACCAAGGCCCACATCTATTCCAAAATCGACCTCAAAGCCGGATTTTGGCAATTGGGCATCCATCCTGAAGACAGATCCAAAACAAGATTCTGTATCCCGAACCAGCACTTCCAATGGAAAGTCCTTCCTTTTGGCTTAAAGGTAGCACCATCCATTTTCCAAAAGGCCATGTGTCGCATCTTTCAACCAATTCTATCGAGTGCAGCCGTATACATTGACGATATTCTGCTCTACAGTCCTGATGAGCAGTCACACTGTCAACTCCTTGAGCAGTTTGCAGAAATCATAAAAAAGCATGGTATTATGCTTTCCCAAAGGAAGATGAATATTGCCCAGACATAAATCGAATTTCTTGGTATGCACCTTAACAAAGGTACATATTACCCAGGGCCACATATCACTCAAGAATTATTGAAGTTTCCTCAGGACAACTTCACAACAAAGCAAGTTCAGCAATTTCTTGGGATAATTAATTATCTCAGGGTTTTTGTCCCAAACATTGCAAAGCTTATGATTCCTTTGCAATCCATGCTGAATAAGAATTCCCCACCTTGGGGAAAAGCTCAGACCAAAGCAGTCGCTGAGCTAAAGAAGATTATGCAGAATCTCTCACCATTACAAATACCATCAACAGGCAAAAGGATTCATCTCATCGGCCACCACTTTCTGGTGGAATTAGACATGGCATCTTTCCCTCGGATGACCAAGTTTAAACAGAAACAGATTCCAAATTCCCAACTGCTTCGATGGGCTGAACGGTTTTCAAAATACTCCTTTGAAACTAAGCATATTCCTGGAAAGAAGAATGTATTTGCTGACTTCTTATCAAGGCCAAAAGCACCAGTCGAGATCAATATGTACATCAAGAGACCTGCCTTCCATATGCTTAATCATGGAGTGAAATACAAAATTGAGAACATCAGAGATTCACAAAGCTGGAAATACCCCGTGAGATTATTCAGCAAATCCGAATGACAGTCTTGTTCGTAACTGAGAACCTTATGTGGCAAAGCCACACGCACCTATTCAGATTCAATGGAGGTTCGATTCTTTATCCTTTTGGGTTAAATATGAATTATCCATTCATTCATCCTCTTATCTGGAAGGAAGATGATTTCCCTGAACAACTCAAAACGTTATTATGGTACTTAACCAATAAGTATCTAATAGCTTTTGAAATTCCAACCAGAAGATTCATTACCAACCTTACAAGGATATTCCTGCTCAGAAGAAATATCGAAAAAGAATGTGATAGAAATTTTTTAGAATTTCTAAATTGGTTCTATCATCCTACATGTTGGAAACAAGACTTGGAAAAAGAACTGAGATCCATGACACCAAATCCTGAGGTCCATACCATCTTGTTTTTCCAACGTCCTTGGAATTTTTGCAGAAATAATGGTAGTATTCTCGATGCACCACTAGAAATAGGAACCACATCCTATAAACCTAACCTGAACATCCGAGAAGCCCGGATTTACAAATCTTATTCTAGATATGTTTGACTTTGTGAACATAAATATCGAGAACTCCAAAGAATCCTGTGCCAGGAAAACAAGACCATTCCCGAAGATGTTTGGAATAATGCACCCACTACGTGGGATCATCATGACCTAGCACCAGAAGCTAAGGAAACACTCGGACAATACAGACAAGCCTCATCGTTCCAAGAGCCTGAAATGACAAGCGAAGATGACATTGTCCAATCCACCCAGGACCCCTATGCACGCTTTGGAGGACCTCTGTCCCAGGATCCCTATGAACAATTTAAAAGCATGGACACATCTTTCTATACAGAGCCATCTAACTGGCCTCAGCCAAGAATTCCTGACCCTCAAGAAGATGAAAATACAAACTGGGCTGAAGAAGAAGCGTCACATTAGGCTCATGAACAAGCATCCTCATCACGAAGGCTAAATCAAATCCTCTCACCTGAAGACCTTGAAGCTCTTGAACAGAAATACGAGGCACATCTCCTAGAAGACAGCTCGGATGACTCAGTTTGTAGCTACAATGCTCGTGACGGACGAGACCGTTGAGTCCGTACAATTTTCACTGTAGCAAATCACTATTCACTTTTACAGTAGCACTAAGCTAGGGAAAGTACTGTTCATAGTACAATTATGTTCATGGTGTGCGAATAATTCCCTTTCAGTGCCCCCGCTTATATATGTGTCAACACCCGAAATTTTCATCAACATTTTAATCATCCATTTTGCAAAAATACAAAAAAATAAATAAAGAGCCAAGAAAAAAAAAGAAAAGCATAAAAAAAAAGAGAAGCAAAAAGTAAAAAAAAAAAACATTAAAAAAGAAAACAAAAAGAAAAAAAGAGATAATAAAAAAAAGAAGAAGAAAGAAAAAAAAAGAAAACAAAAAAAATGAAATGAAATGAAAAGAAAAAAAAAAAAGAAATAAGGAAAACGAAAAAAAAAAAAAAGAAAAAGGAGAAAAAAAAAGAAAAATAATAAAATAATAAAAAAATATATAAGGGGGCTCGCTCCCTCACGGGCGGGTCTTTTTTTTCTCCGGGCAATTCCGCTCTCTCTCACTCTCTCTCTCTTGGGGGTTTTTGCGCATGACGGACGCTCGGAGGGGATTTTCTCGCTCACGGGACGCTCTTTCTCACGGAGGGGAAAAGAACCGACGGTCTTCATCTCTTGCTCGGCTGAAAGCTCACGGGGAGGAAAGAAAAGGGGGATCGAGGAGAGGAGAATCGATCGATCGCCATCGCCTTCCCTACCTTGCGTGTGACTCGAGTCGATCGGAACCATCATCGGTGGCGACAACGACGACAACGACGACAGCAGCGATGCGATAGAAGGCTCGAAGAGATCTGGCTCTTGATAGGGTTGGGCTCCGATCGGTGGCTCAACATCTAGGGTTTTTGGGGGATTTCGATCGATTGGAAGCGGCGGCGATGACGACCAATCGTGACAGCCGCTCTCAATCTATATCTCTCTCGTTCTAGTTCGGCGGATTGTTCTCGCTCGCTCAATCGAAAATAGAGTAACCGCCGGCGAAGGAGCTCGAGGTGAGGGACTTAGATTCGAAGCCGATCAGTGGCGGTGATAGCGACGAGGACGACACCAGCGGTTCTGGTTCCGCCGGATCTGAGTCTCTCTCGGCAGACCTCCCTCTCTTGATTCTCTACTCTTCAGATTTGACTCGCCGGATCTGATCGGTAATATCAGCGACATCAACGGAGACTACGTTGGTGGGAGGAGGTTCAGATCCGAAGCGGACTGGCGGTGATGACAGCGACTCTTGACCGATTTCTTCTCTCTGGATTGAGTTTGCTCGATCAGTGAGCTCTCTTTCCATCCTCCTCGATCTGTTAGGGTTTTCGATTTATGTTCTCTATTTGCATCCATTTGGGTCGTAGATTCTGATCTCTATCCCTCCTTCGAACGCTCATTCGCTTAATCAATCTGATGCCTTCGTTGCGGATCACGCCCTTCCGGAGCTCGAGATACAGGGGTTCAGGTTTGCGCCGAGTAGGAAGTCTCGGCATAGCTCCAAAATTGATCAGCGCGCGCGGCTTTCGTCTCTAGCTTGATCAGGTTTTCTCTATCTCTCTCTCTTAATTGTTCTGTTTCATGCACGAACTGTCGCGCTCTCTCTCTTGAATTGTTCTCTGACTCGATTGTGTCTCTCTCTTTCTCGCTCGCCAATGGCATATTCGAAAGCTACTTTGTAATTAGAAAAATTGGCCTAGAAATATGGATTTCTGTCTAAGACCTGGGATGCTTTCATTCACTATCTGTTTCATCATAAAAAATAAAAAAACTTGCTCGAAGGTGTGACAAGCATTACCCTTGCCCCTGCACCTGATATGCCTCTAGATCCATGCACCATAACTAAACACGGTTTGATCTACGGTGAGAACCATCTGGTGTTCTGTTAAGGGTAGCTTGGGTTTTTGCAGTTTAATATTAGATTATGTTGGCATTTCTCTGTTTTGTATGATGGTTTCTTTTTTAATAATTGGTTGCTTATCCATTGGATAAGGTCTTCTTGATTTAGGTTCTGCTGTACCGTGTTGGGAATAAACTTTGAATATCGTGAGCCTTTATTTTTCTGTCTTCTTATCTTTTTTGTTGTCTTGTTGTTTCTTCAGGTTAAAAGTTAATGTGAGTTTAGCTTTTTCCTGGTTTCATGTCTATTTTTGGGTCAAGGTTGTCCTTCACATAAAAACTGCAAAAAATATGGTTGTATGTTTGCCTTGCTGCCCTATTCTACTTTTGATAGACCTTGATCTCTTCCAGGATTTTGTAAATTCACGTGCTTTTAGTTACAATATATAATGAAATGCTGTCTTTGATTTTTGAAGTTGATTCGATTATAGAAATGCTGCCTTTTCTGTGGCTAGTTGTTGTTAGTCTTAACATGAGATAGTAGATTTGTCCAAATTGCTTTCAATATGTTGTAGAATGACGGTGTGACATGCTACTATAATCTATTCTTGATTGACTTGTTCATGTTCTTGAACTTTTAAGAAATTCACGTGTTAAAAATTTTGAGAAGCTTCCTCGTGAAATTTGTTCCTATGATGTTGATTTCACATGATTTGCATATCAATTGAACTCAACTTTTCTTGTGATTCGCATGATAGAAATCCATCATAAAAAATGAAATTCATAACCCCCATTTTTCCTTGTTAAAGCTGATCTCGTCATTTTTTTTTATGATTTTCTTGTTAAGGAATTCTAAGATGGGATCCTTAACAAAAGTTGTTTGTCTCTCCTTTGTTTGTGCTATGGAAAAATTTCATATTCTTCATATTTTCTTTTTAGGTCAAATCACTAATAATGTGTCATGACATCCTGATATTTTGCTGCAATTCCAATGTGATGTTGTGCATTCTTGAATTTTCTTTAACTTCTGTGTATCTCACGTTAAAGAAAAACTTTTTCCATGAAAGTTGTTACCACGATTGGGTGTGCATTTGATTCTAACTTGAGGTTAGTTTGGTTATGAATTGATGTCATTTTGATCAAGAAGACTCATACGTGCTTGTGGTAAGAAATGACTTCAATTTCATGGCGATTTGTCATCAAACAATCACAATTTATTAGTTTGGTTATGAATTCATGTGCTCTTTTACAATTCTGATTGCAAGCTGGAATTTGTGGATTAAGCATTGATTAGATGGACATACATGTAGCATGAACACGTTTGATGATGCATATTGTTTGGTGGATGATCTTTTGTCAGCTAATTCATTTGTTTGGTTAATTGAGAACCAAGGTTATATGACTTGGATGTTTGTCATATTATATGCTTTGCATGTGATCATTTGATGAATGATTTTGGTGCGACACATATTAATGCTGAACTTTAGGATATCACTCGAAACTTGACTTCGCATTGTACTTCTTTTAAACAACTAATTTTGATATGATGTATTGTTTTTGGTTGCTTGATGTGTTTGATTGTTTCTTTTATTTGTATGCACCTAGTTATAGGTTTTCTTAGATTAGATTTAGATTAGAACCTCGAAGATGGAGAAGGCGTGAAGATGGTGAAGGTCGATGTCCATTCCGACCATTGTTATGTAATATTCATTTTTCCGATATATGTTTCGGGTTTCATGCATTGTATAAAGCCCGACGAGTCGCGGGTTTCCTTTCTTTCTCGATTATTCTCTTTTATATTCTTTAGAATTGCGTGATTAGGTTTACCGCTTTCTCTTGATTGTTTACTTCATGTCTTGTGCTTTCAATTTCGTTGATTGTTTTCTTTTCATTTTTTAGAACTAGAATAGAATGAAAGTAATCCGCAACACATGATCATTTAGTATAGAATTGATGATCCTGAAAATATAAAAAGAAATGCATGGACATGTTAGGGAAAACACAACATACTGTTTAGGTACCGAAAGGGCGCTAATAGCAATGTTAGCGTAACCCAAGTCCCCGAACCTAGATATCTGGTTGCGTAGGAATCAAGGGAACACTCCCGACCCTCGATTAGGTTTCTAACCGACCCCCAAAATTGAGGCTAGTGGCGACTCCTGTATATTTTTTAGGTTGTTAAATACATATATCGTATAAATAAATCCGCTGTCACGCGAGGTACAAGCTTGGGAGAGTTCGCAATCAAAGATCAAGTACCCCTAAACCCGACATTTTCCCTACCTTGGATACTTTTCAAGGGGCGGCGAGATCGGGTCGCAACAATCTGGACCCGTGAGCTAGGTCCCTGTGTTTGTCTTTGTTACCTCTTATTGCCTATATAAAGCAAGGAGGGTGTAATGTTTTGGGCAGAGTCCCCTAAAGTCAAGTGTGTTCTTTGTGAAAATCTCTCCATGGCTTTCTAATTTCCTCTTCTTCTCCAGCCTGGTAGGATCCTTCAAGAAATGCAGCTTGGGTAGGTTAGAAGCATTTCCATCCTAGCATCTCTGAGTGTCTCTAGGCTCTGAACTAAAGGGCTGAGTGGTTTCCTACTAAAAGGCTGTCCCTGAAGGGCTTGAACGGGGTTGTTCGCCCACTATGGGATGCATACCTGCAGGAAATTTACTCTCCTTCCCTGGTTCTAAGTCTAGGTCCATTCATGGTATCAGAGCCATGGTTTCGTTTTTGATATTATCCATTCCATGCGCTTGATAGGTGAATCCAGAGCTGAGAAGATCTCTTCTCATCATGTCTACAGAACCAGAAATCCTCGAAGCACCAGTTTCTCTTGCTCCCTCATCTTCATCTTCAACACCTCCAAAATTTCGTGTTTCAAATGCTTCAAAGATAGATTATCTTTATGAAGTCTCTCTTAGCGATGAAACCAAGATTTCTGAAACCCAACTTCCCCTCATGAACCCTTATTCTACTTTTGCAAAGCCAAACTCATCATTCTCACCCATCCGCTCCATTCATCAGCTTATTCACCAAACCCCAAAGCAAGTAAAGGAGTACGTCTAGTCCTCCAAATTCGACCAGCATCCTATTCCTGCTACTGGAAAGGAATACTTTGTTACTCTTCAGATCCCTCCAGAATTTCCCAGACAATGGGCTCAACAAGGATACACTCATGTCCATTATGGAGCTGTTCGTCTTGCTCTAACTTTCCACGGTCGAAAAGGTTTGCCAGTTGTGGCAAGAATAGCATTGCTAGACACCAGGTTTTTACAATACCAGCATGCTTGCATTGGTACTGTTCAAACTACTTTGAATACGGAACGGTCTTTGTCACTCTATACCCCAACTTCAACATCGCCCTTTCGGATCCTTAGTTACTTTCTTTTATGAAAGTCCAAGTTCAACTTACTCGAGCCCCTCAAACTGCTGATTCTGTAGCTGCAATACTACATTACCAGATGGTTTATCAAGTGCAGAACCATGCACTTGACCTCAACTTCAACAACGGTGATGAAGATGCCTTGTTCATCTCCATGCAGAATGACCAAGCATCTTGTATCCATGTTCCTAGACAGATCCCAAAGGATACGTTGGCCAAGCTCCTTCCAGAGACCTGGATTACCAACTACGAAAAGCTACATCAGCACAACAAGCCTTTCTAGTCTACGGACTCAGAGTTCGTAAGGAAAAAAGATGGATCTGTTTCCATCAAATTTGGCAAGGAAAAGGAAGAAAGTCCTTCTATCTTCCAAACCCTCTTCATGATTGAACCATGTGTTCCTCAATCCATTTCCGAGCCAGATCCAAAAAAGCATGTTCGACACTTCGATGGTGATGGACATCCTGTTCATTACTATAAAGACAATTATGGTCATTGTTTTTGGGATCCTTTCTGCCAATGTTCCTCCTGTATAAATTCTCCTGACGAGGTAGACCATTTTGCAAAATCTCCATCTCGAAGGAAAAGGCCAAAGGATAAGATGTTCCAAAGGTACTTAGACGGAGATTTCTCCGTTGATACGCTTGGTGAATGCGACAAATACCAATTCATGGTTTCTTATGCACCACCTCCACCACCAGAGTCCAGTACTACATTCCAAGCCTTACCGGATCCACCAAAAACACCACCACCATCTCCTCCCCAGAAAAAGAAAGTCATCTCTCCATTTTATAAGCCAATCCTTAAATGGGCTAAGAAACACTCTTACCCCCTCGAAGTTCCAGAAGAAGCACCACCCACTTCTTCTATCGCCATGTTTTAGGATACTGACTTTCCTCCACTTGTCAAGGAAAGTTCTAAACTCTCGTTCCCTGCTGCATAAGAGTTTATTGATCCCCATGGCAGATACCGCCATGTTCCTAAAGTCCCTACTCCTACTGATGTGGATGAACATGGGAGACAGAAAAAAACCTTTGCTGTTGAAGCTGTTCTAAATTGGCAATCAAAGACTCTGTTAGCACAAAACAATGCCTTCAAGGCAATTGACTCCAAAATTGGAAATGTGCAACAAGATCTCCGAAGGTATGATGAAAGTACCAAAAAGATACTTTGAATTCAGAAAAGGCTTCACGCCTTGGAATCAGGACAACATCTTGGGTACCATTATCTTGAAAATCTGAAGCCAGAAATAGAGAAGCTCAAAAACCAAATCCAGCTTCTTGAAGAAGGAAGGTTCAGACCGTTTGACCCATTGGCACCCCCTGTTAAAACCGGGTATTTACCCCCACCGCCACAAACTTCCATTTTTTCCACTATTCCAACAGATCCTTACAGAAGAGAGCCAGATATGGCAGACATACGAAATTGCCTCAAAGCCCTACAGAAGGAAAAAGGGGAAAGAAAAAATACCACCTACAAGATCAAGTTCCATTGTTATAAGAGAAAGGCCAGATCAGATGATGTTATCAAATCTATTAGAATCTTTTCTAAAGGACTTAGGCACCCAGGAACCTGACTGCGGTATCCAACAACCCGATCCTCCCAATCCAGAAAATGGGACTCGCTCCCAAGAGAGCAAACTTCTCATGATACCGAAGCGAATCTTGGTATCCCTCTCCTCCTCCTCATCCTTCTCAATTCCTACAATTGATACCCTCCCCATTGCACCAGTTACTTCATCAATATTCATGGCTGACCCCCTAGATGATGATATGAAATCAAATTATTCTGACCTAGAAATGGGTCAGACAAGCAATCCTACTCAGCATGTGTCCATCGCATCAAAACAATTCTTCACCATTGATGATATTCCTTATCAGAAATGGCCGATAAGGCTTGAAGAATTTCATACCTGGCTGAATATATCCAGTCTATCACCAACCATGATATGAATGACGTCTTGTACAACTTTGTTACAAGATTCATAGGAAGCTTGAAGCTCTGGTGGCAATCACTTTCAGAACAAGACCAGATCCATTTTCTGATGTCACCTAATTTTAGCCATGCCATCACTCTCTTATATCATGGCTTTGTGGGAAAACCTAGTGATCTCATAGAGATAAAAAGAAGAGAGTTTTTTAAAAGACGATGCTGCTCCCTCCAGAAGAAACATCTTGATAAGCATTTTAAAATAATGCTTCAAACCTTTTATCAAGTCGGAGGAGATCCAAATCTGAAGCATGTTTTCCTTACTTCCATCCCAAAAGAACTATCCCAGATGGTTGAAAGATCATTTTTGGAAAACAAAGGCGAGTACAAGATATTCCTTTAGGAGAAATACAGCAAGAAATCCATCTATGCTTAGAAGAATTATGCTTAAAACGCCATATGGTTCGCACATACATCACATATGACAAACGCCTCGAATCAGCGTGCTCCCGTCAGGAGCTGAAAATTAAATGCTCCAAGAAAGACTGTGATGGTACATGTGGCAAATATTCCTAGAAGAAGAAACACTACAAGAATTTTTGGATAAAGAAATCCAAACATGGCTCCAAGCATTTCCGGAAAAAGAAGAAATGGCGATACCTACGCAAAAAAAAAGGATCGCACAAGCCACAAAAAAAAAAAAAATCAAACCGTTGCTACATTTGCAATCAGAAAGGACATTTTGCCAAAAATTGTCCCCAAGCGAGAAAATGTCAGAATCATCTAATCCATCACATTCAGAATGAAATAGGTATTTCTCTCGAAAATGATGATATTGAATCCTTATTCTCTGCTGATGAAGAACCATCTGAACAAACTCTTTGTGCCATTCCCTCTTACCAAACTTCCAGTGAGACCGAGTCAGACTCAGAGTCTGAAGATATTTTCCATATATCACCATCATCCCCAGAACCAAACCTTGACATATTTTCAAGTCAAACTCACTGTCCACACTTCCCCATAAAAATACTCACATCAAAGTTTGCCAAACCTATCACTGTCATTACTCTCATTGACATAGGAGCAAGTTGTTCAATTCTAGACACCAAAGTTCTTCCTGAAAAATTCTGGACTCCTTACACCCGATACTTCAATTCTGCGTGAGGAGATACTTTCTCCACCAATGTCAGAACCACTCCTGTAACTGTCCAGTTCTTCCCGCAGTGCTCCATAACTACAAAGATTTTTGGATCTAACTTTCCCAATAAAGACCTGATAATTCGGTGGGACATTGCCCACTGTGGGATGCATACCATGAATGGGCCTAGACTTAGAACCAGGGAAGGAGAGTAAATTTGCTATAGGTATGCATCCCACAGTGGGCAAACAACCCAGTTCAAGCCCTTCAGGGACAGCCTTTTAGCAAGAAACCACTCAACCCTTTAGTGGAAGGTTATTGAGTCATGATGTCCCACCCAATTATCAGGTCTTTATTGGGAATGTTAGATCCAAAAATCTTTGCAGTTATGGAGCACTGCGGAAAGAACTGGACAGTTACAGGAGTGGTTTTGACATTGGCGGAGAAAGTATCTCCTGATGTAGACTTGAAGCATCGGGTGTAAGGAGTCCAAAATTCTTCAGGAAGAACTTTGGTGTCTAGAATTGAACAACTTGCTCCTGTGTCAATGAGAGTAATGACAGTGATAGGTTTGGCAAACTTTGATGTGAGGATTTTTACGGGGAAGTGTGAATTTGGTGAGTTTGACTTGAAAATATGTCAAGGTTTGGTTTGGGGGATGATGGTGATATATGGAAAATATCTCGACTCCGAGTCCGACTCGGTCTCACCGGAAGTTTGGTAAGAGGGAATGGCACAAAGAGTTTGTTCAGATGGTTCTTCATCGCAGAATAAGGATTCAATATCATCATTTTCGAGAGTAATACCTATTTCATTCTGAATGTGATGGATTAGATGATTCTGACATTTTTCGCTTGAGGACAATTTTGGCAAAATGTCCTTTCTGATTGCAAATGTAGCAACGGTTTGATTTTTTGTGGCTTTTGCGATCCTTTCTTTTACGTAGGTATCGCCATTTCTTCTTTTTCCAGATGCTTGGAGCCATGTTTGGATTTCTTTATCCAAAGCTTCTTGTAGTGTTTCTTCTTCCGGGAATACTTGCCACATGTACCATCACAGTCTTTCTTGAAGCATTTAATTTTCAGCTCCTGACGGGAGCACGCTGATTCGAGGCGTTTGTCATCTGTGATGTATGTGCGAACCATATGGCGTTTTAAGCATAATTCTTCTAAGCATAGATGGATTTCTTGCTGTATTTCTCCTAAGGGAATATCTTGTACTCGCCTTTGTTTTCCAAAGAATGATCTTTCAACCATCTGGGATAGTTCTTTCGGGATGGAAGTAAGGAAAACATGCTTCAAATTTGGATCTCCTCCGACTTGATAAAAAGGTTTGAAGCATTATTTTAAAATGCTTATCAAGATGTTTCTTCTGAAGGGAGCAGCATCGTTCTTTCAAAAACTCTCTTCTTTTATCTCTATGAGATCACCGGGTTTTCCCACAAAGACATGATATAAGAGAGTGATGGCATGGCTGAAATTAGTGACATCGTAAAATGGATCCGGTCTTGTTCGAAAGTGATTGCCACTCGAGCTTCAAGCTTCTTGTGAATCTTGTAACAAAGTTGTACAAGACGTCATTCATATCATGGTTGGTGATAGACTAGGTATTCAGCCAGGTATGAAATTCTTCAAGCTTTATCGGCCATTTCTGATAAGAAATATCATCAATGGTGAAGAATTGTTTTGATGCGATGGACACATGCTAAGTAGGATTGCTTGTTTGACCCATTTCTAGGTCAGAATAATTTGATTCCATATCATCATCTGGGGGGTCAGCCATGAATATTGATGAAGTAACTGGTGCAATGGGGAGGGTATCAACTGTAGGAATTGAGAAGGATGAGGAGGAGGAGAGGGATACATCGAAGATTCGGTAAGATATCATGAGAAGTTTGCTCTACTAGGAGCAGAGTCTGTTTTTCTAGATTGGGAGGATCGGGTTGTTGAATAATGTAGAGTCAGGTTCCTCGGGTGCCTAAGTCTTTAGAAAAGATTCTAATGGATTTGATAACATCATCTGATCCGCCTTTCTCTTATAATAATGGAACTTGATCCCCGTAGGTGGTATTTTTCTTTTCCCATTTTCCTTCGGGGCTTTGAGGCGATTTCGTATGTCTGCCATATCCGGCTCTCTTCTATAAGGATCTGTTGGAATAGTGGCAAAAATGGATGTTTGTGGCGGTGGGGGGTAAATACCCGGTTTTAACAGGAGGTGCCAATGGGTCAAACGGTCTGAATCTTCCTTCTTCAAGAAGCTGGATTTGGTTTTTGAGCTTCTCTATTTCTGGCTTCGGATTTTCAAGATAATGGTACCCAAGATGTTGTCCTGATTCCAAGGCGTAAAGCCTTTCTGGAATTCAGAAAGTATCTTTTTGGTACTTTCATCATACCTTCGGAGATCTTGTTGCACATTTCCAATTTTGGAGTCAATTGCCTTGAAGGCATTGTTTTGTGCTAACAGAGTCTCTGATTGCCAATTTAGAACAGCTTCAACAGCGAAGGTTTTTTTTCTGTCTCCCATGTTCATCCACATTAGTGGGAGTAAGGACTTTAGGAACATGGCGGTATCTGCCATGGGGATCAATAAACTCTTATGCAACAGGGAACGAGAGTTTAGAACTTTCCTTGACAAGAGGAGGAAAGTCAATATCCTGAAACATAGCGATAGAAGAAGTGGGTGGTGTTTCTTTCGGAACTTCGAGGGGGTAAGAGTGCTTCTTAGCCCACTTAAGGATTGGCTTATAAAATGGATAGAGGACTTTCTTTTTCTGGGGAGGAGATGGTGGTGGTGTTTTTGGTGGATCTGGTAAGGCTTGGAATGTAGTACTGGACTCTGGTGGTGGAGGTGGTGCATAAGAAACCATGAATTGGTATTTTTCGCATTCACCAAGAGTATCAACGGAGGAATCTCCGTCTAAGTACCTTTGGAACATCTTATCCTTTGGCCTTTTCCTTCGAGGTGGAGATTTTGGAAAAGGGTCTACCTCGTCAGGAGAATTTATACAGGAGGAACATTGGCAGAAAGGATCCCAAGAACAATGACCATATTTGTCTTTATAGTAATGAACAGGATGTCCATCACCATCGAAGTGTCGAACATGCTTTTGGATCTGGCTGAAATGGATTGAGGAACACATGGTTCAATCATGAAGAGGGTTTGGAAGATAGAAGGACTTTTCTTCCTTTTCCTTGCCAAATTTGATGGAAACAGATCCATCTTTTTTCCTTACGAACTCTGAGTCCGTAGACTAGAAAGGCTTGTTGTGCTAATGTAGCTTTTCGTAGTTGGTAATCCAGGTCTCTGGAAGGAGCTTGGCCAACATATCCTTTGGGATCTGTCTAGGAACATGGATACAAGATGCTTGGTCATTCTGCATGGAGATGAACAAGGCATCTTCATTACCGTTGTTGAAGTTGAGGTCAAGTGCATGGTTCTGCACTCGATAAACCATCTGGTAATGTAGTGTTGCAGCTAGCGTAATCAGCAGCTTGAGGGGCTCCCATTAAGTTGGACTTGGACTTTCATAAAAGAAAAATGGCGAGGATCTAAAAGGCGATGTTGAAGTTGGGGTATAGAGAGTGACAAAGACTCTTCCTGCATTCAAAGTAGTTTGAACAGTACCAATGCAAGCATGCTGGTATTGTAAAAACCTGGTGTTTAGCAATGCTATTCTTGCCACAACTGGCAAACCTTTTCGACCGTGGAAAGTTAGAGCAAGACGAACAGCTCCATAATGGACATTTGTGTATCCCTGTTGAGTCCATTGTTTGGGAAATTCTGGAGGGATCTGGAGAGTAACAAAGTATTCCTTTTCAGTAGCAAGAATAGGATGCTGGTCGAATTTGGAGGACTGGACATACTCCTTTACTTGCTTTGGGGTTTGGTGAATAAGCTGATGAATGGAGCAGATGGGTGAGAATGATGAGTTTGGCTTTGCAAAAAGAGAATAAGGGTTCATGAGGGAAGTTGGGTTTCGAAATCTTGGTTTCATCGCTAAGAGACTTCATAAAGATAATCTATCTTTGAAGCATTTGAAACACGAAATTCGAGGGAGCAAGAGAAACTGGTGCTTCGAGGATTTCTCGTTCTATAGACATGATGAGAAGAGATCTTCTCAGCTCTGGATTCACCTGTCAAGCGCATGGAATGGATAATATCAAAAACCAAAACCATGGCTCTGATACCATGAATGGGCCTAGACTTAGAACTAGGGAAGGAGAGTAAATTTTCTATAGGTATGCATCCCACAGTGGGCGAATAACCCCGTTCAAGCCCTTCAGGGACAACCTTTTAGCAGGAAACCACTCAGCCCTTTAGTTCAGAGCCTAGAAACACTCAGAGATGCCAGGATGGAAACGCCAACAACAATAGTACATTCATTTCTACCAGCATGTTCCCACTCATCAGTGCCAATAACAAATTCCCCATACAGTAGATCACAATGTCTACAATGTTGTCCCCCATGACAACACTACACCCAAGAAAAAACAAAAAAGTTTGGAACTACAATGCAAAAAGGATGACAATCGCACATGATTGATTAAACAATAACTCATTAATTCTCGCATTGATCCATGGAACTAATTCCCAATCTCTACAAAATTGCATTTATCAATTAATATCATGATAAATTTAGTTTCTACGTAGAGCACTAAAACTTGTTTGGCCTTAAATTTGGATTGAATTACGAGCCATTGATTTTATTAAGGATTGAAAACTATATGACGGAACGAATTGATAGTACTTATTAGTTAGGAACTTAATTTCTTTGAAGGTCATGTTGTGGTCCTTTTAGGGTTTCCCAACACGGGGAACATATGGAAAATTAGACTCTACATTA
>CM024719.1:49911789-50020294 GCA_014182545.1 Eucalyptus globulus
TTTCATTAGAAATACCAAGAAATTTGTAAGAGCTAGGTGTTCGCAGCAAAACTGTCCATGGAAGATTTACGGTGCGTTTGTTAAGAAGAGTGGGTCTTTTCGCATTAGAGCCTACCAAGAGGAACACACTTGTTCCATTAATTTTCAAAACAAAAGGGTAACAAGTTCATGGTTGTCGAAGCACTTCTTCGATCTGATCAAGGTGATGCCCAACTTGAAACTTGCTAACTTTAGGATGCTGGTGAAGGAGCGTGTAGGCATCAATGTATCTAGGAATCAAAGGCAAAAGAGCAAAGCAAAAGGTGATAAAGGTACTTATTGGTCAAGATGCTAAGGAATACGGGCAGGTGTGGGGAGTATGCTTGGGAGTGTAGGCTGCAAAACCCTACAAGTAGAGTGTATGTAGAGGTGATTGAGAGACCACTTCCCGATCATGGGACCAAGTTCGATAAGTTCTATGTGTGCTTTGATGCATGCACGAGGTTTTTTAGCTGGTTGTAGACGGATTATAGGATTGACTACTGCTTTCTTGAAGGGCTTGTGCAAGGGAGAATTGTTGGCAGCGATTGGAAGAGATGCGAATAACCAAATGTTCCCACTAGCTTGGGCTATTGTAAAGATTGAGAACAAGGACAATTGGTCTTGGTTCTTGAAAAATCTGATGGCTGACTTGGAGATAACAAACGGGAAGGGTGGGCATTCACGAGTGACCAATGTAAGGTAATGCTTGCTTTTGAAAAGTTTAGTCAATAGTTTGCTTTGCTTTGCTTTTGTAATATGAACATGTAATTTGCTATAATATTTCTTACTTTGAATTATTGCAGGGATTGGTTCCCGCAAAGAGCCGAGTTGTTGCCCCATGCTGAACATCGAATGTGTGCGCTGCACATATACGGAAATTGGGCAAAGAACTATAAAGGGATAAGCTGCAATTGCAATTTTGGCAATTAGCAAAGAGTGCAAACATGGCTGACTTTAGAATAGCCAAAGAAGGATCGCTTCGCTGACAAAGGAAGGTTGTGCTACCCTATTTCAACTAGAACCGAAGCATTGGTGCAGGCATTCTTCGAGGAGTTCAAGTGCGATAACGTCGACAACAACATTTGTGAAGTATTTAATTCGAAGATAATAGATGCCGATGCAAACCAGTCATCTCAATGCTTGAAGATATACGAGTTGCTGTTATGACTCGGCTGCAGAAACAAAGAGATGAGGCTGCAAAGTGGACAAGACAATATGGTCCTAGGATTGTGAAGAAATTGGATGACAACTTGGCTGCAGTACGCATTGTCATCCCATTTGGAATGGAGATGACGGATATGAGATAATGAAGGGTGCAGATAAGTATGTTGTCAATCTAGGAAGTAGGAAGTGTTCATGTAGATCATGGCAAGTAAGTGGAATTCCATGTGCACATGCCATATGTGCCATCCAGTTGAAGGGCGACAATATAGATGATTACATCGATGATTGGTACCATAAATCAAAGTATCTTGCTTCCTATCGCTCATGATGCAGCCAATTAGAAGTAGCAAGTTTTGGGAGCCCACGGATCGTGAAGCACCTCTACCTTTGCCACCGAAGAAGACAATTGGAAGGACAAAACGAAGACGAAGAATGGCGGAGGGAGAGGTCTCGGGTCAAAGAAAGAATGAGCAGGAGGGTGCAAAGATCACGTGTTCTTATTGTCGCCAACATGTGCCACAATATTAAAGGTTGTCAATTGAGGAAGCAACAACGGTTGAGGCAAGGTGAAGGGCCTAGTGAAGAGACAGCTGGAGAAATGCACACAAAGGCCAAGTGAGTCGATCTGCTCTTCGCCAACAAGTAGAACCCCGGTAAGTCATGAAATTTATTTTATGTTTATGTTGCTTTCTTGTCGTTTATCATAAAAATGTACATAATGATATCCTATTTGGCCTTGTATGTAATGTGTTTGTTAGGTCACAAGAAGAACCTCGCAAGTCATGAAACCGAACAGCCTTGCTCAAGAAGGCAAGGTAGAACACAGCCAGTAAAGGATTGGCCCAAGTGGCAAGATCACGGCCAGCCGAAGGATTGACCCAAGCAGCATCACGGCCAGCTGAAGGATTGACCCAAGCAGATCACGGCTGCAAATGATCGTTTCTTCAAGAAATAAAGAAATACCAAGTGCTAAATTCAATCAATTTGTATTCAGTTTTTATTATTATATGTCTCGATATTATATTTATGGTATCTTTTCGCTCTTTTCTCAGTTCAAGAAAGCAAGTTCGAACTCAACCGCTAACCGAAGGGCCATCACAGAGCCACCCTCAAGGATCATCACAGAGCCACCTCAAGGATCATCACAGAGCCACCAAAGAATCACCGCAAGGGGCACCACAAGTACCACCACCAAGCACCACCAGAAGGCCAAACAGAAGGAGGTGTCACCGGTTGAAGGGCTACGTAAGACAACTAGAACAAGGCCAGTGAAGGGGCAGTGTACACAAAGGCCATCTAGAAGACGCCCAACACAATGGGTCGAACAAGCCTCGGGCAGTAGTTAAAGGGCCCAAGAAAGCAGACAAAGGGGCAACAAATCACAAGTTCCTCGAAAGTGACGCCCTATTCAAACAAGAGGGGCACTTGGGAAGAGGTTCTGCATAATATGGCTATGGCTCGTATACAGATGAGCCTACTGGAATGGGGCATTTCTCAATGTAAGTTTTATTGGCTGCATTTAATTTAATTTATGCTGTAGATTTTTGCTAACAATTTATTGTTTTTTTTTTGTAGCCCGGGAGAAGTTCGAAGTTCTTATCTCAGGCCCAACTCAAGAATCGACGGCTGCACCAACAAAAAAGAAGAAAACATCAACATCAACTGTGCCAAAAAAAAGAGAAAGAACCCAGCTCGAGCTCGAGCTCCAGCCTCCAGCCCATCTCCAGCCTCCAGCCCAGCTCCTTTTGATTCAATTCGGCCTATGACATTTGCAGCTCCATCTCGAGTCAAGGATACCGAGAAGGTTGAAGAAGAAGTTGCACGTCCAGCTAGAAAGAGTGCCAGAATTATGAATCAAGTGAAAGGCCCATCGAAAGGAGGACGAACAGTGGGTGTCGTGCATATTGATTGATGAGATGAGATGTGATAGGATTTGTGGAGCTTAGGAGTAAAACAGTTATGTAAACGATGATGTTGTCGTGCATATAGAAAGTCTATGCATCGATGGTTATCTTTTGTTTTTTTTCTTTAGTTTGTCATTCATTGATGTTGTCGACTCGTACTCACACTTGATGAAATATCAATGAAATGAATGTTGTCAGACTCAGACTTGATGATATTAATATCAATGAAATGATCTTGCGCTGCTTGTCAATTTATGTTGTTGTTTATCATGGATTCTGGCTTTTACTTGTTGCTGCTGCTGTTGGTGTTCTGTGGTGATAGCTGGAGTGCTGGTGTATCTAGTGATGGTGGATGGTGATGTTTGGTGGTAGGTGGTAGTCGCTTGTTGGTGGGGTGCTAATGTCGTGGTCGGGTGCTGGTGTGGCTGATGGTGATGCCTGGTGATTATTGGTTTGTGGTGGGGGTTATAGGCTTAAGCAGCTGCACCTACACTGTACAAGTGTGCTTTTGCACATCTTACACCATGTGTATCGGTGCAAACTAGTGCAAGCCGAGCCTTGCACTAGTATCTTAGGCAGCAACACCACCAAAGCATGGTGGTGGCTGGAGCGCCTAGTGTGTAGTGTGGATAGTGGTGATGGTTGGTGGTGTCGCCGGTGCCGGTGGTCTGGCGCAATTTTTACGTAAAACCGACAAAAAAATTGGCACTTAACCGATCCTATTCTAAAAAAAAAAAACTTGGCACTTAACCTGTTCACTTTTAACTACAAGTGACACTTAACCGATCACTTTAACAATAACTTGACACTAAAGTGATCCTTTTTTTTCATCGCGACTAGCACTTACGTGATTACTGAATACAACTTATGGCACTGGTAATGACTCATGTTTGTCTTGTGTATATGTCGGTCTGCATCAAAACAGAGAACATGATTCTGCATTGCAAAACAGAGAAGATGATTCTGCATCAAAACAGAGAAGATGATGGTAAACTTATGGCAAGTCCATACCACAGCACAAACGACAACAAAGCAACAATGATCTTGTTCCACAACACAAACTTCTTCGCATCTTTCAAAAAGAAAAAACCCAACGTTTAATCCAGAACAACACCATTTTTAACTATGGCAGTCGCAGAAACTTTTCTCATTCTCAAAGTACTTTACATTTCATCATAAAGTACAATAGACAACAAAACAACACCATAATACACGCTTGGTAACACTTTCGTCAATCTTCATCATTGGGACTTCATTCTTGAAAGGTTTAGTTGAAGATGCTTGAGCGTGCATTGACACTTCATTCTTCGAAAGTTTCACTGAAGACACTTGAGCTTGCATTGAGTCAACATCGTCCAAGTCGTCCACGAACACAGATGAAGATTGCTGTCTTTTATGAAGTAGATCCAATATCACCTCTCGTGGCTCGGTCGAGAACTTCTCATCAATCCATTTGAAGTATTTGCACTTCGACGCTTCTTTATATCGGGCGCATCCATAAAATCTTCTCCCCAGATTGATTTGAGTCCACGATGTTCTTCTTGGACTCGGTAACCCACAAAAACAGAAACGTTGGCCTTCTCCTTCGCTTCGATGAGAGGAAATTGAGGCGCTGCTGCGAGTCCCGCTCTCCATTTCCAAGATTCGACGAAGGAATTTTGGGCAAATGAAAATTAGGGTTCGAGACTTCAATTCGAGCACTTCAATAGGGATTTTGGCCGATTTAGGGTTTTAGATTTGGGGCATTTGGGGAGACGACGTCGTTTTGGAAGATTTGGGGCTTTTATTATGGAGACGACGTCGTTTTCGGTGATCGAGCGCCGACTCAGCTCTCCGGCGAGCCACGTTGGCAAAAAATAGTAATAAAATAGTGCCACGTATGATTTCCGGTAAGGGTCGCCGGAGGTGGCACTTAAGTGTCCCACTTGAAAAAGTGGCACTTAAGTGTACCGTTTGGAAGTTATGGCACTTAAGTGTCCCGGCGTGCCAAGTTATGGCACTTGTGGTGTTCTTCTGCCGCCATTTTTGACCTTATGTTTGGCATATGTTTGCAAAGAACGTCAAGGTGATAGAGGTAAGTAAAATAATAAATTAGACATGTTATATTGTATTACCCTAGTTAACAAGAGTACATGAAGTCACACAAACTCGACATTTTTTTTTTTGTGATAGATTTAATTTGTAAGATAGTTTGATATAAGTTGAAGTTATTGTTTTATACTAATAATTTATTTATGCACACGATTAGTTCTCCTCTCGATATTGAAGGGCACACAACAATAGTCATGTTAGTGCAAGAATCTTTCTAAAAAAAAACAAAGAGATTTTTTTTTTTTTGGTCTGGTCTTTGGTAGAAACAAAGTTTGAACGCCTCATTGAACTTTGATTATAAAGTGTAGAGTTCATCTCTATACGCGCTTCAAGCATGTTCTGTCTTTGCACGTATTTGCAAGTTTTTGCACGTGCTGTGGATTAATGTAAAATCTGAAGAAGTTGACTATATTGACACTTCTTAATCATAACATAAAAGTTTAGCTTATAAGACAATTTTAGAACCAATGCTGATAATAATAATAACAACAACATTACTGGGTGATGGACGTTTAAGTGAGGAACGATTATTTAAGGCGTTGTTGTCTTGGACCATCATGAATGTGCTTTATCTTCTTTAGAATCTTTTCTTGTAATGGTCTGACATGCCAACTCATTCAGCAACAATTTTTCTTTTTATTTTAAGTTCACGGTGGGTGAACTATACATGTACGATTATATATGTGTTAGTAATGTTTCTTCTTGTATTTTGCTGTTAACCACCCAAGCTACGTTTGGTAACGATTTTGTTACCAGGAACAAATTCTGATAAAAAAATGATTACTTTTTATTTTGTTCTCGAAAACTGAGTATGAGTAAAAACGCATATGGTAATTGTACAAAATTTCTGATTCTGGAATAGAATTACGTTTGATACTATGTTTATTGATTTTATTCCAAATCAATTTCTTTTGATTTTTAAACTTTTTAAATTTTTTTTCCTTTTTCCTTTTTTTTTTTTTTTTTTTTTTTTTCGCCTATTCTTCTTCTTCTTCTTCTTCTTCTTCTTCTTTCTTTTTCAAAGCCGATCGCCGCCTCCGGCGACCGGCTAGACGAGGGTTGGCGACCTCACCAAAGCATCATCGGCCCTCGCCGAGGCCAACCCTAGTCGGTCGAGCCTTGCTAGTGGCCGTGCTGGCCTCGCCGGGGCTGGGTGAGGCCCGTCTGGCCACCGGCGAGGCTAGGCGAGGCCCGCCCGGCCACCGGCGTGGCTGGGCTTGCCTCCGGTGAGCTCGCCGGACCGGTTGCCGACGACCGGTGGCGGACGGAGGCGAGCGACGGTCATGGGATGGTGATCGATGAAGAAGAAGAAAAGAGAAGAAGAGTTTTGATTCTCAATTTTGTTCTTGGAACAAGAATCAAGTTTTTTTTTTTTTTTTATTCTTGATTCTCTTCCAAATCTGTTCTCGGAACAAAATTTTACCAAACGCGATTTTGTTCCAAAACTATTCCCGAACAAAAATCAGAATCTGCACCTTGGGATGATTACCAAACAAGCCCTTAACGAGGACAAAAGATTACTTTAAAATAGAGTGCCCCCAAAATTTTCAACACCTTCGAAGAACATAAAGGCAAATATGCTGCCATTAAGATAATTTTATTTTTTTTTGGGTTGATTAGATATTTGCAGCCCCACAGGTCCAAGGTTGCATTTCCTAGAAATGAATCGAGGTCCCACATTCTTAGAATCATATATAATGTTCTACAGGGGTCCATTTGATAATGCTTCTGTTTTGAAGAATATTTTTTTTTTCTATTTCTATTCTTTAGAATAATTTTTTAGTAAAAAAACGTGCTTGGGAATAATACAAAAATTTATATTCTCGTAATATAAAAAGAATAAGAATGTGTTTGGTACGAATCATAAATGTTTTTGTAACATAATATTTCTTTTAATTTTTTTTAAAAAAAATCAGGAGTTGTTTTTCTGTTTTTCTTTTCTTCGTTGTCGACAGCTGCGGGTCACCGACACCACCTGCCACTGATTGCCAACCACGACTGCCGTCGTCGTAGGTAGCAGAAGGTAGGTGGAGGGCAGTAGTTGGTAGTCGTGGCCGAGGCGGACAAGGGCGAGTGGCCTTGAGCGGTAAGGAAGAAGAAAAAAAGAAAAAAAGAAAAGACAAAATAAACTTATTTCTAGAAATTATTCTCGAGTAAGAAGTTACTTTTTTTCTACTTCTTGTTTCTATTTCAAATCTATTTCCTGACAATTTTTCTATTCCGGGGAATAGAAAAATTAATTGATGTTATCAAATGGATTTCTGTTCTTTTTTTATTTCGAGGAACAAAAGAACAAAAAAGCAAAGAAATAGAATTGAGGAACGATTATTTAAGGCGTGTTTGGTAATAATACAAAACTTCTATTCTCATAATGTAAAAAGAATAAGAATATGTTTGGTATGAATAAAAAAAAAAAAATTGTAACATAATATTTCTTTTAATTTTTTTTTTAAATTAAGAGTTGTTTTTTTTTTTTTTCTTTTCTTCGTTGTCGGCCGCGGGTCGCCGACACCACCTGCCACCGACACCAACGACAACCGCCGTCGTCACGCGGTGTAGCAAAGTGGCACAGTGGAGGGTTGTAGTTGGCGGTCAATGTGATATCCTAGATTTTCAGTCATGTTTTCCATTGGATAAATTAGGCATTTCATTGACGTGTTTATAGGGCTGTTTTTAGAGCTGATCACTCTTGAGATAACTAGACTATATTGGGAAACCATTAAGAATTTTAAGGCAAATAAACTTGAGAATTCGACCAAGAATCGGCTACTCGATCGTACTCATCTTTAGAAGTCATTATGGCACAGATATAAATCGATTTGAGATCAGAGATAGGTCGGTTCGACTGAGATGTGTGGCTAATCATGGGTGACACCACTAAATTGGAAAATTTTCGTCAACTGGCATTAGACTAATTTTACTATCGTTTTGATACCCTATATTCGTATTTGAATCATCGAGATTTTCACGATAACCGAAAATCGCCAATGAGTCAAGTGGGTTCATAGTGGCTCAAAGAAAATCGACCACGAGTCATTTGCACTATAAATTTCTAAGAGTTACTCGATAGCGTAGGTCATGCTAAAAACGCGTCAAATGGAAATTAACTGTGAATTCGAGTCTGATTTCAGAAATTAAAGATTCTATCATGTTACAATAAATTCTAGGAACGCCGACTTAGTCTCAGAGGATTTTTTGAAGATTCCGAAATTTTTACGGAAAATCATACGGATGTCGCGGAAAATTAACGGAAATTCGTATGGGCCAAATTTAAGCGAGTTTGGACTTTCAAGCCGAGCCTTTGAGTGTCAAGGAATTACAGAAAATTGTTCGGGATTTTTCTTCATCGAAATTGGATCTCACTTTGGGAAATTGAGTGAGGAAATTGATTCTAAAATTGGGAAATTCGGAGCTATGGTTGAGTGCTACAAATTTTGGGTTAAGAGTTGATTACTTGTGGAATTATTCTTCTAGAAAGAATTAGAGGACAAGAGGGATTAGATTGAGAGCTTGTGGGACCAAGTCATTCAATGTATTGGCTAAGGATTGAGACTTTTGTTCCCCTCACAGCTAGTTTCTCCCTCACGCACGGCTCCCCCTCGATCTTCCTCCTCACGCGAGCAATTTCCCGTTTATTTTGCTTTCATTTCTCCAACTGAACTTGCTGCCTCTTTCTCTGTAATTTTCCTTTTTGTTTTGGCCATCGTTTTTCTTTCTCTACGAACAGCCCAAACCCCACCGAGAATTCTCCTTTGCTTGGCCACGCGTCCACGAGCTACCCATCCTTGGTCAACTAAAGAAGTTCTTCACCACCAACGTTGACCTCTCCATTCACCGAAGCTCTGCCCATCCACCGAAGTTGCTCATGCTATCATCATCATCATCATCCCATCTCCATTCTCCTCTTCACCGTTTGCCACCCCCACGCCAACACACCACTAACGATCTCATCCCATCTTCTCCATTATTATTTGTCTCTTGGGTCAACATGCAAATTCACTGAGGCTTTTGTTGACCGAAGCTCACGTGGCCTCACGCTAGCAAACCACCAAAGCATCATCCCCGCACTTCCCAGCTCTTGTCGAAGCCGCGCCAACCCACTTCTCGGTCAGCTCCAGCAGCAGTAACCATGCCACGTGGTCTTCTCCAGCTCACGTGATTTCGGTCTCCTTTGATTGAAGCAATAGTCTTCACGCTGTGACCCTTTGGTCTCAACCCAGCAATTGGGCCCTTGAGGCCGTGAGCTTCACCAGCAGAAAGCCCACGAATTTTACTTGAAGTCAGGCCCAGATCTGCAGCATTTCGGCCCAGCATTTTCATCAAGTTCAACCCATTTGAAGCTCAGCCTATTCTTGAAGCCCAAAAGTCCAGTAGAGTTTCAGCCCGTGAAGCCCAGCAGTCTTCGGCCCATCTTCAGCAGGCCTAACTCAACTTGGGTCTAGCCCAAAATCAAGAACAAATCTCAGTTGGGCTGAGATTTGTTGGGCCAAGCTCAAGGCCCGGTCCAAGCCCGCCGGTGTTGTCAAAAGCCTGATTTCGGCCACCGTCGCAGTGTCCTGATTCTTGCTTTTAATCAAGTGAGTTTTGCTCACTAATGCTTTTTTAGTTTGCTAATTATGCTTAAGGGTTGATTAGATTTAATTAAGTGCAATTATGTGGTTAGATTAGTTTAGAGTAATTTAATTAGTGACTTAATGATGCATGTTAGGTGATTGACTAGTGTAATTAAATATAGGATAGCCTATATTATTTATTGAATGCATCTCGGGATTTTTCTAGACCTATTTTGGGCTCCAATCAGGCATTATAGGCCTAAATTGAATTTTTAGTATTTATTTACTTATTTATTTTTCAAAAATTAGGCTGTGATAGCCAACGACCGAAATTATGTGCTAATTGTCGTGGTGCAGTTTGTTTATTTATTTGAGCAATGGTTTGTGGAAATTGAGTGAGTTGATGAGTATGTGGGGATTTATCCCAAAATTAATCAGTGTTGGTATTCAATTAGAATTTGACTGTGAGAGGTTGTGAGTTGAACCTCGGAAGCCGCCAAAGTATGGCTATGCCAATTGGGCCGAGATTTGCCACCGAATTTGGAGTCGGTTGTGCCCGTTGGGCCGTAAACTACCACCTAATATAGGCCGCGCCCGTTGGGCTGTAAATTGCCACTTGATAGGGGTTGCGCCTGATAAGGCCGTAATCTACCACCTATTAAAGGTTGCACCCATTAGGCCGTAATTTGCCACCTAAAGATAGGTCGTGTTCTTTGGACCATAATTTGTTGCCAAGAAATTTCGTAGACTGTGCACGTGAAGCTGTGAGTAAGATTTGAGACTGAATAAGGGAGACGATCGGGGAATGTTCGGATTGATATGAAATCAACTAGGTCGATTGATCAAGATATCAATCTGTGATGTGATTGCTTAGGTGCCTATTGAACTATGCTAATATGCAAGTGGAATCTGAGGCCAAGGTAAGTCCTTTGACCCGTGTGTGCATAGGTAGCTCGAATAGCGTATTGGTTTACTAATTGAGTCTTAGGGGGTAGAACTTGCTGAGATGTAGTCTCATCCCGGTTGTAGGACAATATTTTCAGGACCCTGATGAGAAGCCTGAGGAGAAAGATCTTGAAGAGGAGTACCTGGAGGAGAACCCCGATGATGATCCGAGTACGACCCGAATGAGGACTATGATCCCATCCTCTTTGTGAACCCTATTTGTAGGTGGTTGAGTGTGAGACTAGACCTTTGTGAATAGTATGGTAAAATACTTTGAGGTGTGGTTTGCTTTGTGCAAAAGTTTGGTTGTGGTTTTTTCAGCTGCGAAAATATGACCTTACTTTTCTATCCCAATGTTTTATTGTCTGGGGATTTTGTTATATGCTTTCGCATGCGCATATTAAAACAAAAGGGTCAGTGATGCGTCCTGGGATATCGCTTTTAAAATCGACCAAAGGTAAGGGATGTGTGCGTGCCTGAGGATCAAGGCGTGACAGTCAGTGGCCAGGGCGGACGAGGGCGAGTGGCCTTGAGCGGTAAGGAAGAAGAATAAAAGAACAAAAGAAAAGAAAAATTAAACTTATTTCTAGAAATTATTCTCGGAGTAAGAAGTTATTTTTTTCTACTTATTGTTTCTATTTCAAATCTATTTCCCAACAACTTTTCTATTCCAGGGAATAAAAAAATTAGTTAATGTTATCAAATGAATTTATGTTCTTTTTTTATTTCGGGGAACAAAAGAACAGAAAAGCAAAGAAACATAAATGAGGAACAATTATTTAAGGCATGTTTGGTAATACTACAAAACTTCTATCCTCATAATGTAAAAAGAATAAGAATGTGTTTGGTACGAATCATAAATTTGTTTGTAACGTAATATTTCTTTTAATTTTTTATAGGGATAAGTGTTCCGTAAGTCCTATAACTTGTCACAAAAGTGCATTTCAGTCCTAAAACTTGCAAAAAGTGCATTTCAGTCCTACAACTTGTCAAAATGTTTCAAACGAGTCCTAAAATCGACGCCGTCTAATTTCTTAACGGAAAAAGCTGACGTGGCCCCCACGTGGCTTTTTTTAATCGTTTCTCTCTCCTCCGTTGCGAATATTTTTAAAAAAAAAAAAAGCCACGCATGCAGAACGACGTCGTCTCCTCCTTTCTTCTTCACCACGACGCCGTCTCCTCCTTTCTCCTTCCCCACGACGCCGTCTCCTCCTTTCTCCTTCACCACGACGTCGTCTCCTCCTTTCTCCTTCACCACGACGTCGTCTCCTCCTTTCTCCTTCACCACGACGTCGTCTGTACGTCTTCTTCACCGTCGTGTTCTCCCTCCCCTCTCCATCTCTACGTATTCTTTCGCTTTCCGAGTATCCCCTAAGCCCCAAATCGAACTCGTCCGAACCCTAAGCCCCAAATCGAACTCGTCCAAATCCTAAGCCCCAAATCGAATTCATCCGTACCATAAGTCCTAAATCGAATTCGTCCGAACCCTAAGCCCCAAATTTGATGATTTGCGGTTCTCTTGCGATTTGGGTCTTCATCAACCTCGAGTTTGACGCTCGCCGTGAGTTCGTGTTCTTTCCTTCCTTTGACGATTGCGAGTTCATGTGAAGACCTCTTTACGGGAGTTTGGAAATCTCAGCGGTGAAGCGATTGGCGTCGGGGACGACGACAGGGTCAGCGAAGACGATGGCGACTCCTCCTCACGCAGGTATCGCTCTCTGCATTATAACATTTGGGTATCTCATGGTAATGCTACGAGTTTTTTTGTTTTGCAAAAGTGCTTTAATCTCTCGTATTATGTAAAACGATGTCGCTTAGCATCCTCGCTTCATTATTTGGAGTTCAGAGAGCTCGAGTTTGACACACATCAACTTTATGTTCTCTTCTTTGATGATTGCGAGTTCGTGCGAAGATATGTCTTGTGGGCATCTCGGCGTCTCAACGGCGGAGCGAGCGGCATCAGGGACGGCAATGGTGACTCCTCATGCAGGTATCACTCTCTACATTACAGTATTTGGGTATGTCATAGTAATATTACCATTTTTTTGTTTTGTTTTGCAAATGTGTTTTACTCTCTACATTATAGCGGCGTTTTACTATCTGCGTTATGGTTGTTTTGCATTTTTCAATTCTTGCGATAAATTATAACATTGCAGCAAATTAGAACATTGCTCTCACTATTGATCATGTAGTTGCATTGTGGTTGTAAAACGGATTATGCTAATTTGCTGTTTCTATATTGATTGTTAGTCTTTTTTATAAAAATATCTTCAATTTAGAACTTGAACATTGCTTCAATAATTTGATGATTGAAAGTGCTCTGCTTTTTGTTTCTGTTCCCTTGTAGGTCCAATGGCTGAGAACAAAGTTTATGTCACTGTTCGCTATGGAGGTAACTTTAAAGGTGGCCCACCATTGGAATACATAGGTGGAAGGGCTGATGTTGCTGAAATAAGTTTAAGTAAGCCTTCACTGTCTAGTATAATTGAAGCTATTGAGGCTTTGGGTGTGTGTAGAGTAGAGAAACTCTTTTGGCGAGTTCCTGGAAGTAAGACTCTTGTAGACGGAGTAACTCTTAGGTATTTATGGGATAACGCTGATGTGATGGATCTATTTTATCATCATCTGTGCTATGAAAATAGTACACTATATGTTGAGCATGTTGATAATGAAAAGGTAGGAGCTGAGATGGGGGGTGTTGAGATGGAAACTGGAGGTATGTCTAATGTGATTAGAAATACTGATGATGATGGGAATCGGGCTGGAGTTGCCAATAGGGATCTAGATGAGGAAGAGGATGATGATGCACATAATTTGGTGGATATGGAAGAGGCGAGTGATGATGATGACTTTGAACTGGTTGAAGCAAGGAAAAAATTAATTGAATTTTCAGCAAGACATAGGCTCCAAATTTTAAATTATAGTGAGGCAACTAGTACTTCCCAACCACCGACTGTGGATGAGACTCAATCGTTAGATGATTCTGGGTACGAAACAGAGTATGCTGATTCAAATGAGGAAGACAGTCTTCAATCAATTTTAAATGATGAGGGTGGTGAAGAGGTTGATGTTATTTCAAGGAGGAGAAGTAGGTTCCCATCATATGATCAAAGTGGTACAAATCCAGAATTTATTGTTGGCATGACATTTGATGATGCAACTGAGTTCAAGAATGCAATTTTGAAGTATTCTGTGGCTGAGCAAAGAGCAATCAAATGCACTAAGAACACAAAAAGTGTTGTAAGAGCCAGGTGTGGCCAGAACAATTGTAACTAGATGATCTATGGTGCTCTTGATAGAAAAACTGGGTCATTTCATTTGAGAAGGTATGTAAATCAGCATATATGCAGTATCACTTTCGAGAATAAGAGAGTGTCTAGCACTTATTTAGCTAAGCACTTCATGATTCTCATTTCTGCAATGCCTAAAATCAAAGCACCTGAGTTAAAGAAATTAGTTAGAGAACAACTTGGAGTAAATGTCACTTTCAGTCAGTGTAGGAGAACAAAGCTGAAAGTATTGAAGGAATTGCAAGGCAATTACAAGAAGGAATATGCACAGATGCACAACTACTTGGGAGAGCTTTACACTACAAGCCCATCAAGCAATTTTAAATTGAAAGTTGAAAGGCCATGGCCAAATTCTCTACCAGTATTTGATAGGGTTTACATTTGCTTTGATGCTTGCAAGAAAGGTTTTTTCGCTGGATGTAGGAAGATCATTGGATTAGATGGATGTTTTTTGAGGGGTTTGATCAAAGGTGAGTTGTTATATGCCGTCGGAAGGGATGGCAACAATCAAATGTATCCAGTGGCATGGGCAGTGGTAAGAATCGAGAATAAGGACACATGGACTTGGTTTATCGAATTGTTGAAGTCAGACCTCGATATGTGTAATGGTGACGGATGGGCGTTGATAAGTGATCAACAAAAGGTATGCTTTTTTTTTTTTTTTTTTTTTTTCTGTTTTCATTTGTAAATTGATTGTGACATTACAATGTTTTTCTTTCTGTTTTCATATATATTTTCTTTTTTTCGGTAATTGTCAGGGTCTTGTCCAATCTGTAGCTGAACTGTTGCCAAATGCAGAGCATAGGATGTGTGCAAGGCACATTTATTCCAACTGGGGTAAAAAATACAAAGGAAAATAGTTGCTGAGGCAATTTTGGAGATGTGTCAAGAGCAATAATATGTCAGATTTCGAGATGCATAGACAGAGGTTGAAGGAACTGACTCAGGAAGGTCATGATGACTTATTCCGTATTAAGCCAAAACATTGGTGCAAAGCCTTCTTTGACACCGATATTAAATGTGATGTCGTTGATAATAATCTGAGTGAAGCGTTCAATGGCAGGTGTGTGGAAGCTAGGTGCAAGGCCATTGTGAGTATGCTGGAGGATATTAGAATCATGGTTATGAATAGAATGCATACTCGTAGGGATGGATGTGCTAGGTGGACTAGAAATTACGGTCCAAGGATTTTGCGTAAGTTACATGAGAATACATCTACTAGTAGGTATTGCCATTTGATATGGAATGGAAATGAAGGATATGAGATTACGTAAGGTGGTGACAAATATGTTGTTGATTTGAATTTAGAAACTTGTTCTTGTAGAGCTTGGGAACTTAGTGGAATTCTATGTTGCCATGCCATTTGTGCAATACACCATAAGAGAAATGATCCGACTGACTATCTAGCCGAGTGATTCAACAAGGAAAAGTATCTAAGTGCTTATCAATTCATGATGCCTACGGTGAGAGGACATAAATTTTGGAATAAAACCAATAAAGAAGCTCCTCAACCCCCACCAATGAAGAACATGCCTGGTAGGCCAAAAAGAAGTAGAAGAAAGCAACTGATTGAGCTTGTAAGAGGTGATAGAATGACTAAAAAGGGTAAGCAAATGACTTGTTATGCTTGCAAACAAATTGGACATAACTACAAGGGATGTCCTTTAAAAAAGGTATTTCCTCAACTAACTGATCATCTTAATGCTGGGCATGTCACTTTAACATGTTGTTAATCAATACTTAATATGTGCTTCTCAGGCCAATGCTGGGGCCAATGTACGTACATCCAATGCTTAGGTCATGTATGTACATCCAGTGCATGCCAATGCAAGTACAGCTGAAGCTTATGCTCAATCTCAGGCTAATTCCACTGGTCTAAGGCTCGGAAAAAGACAAGTAAGTTGTCATCTAACCATTATTGTAAGTTTTGTATATGAAGATTCCAATTTAGTAACTTTGAATATATATTCAGGCTAAAGCTAAAGCAACGACAAGCGTAGCTGAAGGAGGATCCGAAAGCCATGCCAATGCTTCGCAAATGCCAATTCAAAAGAGGAGACAATAGTGGGCATGTTAATGCTTCTGCTCAGGCTAGTGCAGATGTAAGAGAATGTAGTGCTCGTGCAAATGTAAGAGAATGTAGTGCCACAGCTTCTGCTCATGCTAGTGCTGACGTTAGAGGATGTAGTGGTGAGGCCAATGCTTTTGGTGAAGTTCGTTCGGATCAAGGGGAAGGCGCAGTGCAGCGCCAATATAATGGCTAAGCATAGACGTGAAAAATTCCGCGAGTAATACCTCAATCCCCAAGTATACATGTATTGTGACTATGTTCTGATGTTGAATGAATTTTCTATTATTTCAGTTTAAAAGACCTACCATTGAAAATTGCATGATACATAGAGAATCACAAGGCAAGAGGATGAAAATGATAGGGTTGGGTGTTGATGCAAACCCTATGACAAACCTTCATATTCGCAAGGTGAGTAATATTTTTAAATTTTTATAATAGCAATTACTTATCTCCTTAAGTTAAAAAGATACTCTTTCATATGTAGCCTAATACAATTAGTGCAAGAATCGTTAACCTACCGGAGAAAGGGGTAGTCACAAGAGCTACGTCAACAGAAAGGTGCATTCCCAAGTCGGGCACAACCTCGCCATATCATATATCAGCAGCTCCTCGAAAACAAATTGCGGTGACGACGAAGCCACTATTACAACCCAAGGCCACTTCACAACGTCAGTCATATCATGCAACAAGAGCTCCTCCAAAGCACGTTGCAATGAAACCAACGACACTATCACAACCTCGAGGCCGCTTCAAGCTCGCCATCTCAAGCTACAATAGCTCGAAGAAGCATCTTGGTTTAAAGAGAAAGGCACCATCACAACCCCAGGTAAGTTCCCAACCCCAATCATCTCGTGTAACATTACCTCCTCCAAAGTATGTTGCGCTGAAGCCAAAGCTACTATCGCAACCTTAGGCCAATTCCGAAGCTCAGTCATCTAAGGCTACAATAGCTCATAAGCATCTTGGTTTAAAGCGAAAGGCACCATCACAACCCAAGGCAAGTTCCCAATCTCAATCATCTCGCGCAACATTACCTCCTCGAAAGCATGTTGCGATGAAGCCAAAGCCACTATTACAACGTCGCTCGTCATCTCAGGCTACAACAACTCCTCCAAAGCCTATCGCTACGAGACCATATATAAGGAAAAGCGCCAGAATTCTGAATCAAGTGAAGGCTCAACCTACTGGACCACCGAAGACCATCATATTAGATTGATATGTCTTCTGAAATTGGTGTTGTTAGGTGAATGTATATCAATTATTAGCTGGTTTTTTGTATGAGACGTGTAGCGTTTGTGCATAGAACCTTTTCTGCACTGAAAGTGCATATTTTGTTGAACATAACCTTTTGTGCACTGAAAATATAAGCATGTTGCTTTGTCAATGAATCGTGTTTCAACAAGTTATGTGGGATGCTTGGTTTTGGTTTGGATAATGCACGAAAGTGATTACTCTTCGGGATTGTTAATAGGTAATTACTGAAATTGGCCATGCAGAATTTTCATTCTTCCAATACTTTTGTCATCTTCTTTCCCATACATTTTTCTCGAGTTCCTCAGGGCATTAATGGTAACCGATACCACCACCTCTTATTGCTAATTTTTCATTTTATATGATGGGGTTTTGCTCTGCGTGGTCTCGTGGCCCGCATTGGATGATTCATGGAAGATTTGATTAGGTAACTTAGGTATTGTAGGCGACGTTTGATTTCACTTGATTTTTTACACATTCCATTTGAGGCAAGCTCGTTATTAAAATCATGAAAAATCACCAATTAACAATCTCGATTGCATAATAAGGGAGTTGTCACCATTTTTTGAAGTTCCAAATTTATTCTGGTGGCAATAGCTCATGTAGTGCTATTGACAAGCACACAAATCAAGCAACATTTTGCAATGCGATAGTAATTTCTCGCATGGCAAGTAACCGGTCTTGCAAACTACAAACTCACATCAGATTTCATTCACATCTCAATTATCCACAACTAGTGTTCAAATTTACAAACTCAGATAGAAGGTACTATGGAAGACTTAGAAATTTCCCACCAACTTTCACATTATACATAACCAATATAGCGATATAACACATGCATAGAATGAATGCTGATTGATATAGCATCTTTCCTTTCTTTACTTGTGCAAGCTCCTCCTTTAAACGTCTATTTTTCGCCTTTTGAGTCTTTATTTCAGCTAGCAATGAGCTCACCTCGACTCCGTCACCCCTCGATTGGCTTGATTCAGACAATGTTTGATTTCTTTCAAGGAGGTCAACTATCATGTCCCTCACATGATTTGGTATCTTTGGATCCACCCACATGAAGAAATTGCAGCAACTTGGACTATCAAACTTAGCACATCCATGGAACCTTCTTCCTGCGTTTTTCTTTGTCTTTGCCATAAGAATTGGCGATTGAAGGCCACAATAACATGTTGGCTCCGAGTTGACCTCATTAGAGTTACGCTACTTGATGCAGATGTTGCCGCCTCATTCGTCCGGGCTTCAGATTATAGGAACCTAATAGAAGTATATTAGCTATATTATGATTCCTTCATAACGCCTTCATATTAATAACTTCTGCATAATGCAATGTGTTTACTTGAGAGATTTAGGAGATGTTTTCAATCTCCAAAAACATCTCTTTTTTTCATATGCACTGGATGAATAGACAACCATAACTTACTTCTGCATCAATGTTCTAATTTGTCACTAGTATTGGAGAATGGAAAACAATAAAATGCTATAATGCAGAGAGCGATACCTGCGTGAGGAGGAGTCGCCATCGCCGTCGTTGACCCTGCTCGGCGTCCCCGACGCCACCGCTCGCCGCTGAGATGTCGAGACTCCCACAAGCGAGATCTTCACACGAACGCGCAATCGTCAAAGGAAGGAAAGAATACGAACTCACGACGAGTGTCGAACTCGAGGTCAATGAGGACCCAAATCGCAAGATAACTGCAGATTGTCAAATTTGATTTGGGGCTTAGGGTTAGGATGAAATCGATTTGGCGTTTGGGGTTCGGATGAGATCGATTTGGGGCTTAGGTTCGAACGAATTCGATTTGGGGTTTAGGGTTCGGACGAGATCGATTTGGGCCTTAGGTTCGGACGAATCCGATTTGGGGTTTAGGTTCGGACGAGATCAATTTGGGGCTTAGGGTTTGGACGAATTCGATTTGGGACTTAGGGGACACTCAGAATAGAGAAAGAAGAAGTAGAGACAGAGGGGGGAGGAGGAGACAGCGTGGTGGTTAAGGAGAAAGGAGGAGACGGCGTCGTGGGGAAGGAGAAAGGAGGAGACGGTGTCGTGGTGAAGAAGAAAGGAGGAGATGACATCGTTCTGCATGCGTGGCTTTTTTTTTAAAACTATTCGCAACGGAGGAGAGAGAAACGATTAAAAGCCACGCGGGGCCACGCCAGCTTTTTCCGTTAAGAAATCGACGGCGTCAATTTTAGGACTCGTTGAAACATTTTGACAAGTTGTAGACTGAAATGCACTTTCGTGACAAGTTGTAGGACTTCTGGAACACTTATCCCTTCTTTTTTAAAAAAAAATTAGGAGTTGTTTTTCTTTTTTCTTTTCTTCGTTGTCGCAGCCGTGGGTCGCCGACACCACCTGCCACTGATTGCCAACGACAACTGCCGTCGTCGCAGGTAGCAGGCGGTAGGTGGAGGGTAGTAGTTGGCAATCAATGGCCGAGGTGGATGAGGGCGAGTGGCCTTGAGCGGTAGGGAAGACGAATAAAAGAAAAAAAAAAAGAAAAAAAAATAAACTTATTTCTAGAAATTATTCTCAAGTAAGAAGTTACTTTTTTCTACTTCTTGTTTCTATTTCAAATCTATTTCCGACAACTTTTCTATTCCGGGGAATATAAAAATTAGTTGATGTTATCAACTGGATTTTTGTTCTTTTTTTTTTTTATTTTGGGGAACAAAAGAATATAAAAGCAAAGAAATAGAAACGTTAACAAATAGACCCAAGATGAATATAGTTAAATAATCTCATAAGCAGCCATTGTCAACCTTAAGTTCGGCAAATGTTCGGCAAATGTTTGCAAATAATATCAAGATGATAGAGGGAAGTAAAATAAAAAGTCAAAGATATATTATATTGCATTACCCTAGTTAACAAGAGTGCATGAAGGCTCACAAACTCGACATTTTTTTTTTCGTGGTAGATTTAATTTGTAAGATAGTTTGATGTAAGTTGAAGATATTGTTTTATAATAATAAATTATTTATGCACATGATTAGTTGAGCCAGATAGACTGCAAGTTGCAGTCTAGTTCACGCCTAATAATGAGCTGAAAATCCTCTCAATATTGATGGGCACGCTGCAATTGTCATGTCAGTGCCGGAATCTTTCTCAGAAAAATAAGATAAATTTTTTTCTGGTCTGGTCTAGGGTAGAAACAAAGTTTGGACGCCTCATTGAACTTTGATTATAAAGTGTGGAGTTTATCAGTCTATGCGCTTCAAGCATGTTCTGCCTTTTGCACGTATTTGAAGTTGTGGATTGCTATTCACATTAATCTCATCTCTACTCCGTCACTCTATCTTACCTCCTCTGTTGAAGAGGTCAAAAACACAACGGATTGGCTGCTTTGGACCGACGTAATTGACCTGGTATCGACATGGGTCACACTCAATGACGCAGCAATGGACTATTTATAAACTTAAAAATGTAGTGGTCGTAACTGAAATTTCCACTATGGCGCCTCGCCAGCCAAAGCCTAGGGATTCTTTCGTTGACTACACCGGGGAGCTACATTCTCTGCAACACCAATGTTAACCAACTCTTTAACTGTAATGTTCCCATGGATTCTTGGGCTAGCTTTTTATTTTTTTTCCTTGGGAAAAAAGAATGTGTTTTTTTTTCCTAATTGGAGAAAGTGACATTTATTGCATATGTATATGTACTGGATCTTGTCATTTGGCCGAGCATATTCAATTCGACTAGGATGGGGCTCCATGGTGGCTAGTGTTCTGGTTTCTCAGAATTGTCAAAGCTCAGTCCTCCCAGCGAAAACATATATTAAAGATGAGGACCTAAATTTCATGACAAAGGGAGGATAATATTCAGGGTTAGTGGATTGGGTCCAAAGAGGTTTTTTTTCTTTACTTCTTTTTCCTGGGCAACCTGAACTGATATCATCTGTTAAATGGACTAGGCGTTGATAGTTCAAAAGTCATGTGCAGGCTCAATCCTCGGACAGTATGGACATATCTATTCAGCCTGTTGAACTGCCAAGTCAATTCTTTTTTATCTAATAATATGTAGTAAGCGTTCTTGGGAACTTACCACGGCAATGTCATGCTTGCTTGGCATCTACTTTTACTTTCTTCTTTTGGAGGATTGATTGATATTCTTCATTGATGTGGCTTACCACAATTATAAAGATCAATGCCTTTTCTCGATTCGGATCTTCCCTTGGATCTATCACGGTCATAAGAGCGTCAAGATTTACTTCTTCCTCCATGCTCTAAGGCAACAAGTTGTGGTTTAGATAAGTTGGACACTTTTCTCCCACGCCTCATACTCAAGCAAGCTAGATTTCGCCACATCCAACTTTGTTTTTCCATTAGTGATGATAAGATGAGAGTTGTTGTCCCATAACTATCTCGAAGCAAACTAAGGAAGAACGATGCTTGTAGCTCATCATTTATCAAGCTTTGCAACACATTCAGGAGATCCGCCATTGGAGTGCCCTCTTGATATTTCAGAGCAACAAGCTTCTCGATACCATTAAGCTTGTTATTTGCCGGTCTCCTCTCATACAACACTTAAAGTTTCTTTCAAAGTGTTTTTCTTCTCGTGGCAATTTCATTCTCTACACGGTGATAATCACTGTCATCCGACTATTTCCTAATGAGACATACACGTTGCTTATTTAGCAACCACCATTGTCGATCAGTGTAGCTAGGCTTAGCTTTGGCACTCTGCATGGGACCATGCATTTCCTTGCAATAAAGAAAATCAAGAATCTCGCCTTCCCATGTTCTGTAGTTGGCACTATGTAGGCTGACACCTCCATACTTCACCTAGGATTACTCACAAACACCTAATGTTCGCCAAACCTCGTCACCCTCTCCGCAATGCACAATGCGGAGCCCCGGGATTTATCTAATTCTACAACATCGGTGACATTCTATTTTGCCGTAACTTCAAAGTACTTGTTGAATGCCAAAAGGATCGGAATCCTAGAAAGAGTATTCAAAGGCAGTACAAGTGCAACCGAAGGTTAAGCTTGAATAGAGCTGTGGGAGTCATGTTCGAGCATAGAGCATGGGATCGCTTGATTTTGCAAGTTATAGAGAGTTTGGTTAAGCTTTCCTGCTCGACCCTAATATCGGTTTTAGCTGTATATTTTCTGTAGTAATTTCTAACTGTAAGTCCGTTGTACAATTGTCTGGCAGACGCTAATACGGCTGAAATTAGTCTTGCAATGGTAGCCATCCGTCTCTAGTAAACATCAAAGTTGTTGAGCACTTGAGTGTCTGTTTACATATGTGGAAGACGATTTTCCATTCTTGAAGTAAATAGACCATTTAAAAAAGGACAATTAGGAAGGATCACGCACCAACAGTGGCAGCGCTTGAGAATCAGAGGCAGAGATGCCATTTGCTTCTTCGTTCGACCTTCCTATTTTTGGGTTGGATGTCTTTGATCTCACCTTTCACCCATCCTCTGTCGTTTCTTTTCGGTCATATGACAATCACAGAATCTTTCTCTTCAATCACTCATTTTCTTATGGCTCATCGATTACTCGTTTTCTTCGAAGGGACATCAACTTTTCCGTCCTGACATTTGCGGGTGAGGTCATTAATCCACATATGACACAAAACAATGATCAAACCTTGGTATGGATCCTATCCATGTGTCTCTAATTCGGTAGAGTTGTTGCTTTTGATTGATCCCTTCTAAGTTCCAATGAAATCCTATCATTATTGCAATAGGCTGGATGGCTATGAGGAGATTGCAACTGGTCCAGAGGAAGATGTATAGTCTCTTCGTTCTAGCTTCATCCCCAATTCATGTAGAATTTGATGCATTTGTTCATTAACTAGTTTTTGTGTGAACACGATTCTGTGAGTTAGTCTTCTAAAGCAAATTCTTGAGGGAATTCAACAGTTTCTATATATTGCTGGGACTAGAAATTGGGCTGTGCGAGTCGTGTTCGAGCATAGTGCCTGTGACAACTTGATTTTGCTGGCTACAGAGAGTTTGGTTAAGCTTGTGTGCTCGACTCTATCGTCGGTTTTAGCTGCATATCTTCCGAACTAATTTCAGAGCAAATTTGCAACTGCAAGTCTGTTGTATGATTGTCTTGCAAACACAAACACAGCTGATACCAGCCTTGCAATGGTAGCCATCTAATGATAGTAACTATTAAAATTGTTGAGCACTTGGATGTCTGTTTATGTACGAGGAAGACAATTCTCCATTCTTGAAGTAAATAGACCTTTGAAAAAGGCTAATTCCAAAGGATCACGCACTAGCAATGGCATGCTTAAGCGTTTGACACACAGACGTCATTGGCTTCTTCATTCATCCTACCGGTCTACCTATTCATTATCCCTGCCCAAGATATAAATGTGGAGGAAGTTTTGGTTTTCTTGTTGGGTTGATGGCAAAATCAGTCAATGGCCAAGAAGTATTTCCAAAGTCTTTGGGGTGCAATGTCGAATAAGAAACAGTGTCAACCCATCATGAGGATGATGGTGGTTCGATGGAAGTTGTAATCATAGCTATCAACACACAGCTGAAACCTGTGATACAAGAAAGTTAAAGAAAGGTAATTCCAGATTGAAGACAATATTAGTTGTGCTGAGTGCTCCCAGTTATTCCAGCTCATATGTGTAATAGACTATGTTAGTAGACATTGTTTTGTGGTTGGGCAGGTATGAACAGTTGTAATACATATTTTAATCGTGGACATGTTTTGCATAAATGAAATTAATTGAGCATTTTGCACATAGTTGCTGGACTTGCATGCATGTCGACTTGCAGGTTCCTCTATGTCATACAGATTGAGCCTAAGTTGGAAACTGGTATAATGGAGCTTGGACTTCATTAAAAATGAGAGTATTTTGCACAAATTACTGGGCTTGCAGCGGCATGTGTTCTCTAGACAATCTAGTCTCACATCATCAAATATGGTATAAGTAAGAGGATAAGGCCAAGCGAGCAATGTTGTGTTCAGCAATGAGGCAGAGGAAGCACAAAACATATGCCGCTGCAAGCCCAGTAATTTAGTTGCTGGACTTGCATGCATGTCGACTTGCAGGTTCCTCTATGTCATACCAGATTGAGCCTAAGTTGGAAACTGGTATAATGGAGCTTGGACTGCATTAAAAATGAGAGCATTTTGCACAAATTACTGGGCTTGCAGTGCAGTGGCATGTGTTCTCTAGACAATCTAGTCTCACATCATCAAATATGGTATAACTAGGAGGATAAGGCCAAGCGAGCAATGTTGTGTTCAGCAATGAGGCAGAGGAAGCACAAAACATATTTCACTGCAATAAGAGAGGGATCACAAAGATAGTCATGTTAGTGGCTAAAAGCCGCACATTTGCAAGCAATAATACATCACAACTATATTATCAATCCAACCATACTAGTTCACTGAACCTAAAATCCCCCCAACCCGCCCCACCACCGCCACCCCCCACCACCACAACAACAACAACCAAAAACAAAAAAAGCCACACTACTTCATTGATCCCACAATCCAGTTAAGCACTCTAAGTGACCATCAATCTATATGCACGACATCAGCTGTCCCTCCGGTTGTGCCTTTCATAAGCCTGGCACTTCTTCTTATAGGATTGGCTTGCTTGCTGTCATTCCTTTTCCCTTTTCTGGATGGGCCTACTGCTTCAACGGGAAGTGCTGCTTCTTCAACCGGTGGTTGTATTTTTTTTCCTGGTCTGGTGTAGGGTAGAAACAAAGTTTGGATGCCTCATTGAACTTTGAATATAAAGCGTGGAGTTTATCTGTCTACGCGCTTCAAGCATGTTCTGCCTTTTGCACGTATTCGCAAGTTTTTGCACATGCTGGGGATTGCTATTCACATTAACCTCATTTCCACTCCGTCACTCTATCTTACCTCCTCTGTTGAAGAGGTCAAAAACACAACGGATTGGCTACTTTGGACCGACGTAATTGACCTGGTATCGACATGGGTCACACTCAATGACTATTTATAAACTTAAAAATGTAGTGGTCGTAGCTGAAATTTCCATGATGGCGCCTCGCCGGCCAACACCAATGTTAACCAACTCTTTTAACTGTAATGTTTCCACGGGTTGCTGGGCTAGCTTTTTATTTTTATTTTTTCATGGGGAAAAAAGAATGTTTTTTTTTTTTTTTTCTAATTGGAGAAAGTGACATTTATTACATATGTATATGTAATGGATCTTGTCATTTGACCGAGCATATTCAATTCGACTAGGATGGGGCTCCATGGTGGCTAGTGGTCTGGTTTTTCAGAATTGTCAAAGCTCAGTCCTCCCAGCGAAAACATATATTAAAGATGAGAACCTAAATTTCATGACACATAGAAAATATTATTCGGGGTCAGTGGATTGCGTCCAAGTTCAGACATGTCTTTATAGCCCGTCGAACCGCCAAGCCAATTCTTTTTTATCTAACAATCCGTAGTAAGCGTTCTTGGGAACTTACCGCGGCATTGTCATTCTTGCTTGGCATCTACTTTTACTTTCTTCTTTTGAAGGATCGATTGATATTCTTCATTGACTTGGCTTATCACAATTATAAAGATCAATACCTTTTCTTTGTTCGGATCTTCCCTTCAATCTATCACGGTTGTAGGAGTGTCGAGATTTACTTCTTCCTCTATGGTTGAGACAACAAGTTGTGGTCTAAATAAGTCGGACACTTTTCTCCCATACCTCATACTCAAGCAAGCTAAATTTCACCGCACCCAACTTTGCTTTTCCGTTAGTGATGATGAGATGAGAGTTCTCACCAATATCCCATAACTATATGGAAGCAAACTAAGGAAGAATGATGCTTGTAGCTCATCATTAATCAAGCTTTGCAACTCATTCAAGAGATTCGCCATTGGAGTGCCCTCTTAATATTTCAGAGCAATAAGCTTCTCGATACCATTAAGCTTGTTATTTGCCAGTTTCCTCTCATACAACACTTGAAGTTTCTTCCAAAGTGTTTTTTTCTGACGGCAATTTCATTCTCCACACGGTGATAAACATTGTCATTAAACTATTTTCTAATGAGATCTACACGTTGCCTATTTAGCAACCATCATTGTCGATCAGAGTAGTTAGGCTTACCCTTGTCACTTTATATTGGACCATGCATTTCTTGCAATAAAGAAAATCCAGAATCTTGCCTTTCCATGTTCTGTAGTTGGCATTATTGTTGATGCTGATCAAAGCAGCAAAGAAGCAGAAATGCCAGAACTATAGATATCGAGGAAGAAAGAAGAAAAACAGAGGAAACAGAGAGAACAGAGCATAAAAACTGCCTTCTATGGTTCTCTGGTAAAAAGTCAAGTACAAAACACGACTTAAACCAAAAAGAAAAAAAATAACTGCACACACACACGTTCAGCTTGTAACTGCACCCGAACAAGTACTTAACTTCCTAAATAACACAACAACAACTGCATAACATAATTGACTAAGTAAGAAAATAAACTAAAACGATATAAAACAGAACAGAGAAGCTTTAGTCTAAAAACAGCAACACTGAGACATCAAAAATCCAACAAACTCCTCCTTGGATCAGTAGCTGCTGCATACTCCAATTTTCTTTCTCAATGCTTCAAATCTTCCAGCTTGAAGTGGTTTAGTGAACATATCAGCAAGTTGATCTTTAGATCTGCAATAAACCAGCATGACCTCACCATTTTGTTGCACCTCACGTAGAAAGAAGAACTTGACCTTGAAATGCTTAGTTTTGCCATGAAAACTGGGTTCTGAGATATTGCAATTGCAGCTTGGTTATCCACATTGATCTTGATACATTCATTGGAGTTCAGCCAAAGATCTTTCATTATCTTCTTCAGCCATAAGGCTTGATTTGCAGCTGCAGTAGAAGCTATAAACTCTGCTTCTGCAGTAGATTGAGCTACAATTTCTTGCTTTTTAGAACACCAAGTGAAACAAGCTGATCCTAAACTGAAACAGTACCCAGATGTACTCTTCATATCATCCATCGAGCCAGCCCAATCACTATCGAATAACCTTGTAGATTGAATTATTGACTCCTTCGAAACTTCACTCCAAAAACATGGTTCCTTTCAAATACCTTAAAATCCTTTTAGCTGCAATCAAATGAAGCTGACTTGGATCACTCATAAATCTGGACAGAACACTTACAGCAAATAGAATGTCTGGTCTGGTTGCTGTGAGGTACATGAGACAACCTATTAGACTTCTGTACATCGAGACATCCACAGCTTCAGTTCCATCACTCTTCGCAACTTCTCTTTGCTGCCATAGGTGTACCGACACTTCGACATTCTTCCATCTGAAACTTCTTCAAAATTTCCTTTAAGTACTTCCTCTGACAAATGAAGATTTCATAAGGACTTTGCTTGATTTCCAGACCTAAGAAGTAAGCCATTTTTCCTAAGTCTGTCATCTCAAAACCAGCAAATAAGCCTTGCTTAACATTTTCTATCAGCTGAACATCATTTCCTGTTACCAAAAGATCATCCACATATAGAGATAGAACTACCACACTATGATTCACTTTCTTAATATACAGAGTGAACTCACTCAAGCTCCTTTTAAAACCTAAATCCAGTAGATATCGATCAATTTTTCCATACCAGGCTCTTGGAGCTTGCTTCAATCCATATAAAGCTTTGTGCAATTTGTATACACTCTCTTATTGCCCTTTAACACAGAACCCTTCAGGTTGTTCAATAAAAATTTCCTCTTCAAGCTCATCATTTAGAAATGCAGACTTGACATCAAGCTGAAAAATAGTCCAACCCTTCTCGGCTGCAACAGCTAACAGAGTCTTACTCGTGTCCAGCCTTGCAACTGGAGCAAAAGTTTCAGAATAGTCTACTCCCATACCTGAGCATAGCCTTTCACAACCAACCTTGCTTTATACTTGTTAACAGAGCCATCAGGATTGAGTTTTGTCCTAAAGACCCACTTAACTCCAATTACATTCTTATTTAATGGCTTGTCTACCAATTCCCAAGTCTGATTTTTTTTTGAATCATTGTCATCTCCTCTTGCATTGCTGCAAACCACTTCTGATCTTCCTTGGCTTCAGCAAAATTTGATGGTTCGAGCACCGCCACATTACTCCTTTCATAGATCTCAGCAAGTGACCTTGTGCCTCTTACAAAAAGTTCATCATCTATATTTTCTTCCATTTCCCTGTAATTTCATTAGTCTCCACATCAGTTTCAGGTTGTCTTTCAAAGTGCTTCAATTCAGTGTTCCTTCCATTTAACCAATTCCCTTCATCTTCCTCTAAGAACATAACATCTCTGCTCATAGTAATCTTCCTTGTCTTTGGATAGAAAATTCTGTAAGCCTTTGATTGAGAGCTATATCCAACAAAAATTCCAATCTCAGCCTTTTATCAAGCTTATCCCTTTTGACATCAGGAATATGAGTATAACACAAACTTCCAAAAGCCTTCAAATTTTTCACAGAAGGTTTAGTGTCTTGCCAGCCCTCGAGAGGTGTTAGTTTCTCTAAAGCTTTTGTAGGTAATCTATTTAAAAGAAATACAGCAGTGTTGGCTGCCTTAGCCCAAAAACTTTTAGGCAAATTCTTTTCCTGCATCAAACATCTGGCCATCTCCATAATGCTTCCATTTTTCCTCTCACTAACCCCATTATGTTGAGGTGAGTAAGGGGCTGTAAATTGCTGTACAATTCCAGCTTGCTCACAAATCAGTTTGAATTTGTTAGCTGTATACTCAGATCCATTGTCTGACCTGAGAGCTTTGATTCTCTTCCCACTTTGATTTTCAACTAATGCTTTAAGCTTCATAAATACATCAGCTACTTCAGTCTTAGCTTGCAGAAAATAGATCCAGCTCATTCTAGTCAGATCATCAGTAAAAGTAATAAAATACCTGCTTCCATTTAAAGAAGGTTCAGACATAGGTCCACACACATCGCAGTGAACTAATTCCAGCTTTTGATATGTCTTCGAGACTCCTCCTTTGAAGGGAAATCTGGTTTGTTTGTCAAGAAGGCAGGTTCTGCATTGTGGAAGCTCTTCCTTCAAGCTTGGTAAATCATCTACCAGGCCATTTCTCTGCATAACCAGCATACTCCTCCTATGAACATGCCCCAATCTTTTGTGCCACAGCGCTATATTCTCTCTTCTGTACACTTCAAAGCCATCTCGCTGCATCTCATTTGGCTTGAACACAAAACTTTTATCCCTCATTTGAACTCTCAAGACTTCATTGCTGTCAGTATCTTTAATGAGACATTCCCTTCCTTCGAACTTCACTATATAGCCCTTCTCCACTAACTGACCAACACTTAACAGATTCTGGTCAATGTTTGGCACAAAGAGGACATCCCTGATTAACTTCACCCCCTGGTTTCCTTTAAAAGCAACTACACCTTTACCCTGAACTTCAATATGCTGTCCATTGTCAATTCTGACTTTGAACTTTACTGTTTTGTTTATGCTCTTGAATAGCTCTAAGTTGCCAGTCATGTGATTAGTACAACCACTATCTATCAGCCATGTACTATTTTCGATCAATATTCACCAGCTGAAGCAACAAATAAGTGCTCTTCATCAACTTCACTCACTGCCACTTGTGCTTCTCCCCGTTTGCTGATAGGCTTTCCCTTTGCAAATAGCTTCCATATGACCCAACTTGTGGCATCTTATGCACCTCGCATCTGGCCTTTTCCAGCATCTAAAGGACTGATGGTTGGTTCCACCACAGTATTGACATGGCCTTTTATTATTTTTCCATTTGCTAGATCCACCAGCATTTCCTTCTTTTGGTAAAAATTTCGAATCATCAACATTTCCCTCAAACTGAATCCATTTCTTCCCTTTGCCTCCATCATTTTGCTTTACTTTGGCTTGCAATGCCCCCTCAACATGATCTTCTCTCCTCATTAGTCTTCTGTGCTCCTGTGCCTGCAAAGCATTCATCAACTCGCAAGTTTTATATCAGCCAAGTCCCTTGTGTTTTCCAGAGAAGCTATAGTAGCTTCAAATTTTTCTAGAAGAGACATTAAGATCTTCTGAACAAGCCTATCATCCCTCAAGTCAGTTCCCAAAACTATGATTTTATCAGCTATTCCCACTAGCCTATCTCGAGTATTCCTTCACCGACTCGATTCCTTCATCTGCTGTCTCTCAAATTCTCTCAAGAGATTCAGCACCTTCATACCTCTTATCTTCTCATCTCCTTCATATTCTTCCTTCAAGAAATCCCATATGACCTTCACAGAGTCACACTTCATAATTCTAGTGAAGATGGTAGGCGAGACAGCAGCATACAGGCAAGATTTTGCCTTGGCTTGATTTGATTCATGGTCGGATTATTTGGAAGTGGAGCAACTTCATAATCATCCTCCACAGCTTCCCACAGATCATGACCCTCCAGAAATGCTTTCATTTTAACAGCTCATGCTTGATAATTCTCTTCAGTAAATACTGGAGAAGCCATCGTAGAAAAACCACTTGAACCTGTCTCCATCACCCTCTAACCTCTTTGCACTACAATACTTGCTTCACTTCACAGTCCCTCAAGATCATTCGATGCTCTGATACCACTGTTGATGCTGATCAAAGCAGCAAAGAAGCAGAAATGCCAGAACTATAGATATTGAGGAAGAAAGAAGAAAAACAGAGGAAATAGAGAGAACAGAGCATAAAAACTGCCTTCTACGGTTCTCTGGTAAAAAGTCAAGTACAAAACACGACTTAAACCAAAAAGAAAAAAAATAACTGCACACACACACGTACAGCTTGTAACTGCACCCGAACAAGTACTTAACTTCCTAAATAACACAACAACAACTGCATAACATAATTGACTAAGTAAGAAAATAAACTAAAACAATATAAAACAGAACAGAGAAGCTTTAGTCTAAAAACAGCAGCACTGAGACATCAAAAATCCAACAATTATGAAGGCTGACACCTCCATACTTCACCTAGCAGTAGTCACAAACACCTAGTGTTCACCAGACCTTGTCACACTCTCCGTAATGAACAATGCGGAGCCCTGGGATTTATCTAATTCTACAACATTGGTGACATTCTTTTTTGCGCAGTAACTAAGAAGTACTTGTCGAATGCAGAAAGGATCGGAATCCTAGAAAGATTATTCAAAGGCAGTGCAAGTGCAACCGAAAGTTAAGCTTGAAATAGAGCTGGGGGAGTCATGCTTGAGTATAGAGAATGGGATCACTTGATTTTTCAAGCTATAAAGAGTTTCGTTAAGCTTTCCTGCTCGACTTTAATATCAGTTTTAGCTGTATATTTTCTGTAGTAATTTCCAACTGTAAGTCCGTTGTACAATTGTCTGGCAGACGCTAACACAGCTGAAATTAATCTTGCAATGGTAGCCATCCGTCTCTAGTAAACATTAAAGTTGCTGAGCACTTGAATGTCTGTTTACATTTGAGGAAGACGATTTTCCATTCTTGAAGTAAATAGACCATTTAAAAAAGGTCAATTAGGAAGGATCACACACCAGCAGTGGCAGTGCTTAAGAATTAGAAGCAGAGACGCCATTTGCTTCTTCGTTCGACCTTCCTGTTTTTGGGTTGGATGTCTTTGATCTCACTTTTCATCCATCCTCTGTCGTTTCTTTACGGTCATATGGCAATCATGCAATCTTGCAAACACAAACACAGCTGATATCAGCCTTGCAATGGTAGCCATCCAATGATAGTAACTATTAAAATTGCTGAGCACTTGGATGTCTGTTTATGTACGAGAAAGACAATTCTCCATTCTTGTAGTAAATAGACCTTTGAAAAAGGCTAATTCTGAAGGATCACGCACTAGCAATGGCAGTGCTTAAGCATTTGACACAGAGACATCATTGGCTGCTTCATTCATCCTACCGGTCTAGCTATTCATGCTCCCTGCCCAAGATATAAATGTGGAGGAAGTTGTGGTTTGCTTGTTGGGTTGATGCAAAAATCAGTCAATGGCCAAGGAGTGTTTCCAAAGTCTTCAGGATGCAATATCGAAGAAGAAACAGTGTCAACCCATCATGAGGATGATGGTGGTTCGATGGAAGTTGTAATCATAGCTATCAACACACAGCTGAAACCTGTGATACAAGAAAGTTAAAGAAAGGTAATTCTAGATTGAAGACAATATTAGTTGTGCTGAGTGTTCCCAGTTATTTCAGCTCATATGTGTCATAGACTATGTTAGTAGACATTGTTTTGTGGTCGGGCAGGTATGAACAGTTGTAATACATATTTCAATCGTGGACATGTTTTGCGTAAATGAAATTCAATGAGCATTTTGCACATAGTTGCTGGACTTGCATGCATGTCGACTTCCAGGTTCCTCTATGTCATACCAGATTGAGCCTAAGTTGGAAACTGGTATAATGGAGCTTGGACTGCATTAAAAATGAGAGTATTTTGCACAAATTACTGGGCTTGCAAGTTGCAACAGCACGTGTTCTCTAGACAATCTAGTCTCACGTCATCAAATATGGTATAACTAGGAGGATAAGGCCAAGCGAGCAATGTTGTGTTCAGCAATGAGGCAGAAGAAGCACAGAACATATTTCACTACAGTAAGAGAGGGATCACGAAGATACTCATGTTAGTGGCTAAAAGCCGCACATTTGCAAGCAATAATACATCACAACTATATTATCAATCCGACCATACTAGTTCACTGAACCTAGAATCCCCCAACAAACCACACCCCCCACCAAAAACAAAAAAAGCCATACCACTTCATTGATCCCACACTCTAAGTGACCATCAATCTATATGCACGACATCAGCTGTCCCTCCGGTTGCGCCTTTCATAAGCCTGGCACTTCTTCTTATAGGATTGGCTTGCTTACTGTCATTCCTTTTCCCTTTTCTGGATGGGCCTACTGCTTCAACGGGAAGTGCTGCTTCTTCAACCGGTGGTTGTATTTTTGCCGCTTTTCTTCTTGTCCGTCTTGTAACATGCTGGGGAATGCCACTCCGTTGGCCACAAGTCGAGTTCTTTGTCGTGGTGTCGGTGGAGCTTGCATGATCATCATCTCTCTGCTTCTTACCCTGTTTAGCACTTGTACTCTCAAGCTGACTTGACTAGATTTCACAATGAACCAAAAAAGCCAGTAAAAACAGAAACTCAAACAAAACCACTGCTTGTAGTCCCATCCACAAGCATCAATATAGTCTCTCTACCAGCACTAGCAAACACAGATAAATTATAGAAAAGATGACGGCAACATTCTTAGAGAGATCACAATGAAATATCTACTTTTGGACTGTTCTTTGCCTTTTTTTCCGGTTTTTGTGAAAAAAATTGAAGACTCCTGACTTCAATGTACACCTAACATGAGCGCTTTTTGTCGTTTCTGCTGCAAAATCTCGCGATAGCTACTCTCCTTTGGACTTTGATGTCGTTGAGTAAAAATTGGGAATTGTGATGGCAAACTGGGGTTCACTTCGAGAAAATTGGGGGAGTTGATTTGGGGATTTGTATGGCTTTGGTTAATTTTTTTGGTGATATTCTCTCGTTCCTCCAAACAAAATGGTGTCGTTTAGATTAACTTTTCAATGAAAGATTGCCGGAATGACTACATTGGAATTTCGAGCAAAAATTTAGAAATATTTTTAACAATTGGAAGATCTAGGACCACGTTAAAATTCTACATAAGTTTTAAGGACTACACAATTAAGATAATGCAAATCTTCAGTACTTACAGGAGGAAGGTGTCTTTGATCCTCAACGTCAGTTGTAGCTTTGCAGGATTTCTCCTCATGTTCAGTTCCTTGGCACCTTCGGCAACTCGACCAGGGAACATCATTTTGGTTGGCGACACTGCCATATTGCCTAATCCTTCCGTCCCTCATTTGCCTTCTATTTCCTGTGTCCTCAAAACATTTAGCATTGCCCGGCTCTGACTGGAAATCATCAATGGAGGAGGTGCCATCGGTTTCTCTATCACCCACAGATGCAAAGTCTGAGGATTCATCAGGACCTGAAACGTCCGACTCAACTCCATCCTCGTCCGAATACACATCATTCTTCATTCTATATTCCTCACTTAACATCTCCATTCTCTTGTCATCGTACTCTCCCTCCCACTCACTACTGTCAACCCATCCCTCGACGTATAAATGAATCAATCCCCTATTAGACGCTAAATTAACCATTCCCTTCACTTGCTCATCACTCGTAATATCTATGATCAACTCATGGTATTCACCGGGGGTCTTATAGCACATTCTCTTCATACGAAAGCCGAAACCTTTAACCTCAGCAATCAATCCTTCATATGTCACTGAATCCGGAGTGACGTCTTTTTTCTCTTTTAGTATTCCACCAACGAACTCAAACCCATCACTATGCTGGTTTACTCCAAGGTGGAATCTGATTGTGAAGGGACATTCCATCTATGATGTAATAAGTTCAATGTGAGCCCCCACAACATATATATCGGATATATTAAACCTTTGTGCATATTTATCATAAATCCAACATGACACATGCATCATTCATTAGTTATAGACAGATCTAGAATTAAATACTCAAATGTCTAGTGAAAGAGTGAGTAATACTTATTTGGTTTTTTTTGTTAATTGAATTTGAACTTTAGCTAAGTACTTGATATAAATTTAAATTAAAATCTTAGGAGGACTATCTCATCAGAGATTCCTTTTTTAATGGGACAAAAAGAAGAAGTATTATAACGCCAATGTAAATAAAGCTTTCCAACAGCCATTTTTTCTACTCTTGATTTGAGAATTTTAACTCCTCATTTTCTATATGAATGTAGATATTAGTTAATTTTTGAATTATTTTTTTGTTTCTCTATATCCAACTATCACTAGACAATCCTTCGGAAAAGTTGCATTGTGACATGACATATGACTATTTGTTCAAGCAACACATTATCTAATTTTGAACTTTTAATAAGTATGGGATGAAAATTTAAATTAAGCATCAAATAAGTTAGATAAGTATCTATCTGGGAATACTATCCTATCACAGATTCCCTCTTTTAAGGGGAAAAAATAGTATTAGAATGCCAATGTAAATGAAACTTTCCAATAGAGACTTCTACACTCTTGATTAGAGGATTGTAACTACTAACTTTCTATATGAATGGAAACATTAGCTAATTTTTAAATTATTATTTTGTTTTTCCATATCCCACATTCACTAGACTATCCTTTGGAAACAAGACAAAAATGCACTAAGAGAGTAGAGATTTTCCCTCTGATTTAGCGAATATATATATATATATATATATATATATATATATATATATATATATATATATATCATTACTTACAGAAAAAAAGGTCCCCTTCATCCTCAACTTCAGTTGTAGCTTTGCAGGTGCTCTCGTGATTTTCAACTCCTTCGCTCCTTTGCCAACTCGACTGAACATCATTTTGGTCGGCAGGTTCCCCACTCTCGTCCTTCTCCTCCTTCCTATTTTCCATACTCGTCGTTTTCCCTCCATTGACATCGCGGGAGTGCCCAATCCTTTCGTCTTTCATTTGGCTTCCACTCCCTGTGGCCTCAAAATATTCAGCATAGCCTGGCTCTGATTGGAAATCATCAATGGAGAAGTTGCCGTCAGTTTCGCTTTCATCACGACTTGAAACGTCCCTTTTAGCCTCATCCTGAATATGGGAATGGGGAGCAGATTCGAATCAGACGATTAGCTCAACATGCTTTGTTCCACTACAATTTGGATGGTTTAATTATTAAATTAATTTTTGAATTTTCCTTCTTTAAATTTATCATCATTTGCTCTAATCATTCCATACCATCCCCCCCAAAAAAAAAAAAAAAAAACAGAGGAGTAAGTCTTGCTATCCTAATTCCGCATCAAGTTCCGTTTCTGTTACTAACATTAATACCGTTATTTTAGTGACCTAACCTTCATCTTATATTCACTTTAATTACAATAATCTTCTCTTTTTTAATAGTTTTATGTACTTCACGTACTACTATCTTTTAATTGTTAGATATTTATTTCAATTATAATACTGATATGAATTCAATTTTTTGCATTTGGGAACTAAAAAGGAGTTCTATTTTCTACTTTTCGTATTCGTATGTAAACCCCCTAATTACAGGACACATTGTTTTAAATCGGTCTAAGAAAGTCTGCATGTTGTTGTATTCTTTCTTAATGTAAAGTAATATGCTTCAAAATCAATTAGCGTCTCTTTTCATCCATAAGTTGCATTTTTTAGTGAAATAATATGCTTGCTCATCTAAAACTTACATCCTGATATAGTATATGACTATTTGTTCAAGCAATATGCGCTTCGATTTACTTTGTAGTAATCATGCACTATAAAAAGATGACAATCCTGCGTGTTCGCGATTTGCAGTGGTGCTAAAAACGCATTGTCAGCTAGTCAAGCCCATTGGTGGCCGAAAATACAAAGTGAGTCAAGCCCACGATATATGCATGCAACGGCAAGTAGTACATAAATGTGACTCACAGTTCTCGCTTAAACTACAAGTGGATAGATCAGCTCTGAATTAAATTGCACAAACATTCTAACAAAATTATTAAAGAAAGAGGCATAACAAACATTCTAAGTATCTTCACTCAAGAGGCCAACACAACAAATTCATAGGAGGTGGATCATCATAATATCAAACATATATACCACAAAGTCACGACCCTTTGTTCATCATTTATGATTGAAGTAGTATTAGAATGCCAGTGTAAATAAAACTTTCTGGTAATTGCTTCTCCACTCTTTATTTGAAGATCGTAACTACTCACTTTCTATATGAATGGAAACATTAGTTAATTTTCGAATCATTATTTTGTTTTTCTATATCCCACATTCACTAGGCTATCCTTTGGAAACAAGACATAAATGCATTTAACAGAGTAGAAACATTTACTCTGATTTAGTGATAAAAAAATAATCTAGATATAAAAAGGTTGAATCTACAAATCACAAAATGTAAAGACATAAAACGTAAAAACATAATATGTATGTATATATACATATGATATGAGTATGCGCTCATTGATGGCCAAAAATGGAAAGCTAATCAAGTCCACTGTATATGCATGCACTGGCAAAACAATAAATAAATGCATAACGCAGTTTTTGATCAATTTGCAAGTAAATGGATTAGCCCTATATTAATTTGCATAAATAGTCTAACAGAAATAACAAAGAAAAAGGCAAAACAAACGTTACAATTATTCCTTACTTGAGAGGGAAGCAACGAATTTATGAGATTAATTAACATAATATCAACATATATACCACAAATTGTCTGCCTTCATTCGCTTTCCCATGTGGCGACACTTGGTAGAATCTAATGAGTTTTTTTTTTTTTCTTTTGTGCAGCTACGATGACATTAATTTCTCCATAGCTTATTAATGAAATAATTGATTTAAATAGTCCATAAGTACTTTTATTACACGTACGATATTCTATTTGCACATTAATTATGCCTACTGCAAAATTTAAAAAAAAAAATTAGTTGCAAAGAAATCATATAATGTTTTTGAAATCAATAGTTTATGATCTATTACCTAGCATGATATCTGTGAAAGCAATTTTGATTAAATTAATATATAGAGTGATTATATTAGTTTGCTAGCAATACCAAAGAACTAAGACTAGCCAACACCCAAAAAGGAAGAAGAGACGAGTGACTAATGTAAGGAAACATTCCACCAAAAAAAAAAAAAAAAATGTAAGGAAACAAATCAGCCACCTAAGATATTACGGTGTGACAAAAAAATGGCAACTTTGAAAAGGCGGATGTTACGTCTGTAAAGAAAGGAGGATATTTGGCCCAAAAAGGAATTGAACAAAAGTCCCACTCATTAATGAAGAAGTTGTCGCACCTTGTTTGATGAATTTCGAAGAATCTCCTCTCTATAATATTTCAAGCGCATTCCTCTAGAATCTTTGATTGAGCTTCCACACTCCGCTATAGTGAGCGTGCAATAATCTGGTATTTTTGTGCGAGATGCATCAATAAACCTTCTCAATGACTCGCATTTTGTAATCCTCAAGCTTTTCAGAGACTCTAACTCGTCAAGGCCCTCAACATCAGTAAGTATCCTGCACTTCCAAATAACCAATCTCTTCAAGTTCAAGCATGATAACCCACTTATTCTCTCTAGAGAGTTGCAACTTTCAATGATCAAGTCTTCCAACGATTTTGAGAGACTCTCAACTCGTATCTCAACTAGCTTGTCACATCCGCGCACATCCACTAGCCGTAGCTGCGTTAGTCCCGAAGAAATGGATAATCCCTTAAGCAATCCACAATAAATAACAGTGAAATGCTCCAATCGTGGAAGTTCCACGAGTCGAATGTCTCTCACTCCACACGAACGGAGCCCTAAAGTAGACAAATTTCTCCCGCTCCAGTCGGAGGACAGAAATTGCATGAAGGGTTTTAAGTCTAGGCACTCCAAAACAAGCTCTTTCAAATGAGAAAGAGAAGCCAACTCTCGAGGTACAGAGAAACTTAGTAGCTTTAAATTCAACTTTTCCAATCTAGATAACCTCTCAATCCAACTTAAATTGCGTTCGGTGACTAGTTTTCCTTCCGTCATAGTCCCAAAGTCACCAACTAGTTGCAGTTCAATTAAATTAATAAGGTTCGACAGATTAGGGATTGAACGCAATGACGCAGATTTAAAAAGTAGACATGTCAGACTTGTGGGAAGTTTTGGCAATTCTTGAATCTTATTACACGAACTTAAGTCTAGGGTTTGGAGGTGATGAAGCTTGTTGATTGTCCTTGGAATTTCGCAAATACTGGTGCGTGCTAAATTTAGGATCCTTAAATATGACAATTCTCCAATTCCAATAGGAATTTCACCTTCCATTCCCTTATGCCCAGAGAGATCCAGCTCTTCAAGGTTTACCAACATGCTGATGTCACTAGGTAAATGCCAAGCGTGCTCCTCCGAATCACGTAATGCGAAACGCAAGACACGTAACGATTTTAACTTTCCGATGAAGGTGTGAAGTTCCCTTATCCTTGTATACGATAAGTCCAACTCTTCCAATAAGGTTAAATTCCCAAATGAGCGTGGGAGTTCTCTCAACCCACAACATCCCCACAATGAGAAGCGCTGAAGCTTCCCTAGTGCCCCCACTTGTTTAGGCAAATCAGTAAGACACACGCACCCTTTAATCTCTAACTCAATTAAGAATTGTAGTTTTTCGATGAAACTTTCCATGCTCTTTAAACTTTTTAAACTTTTGCAATTTGCAAGAGTCAACCTCTCTAAATTCAAGCACTTAGAAAAGTTTGGGATTGTCGATATGCCATCACACCCCATAAGAGATAGAACTTTCAACTCCCGTGCGCTCTGTAAAAAGGATGGCATGTCAAGTGTAAGAACCAATGCATAGTAACATTGGGACCATTATACTACAATTAAAACATGTGATTTACCTTGATCAAGTCCCATGCTTTTGAATCATCCTTGAAGATATTGTTGCCAAATTCAATAACAAGAAGATCATTAAAATTCATATTGTCTGCCCTGAAATCACAATTGAAACCACGTGGAGGTTCCCAACAAATCCACTTCAACTTTGAATGACACTTTGCAAAGTCTCCAGCAAAAGTTCCCCCATGTAACTTGAGAAATCTTAGGTTTGGAAACCTTTTAAATTCTTCATTTGTGATCTCTATAAAACTTGTATAAACATCAAGAGATTCTACTACCTGAAGTGCTTCAACCTTGTCCTTCCTCTGCAAGTGAAATTTTGCAATGGTGTAAAAAAGTTAGTCAACTTCCAACCACTATGTTTTATAACTTGAATGGGAAGGAGAAAAATGATAAACATCATAAATCAAGCAAGAATCCTTCATCTTAGGATATACAACTTCTACATCAAAGGTTTCTTACTTACCTCTTCAATTCTCATGATTTTGATGGCCTCTTTTGTAATCCATAACCTGCTTTGCTTTCCAGGGCCACTTGGACTTTCTTGACGAACGATCTGCCTTCCCATGTCTATAAGTTGATCGTGCATCCATAACTTATCATCATCTAATATCTTTATCAAGCACCTATTGGTAAGGACATCAATTCCTCTTTCGGGATAGAATTGACAACTTTCCCACATGTAAATTGCATTGGTCTTCTTCTCATTGAAAAAGAAGCATGCTATATCGAGAAAAATTTGTTTCTGATCTTTATCTAGGTCATCATAGCTAATCCTCAACTTTTGCAGAATCTCTTTCTCAGGTACTTCCTTTAACCTGACCAATGTCTCATTCCAAAATGATTCTTCTTTCCCATTAAGTAACGAACCTATCACTTTAACAGCCAAAGGAAGCCCTCCTGTGCTTGAGACAATTTTCTTGGAAAGCCGATGATAATCATCTGAAGGAAAGTTTTTTCCAAAGGCATGCCGATAAAAAAGCTCAAGTGCAGGAGCATCATCCATCTTAAGCATCTCATACGGTATAATTTCATCTTTAAATTCCTGACCTTTCAAAATGGTCTTGTTTCTCGTTGTAATAATTATTCTAGATTCTGAATGTAATGAATTGTTTCCTATTAGTCTCTTAATATGGTCTTTATTATCAGCATCATCTAGAACCATAAGGACCTTCTTAGTGCTGAGTACTTCTCCAATCCTCCTCATTCCTTGTTCACTATCCTTGACTCCTTCTACATATTTAGAATAACCAATGTCAGACAATAGTTTTTTCTGCAATTGAACTATGCCGTCCTTGGTCGACATGTTTTCTCGAACGTCCTTAAGGAAGCTACAACACTTTCCAAAGTAGGAAGTTAGTTTATTGAAGACGACTTTGGCAACAGTTGTTTTACCAATGCCACCCATTCCATAAATTCCAATGAGTCGCATATCGCGATGCTTGACATCTAATAACTCTGTCAACTGCTTTACCCGATCATCAAGTCCGACTAAATGTTCAAGCACTAATATTTGTTTCAGCTCCAATATGTTCAAAACCCTTTCAACAACCTCTTCGACAATCGTTGCTTGGCTGCCATATGCAAAAGCGCTCTCATTAGTTGACTAGATCTACCCATGTGTCACACTTGGGATTGTCAAAACTTTAACTCGAATAAATTGAAGCACATCATGGACGAGATCTAAGTACATCGAATAATTACTATAGGCTAATTTAGTAGAATTCACTTGATATGTTTTTCATATGTAGTTATAGAAATGTCTGAAGACAACAGTATTAGCTTACACGGTAGCCAAAGTTACCAAGTGGTGGATACTATATTGTACATCAACAAGAATTCGACATTTATAGCTAAGCCCAGAAAAACTTTCAGCACTTGTAACGGGAGAATCATGAAGAGAAATGCAGCGCTGTACATTGAAGATTGTAGTTTGCTCTCGCTTCTATTGAATATTGAGACATGATTTTGCTTCACCAAATCTTAGTTTCCTTGTGTAATCATATACAAAGCAGAGGATGTAAAGTTGAATGAGAGTAGCGTTGGAGGTAGTTTTCAATATTTCCCGTTACAAAAACAATAAAACAAATCATTGGACGGGAAACACCGTATTCCATGCAACAAAAGGAAAGGAAGAAATAGGTAGTGGTCTTAAAAGAGTAATTACCCTTGATCCTCTTTCACGCTCCATCCCTTAATTTCATCGACCTCTTCAAGGGTCTTTGTCCATGCCTTGACTTCGACAGGAAACTTCTCCTCATGTTCCCGTAATTTGTCTTTATATAGTGGAGTCTTAAGCTTAACATCATTAGGTTCCACGTGAAAAAAAATGGGAAGGATACATTTTTTACCCTTTGATTGAGACACGTTGTCTATTATGTGGGCAAGCTCACGGAGACACCATTTGCTGGAAGCATAAGTCACGGAGAAGATGGGTATGTAAATCATGGAGTTGTTGATAGCACGAAGAAGGTTTCCACCAATCACTTCGCCCTCAGGGAGATCATCTTCATCCCTGAATACTCGGACTCCCGCATTTACCAAGTCGCGGTAGAGGAAGTCCGTGAATCCATGACGAGTGTCAGATCCTCTGAAATTCAGGAACACTTGATACTCGTCCCATGATGCTTGTGTGGCCACGCTACTCGATCCAGCCTCCGAGTTCGCCATAGCTAGGAAACTTATTATTCCGGATCTCTCTCTCCCCTGTAGAGAAAAGAAGTTGGCGTGGCGTGGCCTAGCTTAAGAAATGAGCGGAGGCTTTCGAGGCAAGTGATAAAAAAGTAGACACCAGCGAAGGTGCGCAGGACTTTTTTTTTAACAAATTTCCATATTTAAAAAAGACTCATCGGGAGACCATAAAGACCACCAATAAATAAAAAAAAAAACCCTTTTTCTTTTCCCCTTAATTAAAGCATCCAATCCCCAAACTGCCGAGAAATCTCCAATCATGCCTGTAACCTTTTTTGGTTCGAACAAAGAAAAAAGAAGTATATTATTTAGGAACTTAATAGAACGATCATTTTCTTAAAAAAAAATTATGGGGCAATTATAATGTATAAAAAATTGTTTTCAAATTAAAAAAATAGAAATCTGGAAGAAAAAAAGTAATCTAAAAAATTTGTTTCTAAACGTTTTTACTTTTGAGAAATACACTTCAAATTAAAAGCGCGCCTATATTTTAGCACTTTAAGCCGCTTACAAATTGCATATGTGTGTGTGTGTGTGTGTGTATTTGGATGTTGAATTATTAAGAAAAAAATTGGGCCAAATTACCTGCGGCGAACTTTGCGCACAACCTCGGAGCCTACTTCCGGCGTCGCCGCCGGCAGAGTTGTCCGCGCCGCGTCTGGGCTGACGCCGCTGCGTGTCCAGGCCGAGCCGCCCCTCCGTGTCCAAGACGGAACGCTTCAGATCTGTGGACGAGAAGAAGAGGAACGAGCTGTCGTCGCAAGTGACAAGCCGTTCACAGATCTGAGCGCTCAGATCTTCGCTAGCAAAGACGGCGGCGGCTTGTTACTCACGCCGACGTCCGAGGGGTGGGCGTGGAGGTTGGAGCTCAGATCTGCGGAGGAGAGGCCGTCCTTGGCTGACTACAGCTTTTGCGTCTCCAGATGTGTGGACTAGCAGCTCTATCGACCAAGGCACAGCCGCCGGGACGACGGAGGGGTGGACGCAGCAGTCCGCCGTCGCTCAACAGCCAGGTCCGGATTCTATTGCCGGGCGAAGTGGTGGGCGAAGAGAGAGAGAGAGAGTGAGGGATATGATATTCTTCCTTTTTTAAAGCCCTTCGTCCTTCCTTTTTTTTTTTTTTTTTTTTTTTTTTTTTTTTAAGAAAAGTCTGTTTCTCCATCTAAAATAATCTTTAATGCACTTATTTGTTCTCGTAATACGGATTATGATATGGAGAAATTCTGCTTATAGTTTGGGAATTTTGGCAACCGGAAAAATGTGGCCATGGAATAGGATTAAGTAAAATAGAATTGACTAAGTGGTAGAGTCGTGGAAACATCTCTTTCTTTCCTATTTTGGACCTTAGCTCCACTAAACAATATGCTACTGTTGAATCACGGAAGAATTGAAATATTAGATCAAAACACTATGTATGGAAGGTATGAACTTAGTGGATTCCTTTCGCCTTTTTATTTTATTTAAAATTTAAATTTTAGTATGCTTCAAATGAATGTCTCATTTTGTTAGTTTCATTTTTTTTTTTTTGGTAAATCATGTTAGTTTCATTTAGATATAAGAAATAACATTTACTTTATGTATAGTTCTCACTAGAGATGAGCATGATTCGGATGGGCAATTTTATGGATCCACCGGAAAATCGAACCAATTCCAAAAAATTGGAATCGGAAATTGCCCGTTGGTTCTATAGATCCACCCGAAAATTGAACCGCCAGTCAAGTCTAGATCCTGAGTAGGTCCATGGAACCAGTTCCATCATGTTTCACGCATTCAGTGCAACATTTTTTGATAAACAAAATAAAACCAAAAATAAAGAACTTCCCTATTCTTAATTGCAATGTTAGTAAAAAGACTTTGACTAATATTAAAAATTGAGAGTTGATGTCGTGAGTCGATGGATGTTGAGCTTAATAGTCAAGGTTGTGAGTGAGAGATAGAGAGACGATTCATATGACGTTTTTCACAATCTAAATAATCTTTGGATAATATCATGGAAAAACTTAAACTGATGCAAACATGACAAATTTAGCCTAAATTAATTTTTTGACTACTAAAAACCTCAAATTGATACGCATGTGGCAAGTTTTACTTCAATTTAATTTTTTGATCACCAAAAACTCCAATAGATACATTTGTGATAAATTTATTTTTCGTTAATCTTCATTAAATTAGATTAATATCGCGAAAGCCACAAATCAAGACAGGGGATAAAACTTTAAACTGGCATACCAATATATCCATCAATTACAACGTGTCATTTAATTCAACAATTTGATGGTAAAATTTAACTTAAACTGACAAAATTTTAATTTGTCACAGGTGTAATAGTTTAGGATTTTTTGTGATATTAACCATAATATTTAATGCACATTTTACAGATTATGATATAGGGTTACTAGTTTGGGATTTCTTATACTCTTTTACCTTTATATGTGTTCTCTAGAGTTAAATAACTTCATGGGTAGCCATTGTTGACCTTATGTTTGGCAAAGGACATCAAGGTGATAGAGGGAAGGAACATGAGAAATTTGACATATATTATGTTGTATTATCCCAATTAACTAGAGTACATAAAGTCACACAAACTCGGCATTTTTGTGTGTGTAGTAGATTTAATTTTTAAGATGGCAGGATATCAATTGAAGATTTTGTTATTGTAAGATTAATAATAAATTATTTATGCACATAATTAATTCAGCCGCATAGATTGCGAGATGCAATTCAATTCACACCCAATAATGAGCTGAAAATCCCCTCGATATTGATGGGTACACTGCAATTGTCATGTCAGTGCAAGAATCTTTCTCAGAAAAGTAGGAGAAACCTAGGTTAGAAATAAAGTTTGGACACTTCATTGAACTTTGATTAGAAAGTGTGGAGTTTATCTGTCCACGCGCTTCAAGCATGTTCTGCCTTTTGCATGTTTTTGCAAGTCTCTGCACGTGCTATGGATTGCTATTCACATTAATCTCATTTCCCCGCCATCACTCTATCTTACCTCCTCTGTTGAAGAGGTAAAAAACACAACGGATTGGCTATTTTGGACCGACATAATTGACCTGGTATCGACATGGGTCACACTCAATGACGCAAACAATGGACTATTTATAAACTTAAAAATGTAGTGATCGTAGCTGAAATTTCCATGACGGCGCCTCGCCAGCCAACGCGTAGGGATTCTTTCGTTGACTAGACTGGGGAGCTACATTCTCTGCGACACCAATGTTAACCAACTCTTTAACTGTAATGTTTCCACGGGTTCTTGGGCTAGCTTTTATTTTTATTTTTTTCATGAGGAAAAAAGAATGTTTTTTTGTCTAATTGGAGAAAGTGAAATTTATTGCATAGGTACATGTACTGGATCTTGTCATTTGACCGAGCATAATAAATTCGACTAAGATGGGGCTCCATGGTGACTAGTGGTCTGGTTTCTCAGAATTGTCAAAGCTCAGTCCTCCCAGTGAAAACATATATTAAAAATGAGGACCTAAATTTATGACATAGAGAAGATATTATTCAAGGTTAGTGGATTGGTCCAAAGATTTTTTTTTCTTCTTTTTCTGGGACAACCTGAATTGATATCATCTATTAAATGGACTAGGTGTTGATAGTTCAAAAGTCACGTGCAAGATCAATCCTTGGATAGTATAGACATGTCTATTTAGCTGGTTGAACCACGAAGTCAATTCTTTTTTGATCTAATAATTTGTAGTAAGCATCCTTGGGAACTTACCGTGGCATTGTCATTCTTGCTTGGCATCTACTTTTACTTTCTTCTTTTGAAGGATTGATTGATATTCTTCATTGACCTGGCTTACCACAATTATAAAGATCAATGCCTTTTCTTGATTTGGATCTTCCCTTGGATCTATCACAGTCGTAGGAGTGTTAAGATTTACTTCTTCCTCCATGCTCTAAGACAACAAGTTGTGGTTTAGATAAGTTGGACACTTTTCTCCCAAGCCTCATACTCAAGTAAGCTAGATTTCACTGCATCCAACTTTGCTTTTCCGTTAGTGATGATAAGATGATAGTTGTCATGAGCGTCCCATAACTATCTGGAAGCAAACTAAGGAAGAACGATGCATGTAGCTCATCATTTATCAAGCTTTGCAACTCATTCAAGAGATCCGCCATTGGAGTGCCCCCTTGATATTTCAAAGCAACAAGCTTCTCTATACCGTTAAGCTTGTTATTTGCCAGTTTCCTCTCGGACAACACTTAAAGTTTCTTCTAAAGTGTTTTTTTTTTTTCTCACGGCAATTTCATTTTGCACACGGTGATAAACATTGTCATCCAACCATTTCCTAATGAGACCTGCACGTTGCCTATTTAGTAACCATCATTGTCGATCAGTGTAGTTAGGCTTAGCCTTGGCACTCTGTATGGACCATGCACTTCCTTGCAATAAAGAAAATCAAGAATCTTGCCCTTCCATGCTCTATAGTTGGCACTATGTAGGCTGACACCTCCATACTTCACCTAGGAGTAGCCACAAACACCTAGTGTTCACCAAACCTCGTCACCCTCTCCGTAATGCGCAATGCGGGGCCCTGGGATTTATCTAATTCTGCCACATTGGTGACATTCTATTTGGCGCCGTAACTTAGAAGTACTTGTCGAATGCAGAAAGGATCGGAATCCCAGAAAGAGTATTCAAAGGCAGTGCAAGTGCAACCAAAGGTTAAGCTTGAAATGGAGCTGTGGGAGTCATGTTCGAGCATAGAACATGGGATCACTTGATTTTGCAAGTTATACAGAGTTTAATTAAGCCTTTCTGCTCGACTCTACTATCAATTTTAGCTGTGTATTTTCTGTAGTAATTTCCAACTGTAAGTTTGTTGTGCGATTGTCTGGCAAACGCTAACATAGTTCAAATTAGTCTTGCGATGGTAGCCATCCGTCGCTAGTAAACATCAAAGTTGCTAAGCACTTGAATGTCTGTTTACATATGAGGAAGATGATTTTCCATTCTTGGAGTAAATAGACCATTGAAAAAAGGCCATTTAGGAAGGATCACACACCAGCAGCGGCGGTGCTTAAGAATTTCATGCAGAGATGCCATTTGCTTCTTCGTTCGACCTTCATATTTTTGGGTTGGATGTCTTTGATCTCACCTTTCATCCATCCTCTATCTTTTCTTTTCGGTCATATGACAATCGCGGAATCTTTCTCTTCGATCACTCATTCTCTTATGGCTCATCAGCTACTCCTCTTCGATGGGACATCAACTTTTCCTTCCTTACATTTGCAGGTGAGGTCACTTACCCATATTATGACACAAAACAATGATCAAACCTTGGTATGGATCCAATCCACGTGTCTCTAATTCTGTAGAGTTGTTGCTTATGATTGATCCCTTCTAAGTTCCAGTGAAATCCTATGATTATTGCAATAGGCTGGATGGCTATGAGGAGATTGCAACTGGTCCACAGGAAGATGTACAGTCTCCTCGTTCTAGCTTCTTCCTGGCCCAATGCATGTAAAATTTGATGCATTTGTTCATTAACTAGTTCTTGTGTGAGCATGATTCTGTGAGTTAGTCTTCGCATAGCAAATTCTTGAGGGAATTCAACAGTTTCTATATATTGCTGGGACTAGGAATTGGGCTGTGCGAGTCGTGTTCGAGCATAGTGCCCGTGACAACTTGATTTTGCAAGCTAGAAGAGTTTGGTTAAGCTTGTGTGCTCGACTCTATTGTTGGTTTTAGCTGCATATCTTCCGAACTAATTTCAGAGCAAATTTGCAACTGCAAGTCCGTTGTATGATTGCCTTGCAACCACAAACACAGCTGATATCAGTCTTGCAACGGTAGCCATCCGATGTTAGTAACTACTAAAATTGCTGAGCACTTGGATGTCTGTCTACGTATGAGAAAGACATTTCTCCATTCTTAAAGTAAATAGACCTTTGAAAAAGGCTAATTCCGAAGGATCACGCACTAGCAATGGCAATGCTTAAGCATTTGACACAGAGATGTCATTGGCTTCTTCATTCATCCTACCAGTCTACCTATTCATTCTCCCTGCCCAAGATATAAATGTGGAGGAGGTTTTGGTTTTCTTGTTGGGTTGATGGCAAAATCAATCAATGGCCAAGGAGTGTTTCTAAAGTCTTTAGGGTGCAATGTCGAAGAAGAAACAGTGTCAACCCATCATGAGGATGATGGTGGTTCGATGGAAGCTGTAATCATAGCTATCAATGCATAACTGAAACGCATGATACAAGAAAGTTAAAGAAAGGTAATTCCAGATTGAAGACAATATTGGTTGTGCTGAGTGTGTGCTGAGTGTTCCCAGTTATTTCAGTTCACATGTGTCAGAAGGCTGAAGGGAAGGATGTGCTGAGTCTGCCATAGACTACGTTAGAAGACATTGTTTTGTGGTTGGGTAGGTATGAACAGTTGTAATACATATTGTAATCGTGGACATGTTTTGCATAAATAAAATTCATTGAGCATTTTCCACATAGTTGCTAGACTTGCATGCATGTTGACTTGCAGGTTTCTCCATGTCATACCAGATTGAGCCTAAGTTGGAAACCGCTATAATGGAGCTTGGACTGTGTTAAAAATGAGAGTATTTTGCCCAAATTACTGAGCTTGCAGCAGCATGTGTTCGCTAGACAGTAGTCTTACATCATCGAATATGGTATAACTAGGAGGATAAGGCCAAGCGAGCATTGTTGTGTTCAAAAATGAGGCAGAGGAAGCACAAAACATATTTCATTGCAATAAGAGAGGGATCACAGAGATAGTCATGTTAGTGGCCAAAAGCTGCACATTTGCTAGCAATAATACATCATAACTACATTATCAATCCAACCATTCTAGTTCACTGAACCTAGAGTCCCCAAACACAACACATACCCCCGGGCGGAAAAAAAAAAGCCACACCACTCCAGATCCCACAATCCAGTCAAGCATCCTAAGTGACCATCAATCCATAAGGACGATATCAGTTGTCCCTCCGCCTGGCACTTCTTCTTATAGGATTGACTTGCTTGCTGTCATTCTTTTCCCTTTTTTTGGATGGGCCTACTGCTTCAACGGGAAGTGCTGCTGCTTCTTCAACCGGTGGTTGTATTTTTGCTGCTTGTCTTCTTGTCCTTCTTGTAACATGCTAGGGAATGCCACTCCCTTGGCCACAAGTTGAGTTCTTTGTTGGGGTGTTGGTGTCGCTTGCCTGATCATCAACTGTCTGCCTTTTACCCTGTTTGGCACTTGCACTCTTAAAGCTGACATGACTAGAATTCATGATGAACCAAAAAAGCCAGTAAAAACTGAAACTCAAACAAAACCGCTGCTTATAGTCCCATCCACGTGCATCAATATAGTCTCTCTAGCAGCATTAACAAACACAGATAAATTATAAAAAAGACAACGGCAACATTCTTGAGAGAGCACAATGAAATATCTACTTTTAGATTGTTTTTTGCCTTCTTCCTCTGGTTTTTGTTTAAAAAAAATGAAGACTGTTGACTTCAATGCACACCTAACATGAGCGCTCTGTGTTGTTTCTGTTGCAAATCTCGAGATAGCTAATCTCTACTCTGGAATTCGATGTTGTTGAGTGGAAATTGGGGATTGTGATGGCAAACTAGGGTTCAATTCGAGGAAATTGAGGTTTTCAGCAAATTGGGGGAGTTGATATGGGGATTTTTATGGCTTTAGTCAATTTTTTTGGCGATATGTCTCATGTTCTGTTTCTGTTTCTAACTTTAATTCCATTATTTTAGTGAACTTAATCCTTCATCTTATGTTCACTTTAATAACAATAATCTACTCTTTTGTAATAATTTTATGTACTTCACGTGCTGCTATCTTTTAATTGTTAGATATTTATTTCAATTATAATACTGATATAAATTCAATTTTTTGCATTTTGGACCTAAAAAAAAGTTTGATTTTCTACTTTTTGTATTCGTATGAAAATTCCTAACCACGGGAAACATTGTTTTAAATCATTCTAAGAAAGTCTGTATGTTGTTGTATTCTATCCTAATATAAAATAATATGCTTCAAAATCGATTAGTGTCTCTTTTCGTCCATAAGTTGCATTTTTTAGTGAAATAATTTATTTGCTCATATAAAAGCTACATCCTGATATAATATATGACTATTCGTTCAAGCAACATGCACTTCGATTTATTTTGAAATAATCATGTACTATAAAAAGATGACAATCCTACGTGTTCGCGATCTGTAGTGGTGCTAAAAATGCATTGATAGCTACTCAAGCCCATTGGTAGCCGAAAATACAAAGCGAGTCAAGCCCACTATATATGCATGCACAGGCAAAGTAGTACATAACTGTGACTCACAGTTATCGCTTAAACTACAAGTGGATAGATCAGCTCTGAATTAAATTGCATAAACATTCCAACAAAATTATTAAAGAAAGAGGCAAAACAAATATTCTAAGTATCTTTACTCAAAAGGCCAACACAACAAATTCATAGGAGGTGGATCGTCATAATATCAAACATATATACCACAAATTAACTACCCTCCAATCAATACTTATGATTGAAGTAGAATTACAACGCTAGCGTAAATAAAACTTTATGGTAGTTGCTTCTCCGTTCTTTATTTGGAGATTGTAACTACTCACTTTCTACATGAATGGCTACATTAGTTAATTTTCGAATCATTATTTTGTTTTTCTATATCCCGCATTCATTAGACAATCCTTTGGAAACAAGACATAAATGCATTTAACAGAGTAGAAATTTTTACTCTAGATAAGATAAATAATCTAGATATAAAAAGGTTGAATCTACAAATCACAAAAATGTAAAGACACAAAACATTAAAAAAAAAAAAAACATAATATGTATGTACATATATACATATGACTTTGTGCTCATTGGTGGCCAAAAATGGAAAGCTAGTTAAGTCCACTGTATATGCATGCACCGACAAAACAACAAATAAATGCGTAACACAGTTTTTGATTAATCTACAATTAATGGATTATCCCTATATTAAATTGCATAAATAGTCTAACAGAAATAACAAAGAAAAAGCAAAACAAACGTTATTGCTTACTTGAGAGGAAAACAACGAATTCATAAGAGATTAATTATCATACTATCAACATCTATACCACAGATTATCTGCCTTCAGTCGCTTTCCCATGTGGTGACACTTGGTAAAATCTAATGAGTTCTTTTTTTTGCTTTTGTACAGCCATGAATTGGACATTAATTTCTCCCTAGCGCATTAATGAAATAATCGAATTAAATAGTCCATAAATACCTTTATTACATGTACGATATTATATTTGTGCATTAATTATGCCTATCGCAAAATTTAAAAAAAAAATAGTTGCAAAGAATCATATAATGTTTTTGAAATCAGTAATTTATGATCTATTATCTAGCATGTTATCTGTGAGAGCAATTTTGATTAATTTAATATTTAGAGTGATTATATTAGTTTGCTAGCCAACACCCAAAAAGGAAGAAGAGATAACTGACTAATGTGAGGAAACAAATCAGCCACCTTAGACATTACGGTGCAACAAAAAAATGGGAACTTTGAAAAGGCAGATATTATGTCGTTAAAGAAAAGAGGATATTTGGCCCAACAAAGAATTGAACAAAAGTCCCACACATTAATGAAGAAGACGTCGCACCTTGTTTGATGTATTCTGAAGAATCTCCTCTCTATAACGATTCAAGGACATTCCCTCTTCAGAATCTCTAATTGAGTTTCCACACGTCGCTATAGAGAGCTTGCAATCATCTGGTATTTTTGTGAGAGATGCATCAATAAACCTTCTCAATGACGTGCACCCTCTAACCTCCAAGGTTTCCAAAGACTCTAATTCGCCAAGGCCCTCAACATTAGTAAGTACCTTGCACCAGCAAATAGCCAATCTCTTCAAGTTTTTATAGTATGATAACCCACTTATTCTTGTCAGAGATTTGCAATTATCAATGGTCAAGTCTTCCAACGATTTCGAGAGACCCCCAACTTGTATCTCGACTGGCTTTGGACATTTTGACACTTTCACTTGCCGTAGCTTCGTTAGTCCCAAAGAAATGGATAATCTCTGAAGCTGTACACAATCCTTAACAGTGGATTTCTCCAGTTGTGGAAGTCCCGCGAGTGGGATGGCTGGGACGTCTTCCACTTCACACGAAAAGAGCCTTAAAGTAGACAAATTTCTCCAACTGCAATCGGAGGACGGAAATTGCCTGGGGGGTTTTAAGTCCAGGTGAATCAAAACAAGCTCTTTCAGATGAGAAAGAGAAGCCAACTCTGGAGGTATACAGATGTTTAGCAGATTTAAATACAACTTTTCCAATCTAGATAACCTCCCAATCCACCTTAAATTGCATCCTGTAACTAGGTTTGATCTCTTTGTACAATCAGAGCCATCACCTAGTTCCAGTTCAACTAAATTAGTAAGGTTCGACAGATTAGGGACTGAGCGCAATGATTCAGATATAAGAAATAGACATGTCAAACTTGTGGGAAGCTCTGGCAATTCTTGAATCTCATTACAATGTCTTAAGTTTAGGGTTTGGAGATGATGAAGCATGTTGATTGTCCTAGGAATTCCGCAAATTTTGTTGCATGCTAAAGTTAGGATCCTTAAAAATGACAATTCTCCAATTCCAATAGGAACTTCACTTTTCTTTCTAGAATTCACAGAAAGATCCAGCTCTTCAAGATTTACCAACATGCTTATACCACTGAGTAATTACCCAAGGTCCATATAACAAGCTCTCCCCATCCATTTTGCAAAACACAAGATGCATAATGATTTTAATTTTCCAATGAAGTTGGGAAGTTTTGTTATGCTCGTTTTTGATAAGTCTAACTCCATCAATGAAGTTAAATTTCCAAAGGAGCTTGGAAGTTCCTCTAACTTAGAGTATTTCCGCAATGAGAAGCGCTTAAGATTCACCGGTGTCCCCACGTCTTTTGGCAAATATGTAAGATCCTTGCAATTCACAATCTCTAACTTAATCAACGACCATAGATCTTGAATGAACTCCGCCTATCCAACACCAGAAAGCAAAGAAAATAAATCAGCCACCTAAGAAATCACAGTGCAATTTAAAAAAAAAAAAAAGGCAACTTCAAAAGGGGCGGATATTTTGTCACTAAAAAAAGGAGAATATTTGGCCTAAAAAGGAATTACACAGAAGTCCCATACATTGATGAAGAAGATGTCGCACCTGAAGAATCAACTCTCTATAAAGCTTCAGGGGCTTTACATTTCTTAACACAATATCAAAACGTCTGCCTCCATAGCTACTGGGCTTTGTAATTGTTAATGCATCATCATAACCTTCCCCAAGGAATCCACAGCTATTTATATATACACGGCAATCATTTGGTATTTTTGTGAAAAATGCATCAATCAACCTTCCCAATACCGTGCGCGAATTGACCATCAAGAATTCCAGAGAATCTAGCTCGTCAAGGCCCTCAACATTAGTAAGTACATGGCAGCACTGGATTCTCAATTCTTTTAGTTTCTTCAAGTATGATAACTGTTGGAAATGGTGATCCATTTTCTAGAATTTCCTAGAGTTGGTAAACTTCTAGAATTCTCTAGAATTCCCTAGATGAATTTTCTAGAAGAAAGAAGAAAAGGAAAGTATGTAAGAGAAGTCTCTAGAATTATCTACAAGCTCATGTGTCTAGAAGTTTCATCTTATGTTAGAGAAGTCTAGAGACTTCCTCCACTAACTTTGGCAGCTATATAAAGGAGCAAGTGCTCCATGTTTTGGGTGAGGGAGATAAGCATAAAAACCACATGCTCCCTCACCAATACTTCCTCCAACTATTGTAAAATTATTTTATCCAAATAATGAAATTATTTCCCATAAAAAAAAAAAAAATAAATAAATGGGATAAACTACAATATCCGAAGTATCCCGAAAATGGATCAAGGGGGAGTGTTGGAAATGGTGATCCATTTTCTAGAATTTTCTAGAGTTGCTAAACTTCTAGAATTCCCTAGATGAAGTTTTTGGAAGAAAGAAAAATGTAGAAGCACATGTGTAGATCTCTCTAGAAGAAGAGAGGATAAACTACAATCTAGAACTCTCTAGATTAAGCCAAAGTAGACAACATTCTACACAAATCTAGAATGTTGGTAGAGCACCCTATAAATAGGAAAGAGGGGACAACAAATGTAAGAGGTTGGGGGGGAGCTAACCATAAAAACCACATCATGTGACTCCCTCACTAACACCTCCTTCAACTATTGTAAAATTATTTTCATAAACTAGTGAAACTATATTTGTCCCATAAACCTTCTCAAAAGATCCCATCCTTGTCCATTGTCCATCCTCTATCAAATATAAAATATACTTCCGCGCACATTTAAATTCTAATATGGTATCAGAGCCAGGCATACCGGATGGTTATGGGCGTTTGTCCTCACCATCCTCAACTAAAAAGGCCAGAGCCCGAGCGAGAGCCAACAGAGCCAGAATCGGAGCCAAAGCCAGAATCAAAAGGCCAGCCCGAGCGAGAGCCAATAGAGCCGGAGGGAGCCGAGCGGCAGGAACAAAAGCCGGAGCCGAGCGGGCCTACAAGAGCCGAGCCAAAGCCCGAGCTAACAACTAAAGAACATTTTGATGCCCCAAGACATATGGGTCATCGTTGAAGAAAAGACATGCGCATTCGAAGGCGGGTGCAAGTGTTCCGACAAGAGAATGCAAGGGATTGTGGAACGAAGACGGAATAAAATAAATGGGATAAACTACAATATCCGAAGTATCCCGAAAATGGATCAAGGGGGAGTGTTGGAAATGGTGATCCATTTTCTAGAATTTCCTAGAGTTGGTAAACTTCTAGAATTCTCTAGAATTCCCTAGATGAATTTTCTAGAAGAAAGAAGAAAAGGAAAGTATGTAAGAGAAGTCTCTAGAATTATCTACAAGCTCATGTGTCTAGAAGTTTCATCTTATGTTAGAGAGTCTAGAGACTTCCTCCACTAACTTTTTGGCAGCTATATATAAGGAGCAAGTGCTCCATGTTTTGGGTGAGGGAGATAAGCATAAAAACCACATGCTCCCTCACCAATACTTCCTCCAACTATTGTAAAATTATTTTGTTCAACTAGTGAAACTATTTTCCCCATGTCTTATATCCTCCAACTATCACATCTTGTCCCTTGTTCATCCTCTACAAATTATACTATACACTTGCACACATCACAAACCAAAAACTATAACCAATACCAAAACCATGCTTCCGCACGCAACCTCACACATCCGAAATATTTTTTTAACAATAACCCACTCATTCTTGTCAGAGATATGCAATCATAAACGCTCAACATTTCCACTGATTTCAAAAGATTTGCAACTCGTATCTCAACTAGCTCTTGACAAGATGATACAATCACTTTCCGTAGCTTCTGTAATTCCAAAGAAATGGTTAATCTCTGAAGCCGTATACAACCGTTGACAAATAATTTTTCCAGTCGTGGAAGTCCCTCGAGTGGAATGGATTCCACTTCACAATCATGATCTGTAAAAGCGACAAACACCTCCAATTGCGGGCAGACGGAAGTTGCAGGAGGGGTTTTAAGTCGAGGCCTCTCAGAAAAAGGAATTCCAGATGAGGAAGATCAGCCAACTCGAGAGGCGCAAGGACGTCGAGCAGACATAACTCTTTAACTTTTTCAGTTTAGATAACCCCTCATTCCACCTTAACTTGCATCCCGTTAATCGTTTTGATTTCTGTCCAGCAAATTTGTAATTACTTAGTAGCAGTTCATCCAAATTCATAAGATCCGACAAATTAGGGACCGAGAGCAATGTTTCAGATTGAATACGTAGACAGGTTAAACTCGTGGGAAGTTTCGGCAACTCTTGAATCTCATGACAATCCGATAAATCAAGCATTTGGAGGTGACTAAGCATGTTGATTGTGCTTGGAATTCCGCAAATACCTGTTTTTGCTAAATTTAGGATTTTTAAAGATGACAATCCTCCAATTCCAACAAGAATTTCACCTTTCATTCCATTATGCCCAGAGAAATCCAGCTCTTCAAGATTTACCAATATGTTGATGTCACTAGGTAAATGCCAAGCATGAATCTCCCCAAGATGTACTGCGAAACGCAAGACACGTAATGATTTTAACTTTCCAATGGAGTTGGGAAGTTCCCTTATGCCTGTATAACATAAGTCTAACTCTTCCAATGAGGTTAAATTCCCAAGTGAGTTTGGAAGCCCTCTCAACCCCCAACACCCTTGCAATGAGAAGTGCTTAAGGTTCCCTAATGCCCCCACTTCTTCAGGCAAATCAATAAGAGCATGGCAATTTTCAATCTCTAACTCAATTAACTTTTGTAGTTCCCGAATGAAACTTCCAATACTGTTTAAATTGCAATTGTCAAGAGATAGAACTTTCAAATTCCGTGCCTTCTGTGAAAAAGGATGGCATATCAAGTGTGAGAACCAATGCATAGTAACACTAAAACCATTAGACTAGAAATAAAACATGTGATTTACCTTGATCAAGTCCCATACTTTTGAATCATCTGTAAAGTAATCGAAGCGAAGTTTGAAAACAACCAGATGCTCCAAATACATATTGCGTGCCCTGAACGGATGATGACTCTCCCAAGAAATCCATTTCAACTTTGAATGACACTTTGCAAAGTCCCCAACAAAAGTTCCATCTCTTAACTTGAGGAGTCTTAGGTTTTTAAACCTTTCAAACTCTTCATTTGTGATATCTATACCCATAAAACGGGATCCTTCTATCTCAAGGGCTTGAACCTTGTCCTTTCTCAGCAAGTGAAATTTTGCAATGGTGTGAAGAAGTTAGTCAACTTCTAAACACTATGTTTTACAACTTGAATGGGAACGAGAAAAAGGTTAAACATTGTAAATCAAGCAGGAATCCTTTATCTTAGGACATACAACTTCTAATTGGATGTTTCTTACTTACCTCTTTAGTTTTTATTATTTCAAGGGCTTCTTTCGCAATGCAAAGCCTACTTCGCTTGCCAGGGTCATTTGGACTTTCTTGATGGACGATTCGCCTTCCCATGTCTATGAGTTGATCATGTATCCATAACTTATCATTGTCCAATATCTTTATCAAGCACCTACTAGTAAGGACATCAATTCCTCTTACCGGATACAAATCACAATCTGCCCACATGTAAATTGCATCGGTCTTCTTCTCATTGAAAAAGAAGCATGCTATATCAAGAAAAATTTGTTGCTGATGTTCATTTAGGTCGTCATAGCTAATCCTCAACTTCTTCAGAATCTCTTCCTCAGGTACATCCCTTAACTTGATCTTAGTCTCTTCCCAAAATGCTTTGTGTTTCCCTTTAAGTAACGAACCTATCACTTCAACAGCCAACGGAAGCCCTCTTGTACTTGAGACAAGTTCCTTGGAAAGCCAATGATAATCATCCGAAGGAAAGGTTTTTCCAAAGGCATGCCGAGAAAAAAGCTCAAGTGCAGGAGCATCATCCATCTTAAGCATCTCATACGATATAATTTCATCTTTAAATTCCTGACCTTGCAAAATAGTCTTGTTTCTCGTTGTAATAATTATTCTAGATCTTGAATGTAATGAAGTTTTTCCTATTAGTCTCTTAATATGGTCTTTATTATTAGCATCATCGAGAACCACAAGGACCTTCTTAGTGCTGAGTACTTCTCCAATCCTCCTCATTCCTTGTTCAATATCCTTGACTCCCTCTGCAGATTCAGAATCACCCATGTCAGACAGTAGTTTTTTCTGCAATTGGACTATGCCATCCTCGGTCGACATCTTTTCTCGAACATTCTCAAGAAAACTAGAACACTTTCCAAAGTGGGAAAGTAGTTCATTGAAGACGACTTTGGCAACAGTTGTTTTACCAATGCCACCCATTCCATAAATTCCAATGAGTCGCACATGGGGATGGTTGACATCTAATAACTCTATCAAGTGCTTTACCCGATCATCAAGTCCGACTACATGTTCAGGCACTAATCTTTGTTTCAGCTTCAGTTTCTCCAAAACCCTTTGACAATCGTTGCTTGGCTGCCATATACAAAAGCGCTTTCATTAGTTGACTAGATCTACCCACGCATCACACTTTGGATAGTCAAAACTTTAACTTGAATAAATTGAAGCACATCAATGATGAGATCCAAGTACACTAAATAATTAGTATGGGCTAATTTAGCACGATTCACTTGATATGTTTTTCATATGTAGGTCATAGAAATGTCTGAAGACTATAATATTACCTTACGCAGTAGCCAAAGTAACCAAGTGGTGGATACTATACTGTGTATCAACAAAAATTCGACATTTATAGCTAGGCCTAGAAAAACTTTCAGCACTTGTAACGGGAGAATCATGAAGAGAAATGCAGCTCTGTACATTGAAGATTGTAGTTTGCTCTCGCTTCTATTGAATATTGAGACATGATTTTGCTTCACCAATCTTAGTTTCCTTGGGTAATCATAGACAAAGCAGAGGATGTAAAGTTAAATGAGAGCAGCGTTGGGGGTAGTTTTAAATACTTCCCGTTACAAAAATAATAAAGTAAATCATTTGACAGGAAACACCTTATTCCATACAACAAAAGGAAAAGAAGAAATAGGTAGGGTCTTAAGAGAGTAATCACCTTTGATCCTTTGTTACGATCCGTCCCTTGATTTCATCTACCTTTACAAGAGCCTTTGTCCACTCCTCGACTTCATCGGGAAACAGCTTTTTATGTTCCAGTAAAGCATCGCTATATAGTGGAGTTTTAGCTTAACATCGTCAGGTTCCACGTGAAAAAAAATGGGAAGGATACTTTTTTTACCCTCTAACTGAGACACGTTGTCTTTTATGTGCGCAAGCTCACGGAGACACCATTTGCTGGAAGCATAATTCTGAGAGAAGATGGGTATATAAATCATAGAGTTGTTGATAGCACATAGAAGGTTCCCACCAATCACTTCGCCGATGCAGAGTTCTTCTTCGTCCCTAAATACGCGGACTCCTGCATCTACCAAGCTGTGGTAGAGGAAGTCCGGGAATCCATGACGAGTGTCGAGTCCTCTGAAATTCAGGAACACTTGATACTCGCCCCCTGATGCTCGCGCAGCATCACTACTCGATCCAGCCTCCGAGTTTGCCATAGCTAGGAAGCTGATTACTTCCAGATCTCTCTCTCCCTGTAGAGAAAAGAAGTTAGTGTGGCGTGGCCTAGCATAAAAATTTGCTTCTAAACGTTTTTTCTTTCAGAATTACACTTCAAAGTAAAAACGCGCCTATATTTTAGCACCTAGAAGCCGCTTACAAATTGCATATATATATATATAAATTTTGGATGTTGAATTATTTAGAAAAAAAATTGGGCCAAAATACCTGCGGCCACCTTTGAGCCCAACCTCGGAGCCTACTCCGGCGTCGCCGCCGGCAGAGTTGTCCGTGCCGCATCTAGGCTGACGCCGCTGCTTGTCCAGGCCGAGCCGCCCCTCCGTGTCCAAGACGGAATGCTCAGATCTGTGGACGAGAAGAAGAGGAACGAGCTGTCATCGCAAGTGACGAGCCGTTCACAGAGCTGAGAGCTCAGATCGTCGCTAGCAAAGACGGCGGCGGCTTATATACTCACGCCGACGTCCGAGGGGTGGGCGTGGAGGTTGGAGCTCAGATCTGCGGAGGAGAGGCCGTCCGTGGCTGACCACCGCTTTTGCGTCTCCAGATGTGTGGACTAACAGCTCTATAGGCCAAGGTACAGCCGCCGGGACGACGGAGGGGTGGACGTAGCAGTCCGCCGTCGCTCAACAGCCAGATCTGGAATTCTATTGCCAGGCGAAGTGGTGAGCGAAGAGAGACAGTTTCTCCATCTAAAATAATCTTTAATGCACTTATTTATTCTCGTAATACGGATTATGATACGGAGAAATTCTGCTTGTAGTTTGGGAATTTTGGCAACCCTGAACTTAGTGGATTCCTTTTCCCTTTTTTTTATTTATTTAAAATTTAAATTTTAGTATGCTTCAAATGAATGTCTTGTCTGTTAGTTTCATTTTGTTTTTTTGGTAAATTATGTTAGTTTCATTTAGATATAAGAAATAACATTTACTTTATGTATTCTTGCTAGAGATGAGCATGATTCGGATGGACGATTTTATGAATCCACCTGAAAATCAAACCAGTTCCAAAAAATTGGAATCAGATATTGCCTGTTTGTTCCATGGGTCCAGCTGAAAATCAAACCACCGGTCGAATCCAAATCCCGAGTAGAATAGACTTGACTCATATTAAAAATTGAGAGTTGATGCCGTGAGTTGATGAGTGTTGAGCTTAATAGTCAAGGTGTGAGAGATAGAGAGACGATTCATATGACGTTTCTCACAATCTAAATAATCTTTGGATAATATCATGGAGAAACTCAAACTAATGCAAACGTAACAAATTTAATCTAAATTAATTTTTTGACTACTAAAAACCCCAAATTGATACGCACGTGGCAAGTTTTACCTCAATCTATTTTTTTTTTTTTGATACTCAGGATCCGCCGGGCTCGACTCGCTTATGCTCGCCAACCCACAGCCCGTAGAGTGTGCAGTGCACCCCGAATCAAGGGTCAATACCTGGGGGGAAGCTAGCACAAGACCCACCACCATGGCCCCCTACTTAAGATGTGTTAGTAGCTGCGAGTTTCGACCCTAGGACCTCTGCAATGAAGTGCCCAAAGCCAAACCAACTTAGCTGCCCACCGGTTGGTCTCAATCTAATTTTTTTATCACCAAAAACTCTAATAGGTACATTTGTGATAAATTTATTTTTTGTTAATCTTTATTAAATTAGATTAATATCGCGAAAGCCACAAATCAGGACAAGGGATAAAACTATAAATTGGTATACCCATATATCTGTCAATTACCACGTGTCATTTAATTCAATAATTTGATGGTAAAATTTAACTTAAACTGACGATTAATTTGTCATAGGTGTAACAGTTTATGATTTTTTATGATATTAACCATAATATTTAATGCACATTTTATGGATTATGATATAGGGTTACCAGTTTGGGATTTCATACTCCTTTATCTTTTTATGTGTTCTTTTTATGTTGTGTCCGGACTCTTCAAGCACCAACTAATTTCCATCACATTAATTTATTCCTTCACATGTTTAGAAAATGTGAAGAAGTGTATTTTTTTTTTTTGTTGGGGGGGGCAGAATAAAGGAGTCTATATGAGCATGTGTAATACCAACTACCTATAAAAATGAATGCGTTTTGAATATTTTCAGCATTTTCTGATTTACACTTACCTATGTAGATGCCACAATCACAAGGATTAATGTCTCAAATCGATTACCCATTTTCCATCGTGATAGAGTTATCCAAATTGGCTTTCTGGACAGGTCGAATAGAAAGAAAGTTAATGATTGAAATTGATAGAAAAAAAAAAAGAGATAGGTCATTATCATTATTATTATTATCATTATTATTATTCTTATTATTATTCTTATTGTTGTTGTCGTCGTCCTTCCAATTAATTAGTAGAGTGGTGTCTTTTGATCAGGAGTTGTATTTATAGTAATATTTTGTGCATTCGTGCAAGTGTTGCATCATTTTATAAGACATTAATATATGTGTAATTAATATTTTTTTTTTCAATTTGCTGTTAAATGAATAACTATGAGAAAATATTTTATATTTAAGTCACATTCGCCCAGACGCATTTCAGATCTTTTATCAAAATTCTAGTTGACTTCTTCTCCGTTGCCATGAGTTTAGGGAGATGTTAGGAATAATTAGGAGATTCTTTATATATTCCTTAATTGTGTATATCTATTATCGATTGTAATTAATATTGTGATGTCTTGTTATATTAGATGATCAATTGTGATGGACACTGAAATTTACAATTCTCTTTGGTTCTTATCTTTGAGTATACAACATTTAGAATAACTGGCACCGTACTTCTTGAAAATCAATGTTTCAAAGCACATATAACATAGTTGAAAACCGCTATTGAATACCAACCAAATAAAAGATATGTGTTGCATTATGATATCTCGAGAAATTGGATATAGTTATTCCGATATACAATATTGCTTAAGTTGTTATCATGACTTTTTTCTTGGTCGATAAGGGTGCGTTTGGTAACGTTTTACGTTTAAAATTGTTCCGGGAAACGAAAATAGAAAAAGTGTTTTGTTCCGTGGAACAATTTTTGAACAAAAAAACGCGTTTGGTAAACTTGTTCCATGAATAAAAAATGAACAGAAACACGTTTTTGGTAAATTTGTATAATTTTTTAATTTCTTTTAATTTTTTAATATTTTTATTTTATTTTTCTATTTTCTTTTCTTATTTTTTTTATTTAATTTTCCTTTTTTTCTTTTTCTTTTTCCTTTTTCTTTTTCTTCTTTTGGCCGGTCGCCGGCCTTGGCCATGACCGGCAACCGGCCGACAAGGCCGGCGGCCTCGCCCAGCCACGGTGAGGCTCACCGGCCCCCGGCGAGGCTCGGCCTTGCCTTGGTTGGGCGAGCTCGAGCTCGCCCAGCCCAGCGTGAGGTCGGCCTCGTTGGGGGCCGGCAACGCTCCGGCGAGGTCGCCGGCTCTCGACGACGTCGCCGACCCTCGACGACCGATCGCCGACCATGGCTGAGGCCGGCAACCAGCCAAAGAAAAAAGAAAGAAAAAAAGAAGAAGAAAAAGAAAAAGAAAAAAGAGATAAGTGTTTCTAAATTTTGTTTCAAACAAGAAATAACTTTTTTTTTTTTTTGTTTGTTTCTGTTTTCAAATGTGTTTCTGGGAACAAAAAAATAGTTTTGGAACAAAAACGCAAACAAACGCGTTTCTGTTCCTTTTTTGTTCCTAGGAACAAAAAAATAGAAATTTTTGTTCCTGGGAACAGCAACAAGTTGCAAACAAACAGGCCCTAATATGCCAACTCATTCAGCAATAATTTTTCATTTTATTTTAAGTTTACATGCCGTACATTAAAATGGACTATACATGTAAGATTACATATATGTCAGTATTGTTTGTTCCCATGTTTTTTGGTGTTAACCACTTGACGAAGACCAATGATTACTTTTAAATTGAAATTTTTAGTCTCCTTGGAAGACCATAAGGCAAATCTGCTGCCATTTAGATAAATTTTAATTTTTTTTCTTTTTTGGCTTGATTAGATATGTGCAACCCCACAAGTCCAAGGTTGCATTTCCTGGAAATGAATTGAGGTCCCACCATCTTAGAATCATATAAAACGTGCTATAGACGACTCTAGAGTTAAATAACTTCATGGGTAGCCATTGTAGACCTTATGTTTGGCAAAGGACATCAAGGTGATAGAGGGAAGGAACATGAGAAATTCGACATATATTATGTTGTATTATCCCAATTAACTAGAGTACATAAAGTCACACAAACTCGGCATTTTTTCGTGTGTAGTAGATTTAATTTTTAAGATGGCAGGATATCAATTGAAGATTTTGTTATTGTTAGATTAATAATAAATTATTTATGCACATAATTAATTCAGCTGCATAGATTGCGAGATGCAATTTAGTTCACACCCAATAATGAGCTGAAAATTTCCTCAATATTGATGGACACACTGCAATTGTCATGTCAGTGCAGGAATCTTTCTCAGAAAAGTAAGAGAAATTTGTTTTTGGTCTAGTCTAGGGTAGAAACAAAGTATGGACGCCTCATTGAACTTTGATTATAAAGTGTGGAGTTTATCTGTCCACGCGCTTCAAGCATGTTCTGCCTTTTGCGCGTATTTGCAAGTCTTCACGTGCTGTGGATTGCTATTCACATTAATCTCATTTCCCCTCCGTCACTCTATGTTACCTCCTCTGTTTTTTTTTTTTTTTTTTGAGCAAAAATGTTACCTCCTCTGTTGAAGAGTTCAAAAACACAACGGATTGGCTACTTTGGACCGACGTAATTGACCTGGTGTCGACATGGGTCACACTCAATGACGCAAGCAATGGACTATTTATAGACTTAAAAATGTAGTGGTCGTAGCTGAAATTTCCATGATGCCGCCTCGCCGGCCAACGCGTAGGGAATCTTTAGTTGACTAGACTGGGGAGCTACATTCGCTGCAACACCAATGTTAACCAACTCTTTAACTGTAATGTTCCCACGGATTCTTGGGCTAGCTATTTTTTTTTTCCCGGGGAAAAAAGAATGTGCTTTTTTATTCTAATTGGAGAAAGTGACATTTATTGCATATGTATATGTACTGGATCTTGTCATTTGACCGAGCATATTCAATTCGACTTCGATGGGACTCCATGGTGGTCAGTGGTCTGGTTTATCAGAATTGTCAAAGCTCAGTCCTCCCAGCGAAAACAGATATTAAAGATAAGGACCTAAATTTCATGACCCGGGGAGGATATTATTCAAGGTTAGTGGATTGGGTCCAAAGAGGTTTTTTTTTTTTTTTTTTCTTCTTTTTCTCGGAGAACCTGAACTGATATCATTTGTTAAATGGACTAGGCGTTGATAGTTCAAAAGTCACGTGCAGGCTCAATCCTCGGGCAATATGGACATGTCTATTCAGCCTGTCGAACCGCCAAGCCAATTGTTTTTTATCTAATAATCTGTAGTAAGCATTCTTGGAACTTACCGCGGCATTGTCATGCTTGCTTGGCATCTACTTTTACTTTCTTCTTTTGGAGGATCAATTGATATTCTTCATTGACCTGGCTTACCACAATTATAAAGATCAATGCCTTTTCTTGATTCAGATCTTCCCTTGGATCTATCACAGTCGTAGGAGTGTCGAGATTTACTTCTTCCTCCATGCTCTAAGACAACAAGTTGTGGTTTAGATAAGTTGGACACTTTTCTCTCACGCCTCATACTCAAGCAAGCTAGATTTCGCCGCATCCAACTTTGTTTTTCCATTAGTGATGATAAGATGAGAGTTGTCATGAGTGTCCCATAACTATCTGGAAGCAAACTAAGGAAGAACGATGCTTGTAGCTCATCATTTATCAAGCTTTGCAACTCATTCAAGAGATCCGCCATTGGAGTGCCCTCTTGATATTTCAGAGCAACAAGCTTCTCGATATCGTTAAGTTTGTTATTTGCCGGTCTCCTCTCATACAACACTTATAGTTTCTTTGAAAGTGTTTTTTTTTTTCTCGTGGCAATTTCATTCTCCACACGATGATAAACATTGTCATCCGACTATTTCCTAATGAGACATACACGTTGCTTATTTAGCAACCACCATTGTCGATCAGTGTAGCTAGGCTTAGCTTTGGCACTCTGCATGGGATTATGCATTTCCTTGCAATAAAGAAAATCAAGAATCTCGCCTTTCCATGTTCTGTAGTTGGCACTATGTAGGCCGACACCTCCATACTTCACCTAGGATTACTCACAAACACCTAGTGTTCGCCAAACCTCGTCACCGTCTCCGCAATGCACAATGCGGAGCCCCGGGATTTATCTAATTCTACAACATCGGTGACATTCTATTTTGCCGTAACTTCAAAGTACTTGTTGAATGCCGAAAGGATCGGAATCCTAGAAAGAGTATTCAAAGGCAGTGCAAGTGCAACCGAAGGTTAAGCTTGAATAGAGCTGTGGGAGTCATGTTCGAGCATAGAGCATAGGATCGCTTGATTTTGCAAGTTATAGAGAGTTTGGTTAAGCTTTCCTGCTCGACTCTAATATCGGTTTTTGCTGTATATTTTCTGTAGTAATTTCTAACTGTAAGTCCGTTGTACAATTGTCTGGCAGACACTAATACGGCTGAAATTAGTCTTGCAATGGTAGCCATCCGTCTCTAGTAAACATCAAAGTTGTTGAGCACTTGAGTGTCTGTTTACATATGCGGTAGGGGTGATCGGTTCCCGGTTCGGTCCGGTTCCACCTTGGAACCGGAACCGGACCGGAGCACCGGTTCCCAAAATTGCGAACCGTGGACCGGACTGTTTGGTCCTAGGACCGAAACCGACCGACCATCGGTTCCATCGGTTCCGTCCGGTCCGGTCCGGTCCAAAAAATCAACTATACTTTTTTGCACTAAAGAACTAAAGAGTGACCGCGCTTGACTGATCAATTCAATTCCGATTCTCGGGCAATTCAACAAAACTAATCACACGTGTTCCACGTGCAAAATATTCAAACTTCACTTGTGTGATTCACGGGAACTCTTGAAGTCTTAGTCCCACGTCAAAACTATCAACGAGATTTTTCTATAAATAAAAGAGTAATAAAAAAGGATTTTAATGGTCTCTTGGCCACATAAGAGGTTGCTACCTCAAATTGCAATTTTGGTTGCAATAAATTATCATGTTTATATGTTTTATTAATTCTATGTATATAAATTATATATAAAAAGTTTGGTTCGTCCGGTCGGTCCGGTTCGGTCCGGTTCCCACCTTGAAACCGGGAACCGGACCCGCCACCGGTTCCAAGATTAGGAACCGGGGACCGGACTGCTGACCGTGGAACCGCCCAAACCGACCGGTTCGGTCCGGTCCGGCCGGTTCCCGGTTTGGGCGGTTCCCGTTGCACACCCCTAATATGCGGAAGACGATTTTCCATTCTTGAAGTAAATAGACCATTTAAAAAAGGCCAATTAGGAAGGATCCCGCACCAACAGTGGCAGTGCTTGAGAATTAGAAGCAGAGATGCCATTTGCTTCTTCGTTCGACCTTCCTATTTTTGGGTTGGATGTCTTTGATCTCACCTTTCATCCATCCTCTGTCGTTTCTTTTCGGTCATATGACAATCACAGAATCTTTCTCTTCAATCACTCATTTTCTTATGGATCATCGATTACTCGTTTTCTTCGAAGGGACATCAACTTTTCCGTCCTGACATTTGCGGGTGAGGTCATTAATACACATATGACACAAAACAATGATCAAACCTTGGTATGGATCCAATCCATGTGTCTCTAATTCTGTAGAGTTGTTGCTTTTGATTGATCCCTTCAAAGTGCCATTGAAATCCTATCATTATTGCAATAGGCTGGATGGCTATGAGGAGATTGCAACTGGTCCAGAGGAAGATGTATAGTATCTTCGCTCTAGCTTCATCCCCAATTCATGTAGAATTTGATGCATTTGTTCATTAACTAGTTTTTGTGTGAACACGATTCTGTTAGTTAGTCTTCTAAAGCAAATTCTTGAGGGAATTCAACAGTTTCTATATATTGCTGGGACTAGAAATTGGGCTGTACTGGGACTAGAAATTGGGCTGTACGAATCGTGTTTGAGCATAGTGCCCGTGAAAACTTAATTTTGCAAGCTACAGAGAGTTTGGTTAAGCTTGTGTGCTCGACGCCATTGTCGGTTTTAGCTGCATATCTTCCAAACTAATTTCAGAGCGAATTTGCAACTGTAAGTCCATTGTATGATTGCCTTGCAACCACAAACACAGCTGATATCAGTCTTGCAACGGTAGCCATCCGATGATAGTAACTACTAAAATTGCTGAGCACTTGGATGTCTGTTTACGTATGAGAAAGACAATTCTCCATTCTTGAAGTAAATAGACCTTTGAAAAAGGCTAATTCCGAAGGATCACGGACTAGCAATGGCAATGCTTAAGCATTTGACACCCAGACGTCATTGGCTTCTTCATTCATCCTACCGGTCTACCTATTCATTCTCCCTGCCCCAGATATAAATGTGGAGGAAGTTTTGGTTTTCTTGTTGGGTTGATGGCAAAATCAGTCAATGCCCAAGGAGTGTTTCTAAAGTCTTTAGGGTGCAATGTCGAAGAAGAAACAGTGTCAACCCATCACGAGGATGATGGTGGTTCGATGGAAGTTGTAATCATAGCTATCAATGCACAACTGAAACGCGTGATACAAGAAAGTTAAAGAAAGGTAATTCCAAATTGAAGACAATATTGGTTGTGCTGAGTGTGTGCTGCGTGTTCCCAGTTATTTCAGTTCACATGTGTCAGAAGGCTAAAGGGAAAAATGTGCTGAGTCTGCCATAGACTACGTTAGTAGACATTGTTTTGTGGGTGGGTAGGTATGAACAGTTGTAATACATATTTTAATCGTGGACATGTTTTGCATAAATAAAATTCATTGAGCATTTTCCACATAGTTGCTGAACTTGCATGCATGTTGACTTGCAGGTTTCTCCATGTCATACCAGATTGAGCCTAAGTTGGAAACCGCTATAATGGAGCTTGGACTGTGTTAAAAATGAGAGTATTTTGCCCAAATTACTGAGCTTGCAGCAGCATGTGTTCGCTAGACAGTAGTCTTACATCATCAAATATGGTATAACTAGGAGGATAAGGCCAAGCGAGCAATGTTGTGTTCAGCAATGAGGCAGAGGAAGCACAAAACATATTTCCTTTTTGTCTTTTTCTTGATTTCTTCGGACTCTACTTTCCTCCTCTTTATTTCTGGGGTTATTCTCGGCCAAAGTCTATTTTCATTCTTTCTCTCTTTCTGCTCTAGATTTCCCTTCAGCATCAATTGTAGCAAGACCAAAGCAAGACCGAAGCAAGAACCAAAAAGGGCTTAAACGATACACTTGGGCTTGGGCTTACTATTTTGCTCTTATTTATTATGATTTGCAAGCCCGGTTATTGAACTTTAATCATGGACATAAATCTTTTAGGTTATTATGTATTTGATGCAAAACTATGTGGAGCCAGAATAAGGTAAGAAAATTGAATGGGGTGAGGCGACTCGGGGTGGAGAGGTTTAGTTTTAAGTATGAGTTTCGATTTTCTTATTCTGCTGAAAAAGAGGAGAATTAGACTCTGTTTATTTTAGTTGATGCGGTCAGCTTTATTAAAGAATTCAAGTAGGATAAAAAGAAATTTTTTTATTTTTTTTAACCCAAGAATAAATAAATAGGAAAGTTCAAAGGCATTCCTCCACTGTCCACTCCAGTGATAGGGTGAAGGCATTGTTGGTTCTTTTTATTTAAAGTGGCTTGCTAAGTGCTTAGCAAGTCACTTTGAATAAAAGAACCAGCAGCAATGATGTCCCTGCCTTCACCCCTCGCGGCGCCATGGATCTTACCTCCATTGTCTCTTTCCTCGTCGACTTCATCGAGGTGAAATACGAGGGGAAGTTGACTTCACCCTTGAAACCTGCTCCCGCATTTTTTGTTGCTGCGTCTTGCAAATTGGGCACCACCATCTAGCGGCCGCGCTCCTCCTTGTGATGGAGCATCGCATCTCCTCATCGACTTCACCGGTTCTATGTCAGTGGCTTCGCTCGCGTTGTTGCTACTCCACGACTCCTTCCACTCCATCCTCTGGTTGTTTGTGTTGCTCTTGTTGCTTTCCGTGAGTCTGTTGCATGGCCTCTTTCAAAAGCTTTGTTTGTGGTTTTACGACAAAATCTTTGTCATGATTTTCTGTGTGGCGCCATCTCGTCTATGGCATGGTGGAAGAGTGCCCCCATGTTTGGGGAAAAAGTGCTAAAAAGTCCTAAACCTTTATATTTGTGCCAACTTAGTCCTAAACCTTTTTTTGGTGTCGATTCAGTCCTAAACCTTTTTACGTTGTGCCAATTTAGTCATTTCTGGCCAATTTTGGCCGGATTTTGCTGACTGGACGCCAGCCGGCTGACGTGACCTGATTGGCGCTAACGTGAACAACTTTTAATAATATTTTTTATTTTTTATTTTTTATTTCTTTTTCTTTTTCTTTTTGTCTTTTTCCTCCAGCCGATCGTTGAACCTCGGCGACTGGCCAAAGGCAACGGCCTGCAAGGGCGAGGCCGACCTCGTCGGCCACCTCACGAGCGAGGGTCGAGCTCGCCACACCGGATCTCGGTAGGCAAGGCCGACCTCGCCGGCCACCTCACGGGCGAGGCTTGACCCTCACCCACGAGGTGGCCAGTGAGGTTGGCCTCACCCTCACCGGCCGGAGGAAAAACACAAAAATAAAAATAAAAAATAATAAAAAAATCTAAAATATTAAAATATTATTAAAAGTTGTCAACATCAACGCCGATCAGGCCACGTCAGCCGGCCGGTGTCCAGTCAACAAATTCTGGCCAAAATTGGCTGAAAATGACTGAATTGGCACAATGTAAAAATGTTTAAGACTGAATCGGCATGAAAAAAAAAAAAGGTTTAGGACTAAATCAGCACAAATATAAAATGTTTAGGACTTTTTGGCACTTTTCCCACGTTTGCCACGTCCGGTCGTGGATCCACGTTTCATGTTGGAAGTTTGAGCGCTATAGTTGTTCGACTGTTTCCTGCTTGGAAAAATAATTTTAATTGTATGACGACTTTAAATCAAATGATTAGTACTTTAGGACGCTAAGCTAATTTTGTATAAGATGCACTTGGGGCTTTCTTCTCTTTATCTGAAAACATGAGGAGTCCCCAATCCTTTGGCATCATCAATTATCTCCCAACCATAAGAAAGGAGAGCAGGGGATAAGTAAAAACCACCTATGTATCGTTCCTATTCCTAGCCATGAACGGCAATGGACCTTGTAATTGACTAGATCTGTTTAAGATAGGCTAAGCCCTCAAAAGAAATCGGGATCTATTGTTATCAAAGAGATTGAAGATAACCTCAACAATTGTTATAACCAGTAGAATGGTCTTTTCTAGTAGCCCTACAGTGATTGTTCTAGAGGTTAAAGCTTCTGACCTCTTTGAAAACATTGTTAAATGTTACAGATTTCCTTCTTTTTTTTCTGGTGAATCTCTTTGTAGCTTTCTATTTGGCTAGTGGATGGATATGTGTCATTTTACATTCTTTGCTGGTGTACTATGCTCTTGTTCATTTATCCATGGATAAATTGATGCCTTGGTGAGGTGAGCACAGCTACAATCTCAAAATCTTTGATCTAACACTAACATCGTTAAGTGATCCAAATCACAATGAAAGATGTCAGCTTTTTCCATCTCTCTCACATATACACCATTAATGCTTACTAGCTATTCCGATGATAACATAGTTGTGGTCTGTCATTGCAAAATGTGGGAGTCGTTACATCATGTAGTCTTCAGTTTATCTTTGAGCGGCAACAGCTAGATCTTTGCTGTGGCAAATGCGTTAACTTGCAATCAAGGACTATGTTGTCTCCCTGGTGGATTTAACATTCAAGCCGCCGAAGGCAAGGAAAGAAAAGAATGCTGAAATGCTGATTTTTTTTCTGTAGGCTTTAGTTCAGGATTACTAAATTTTGGCAGACTGTAGATGCTAGAATCAAACTTTTCCCATCTTCATGTGCTGTAGAATTTACAGTTCATGTATGCAAAGCTAGATAGATAGTATGCAGATGCTCGAGACAATTCTGTACAAACTACACTCATATGATGTTCATATTTGTGGAAATAATTAGACCAGCTAGCTTCCTGACAAGTTGGGAAAGAAAAAGATAAAGAAATATGCACTGATTACATAATGATTCTATGTCCTATTTTACCAAGCTAATTACTGATTAACTGAATCAATTATTGATACTCAGAATCGGTATTTCCATATTTCCAACGAGGGGTGAAGATAGGAACATCATTCGAATATTTTTATGGAAAGATGAGTACCATGGGTCTTGGGATAGGGACATCGTTAATATATCATGTGTTTTAATTGAAAGATTTTGGAGCAATTGTAGACAACTAATTGACAGACAACACCATATTTAATTGAAGATTCTTTTTTACCAATAGCTACATAAACACATATTACGTTTTGACCTTATTGATTGAGAATAGTATCCATGACTACTATTTTACTCGTCTGTCTGTCCCCAACAATTAATTCTCGCTGACCACGTCCTATAGGGATCATCGAATCAATAGCAATAAGTCTAGTTTGAAGAACAATTAAATATGGTGTTGTCTGCCAATTAGTTGTCTACAATATCTCCAAAATCTTTCAATTAAATATTTTATTGACAGAATATGGTATCGACTTAAATCCTCATTTACAATAGGTCCAAAATCTTCCCATGAAAATATATTATATATTAATGATGTCCCTCCTTCACCCCTCATGGCGCCATCGATTTTACCTCCATTGTCTCTATCCTAGTCAATCTCATCGAAGTGAAATACTAGGGGAAGTTGATTTCACCCTTTGAAACCCACCCTCTCACCATCGGCATTGCCATCTGCAGCCTGCTCCTGCGTTTCTTGTTGCTGCATCTTGCTAATCGGGCACCACCGTCTAGCGGCCGCGCTCCTCCTTATGAGGGAGCAACATCGCACCTCCTCATCGACTTCACTAGTTCGATATTGGTGGCTTTGCTCGCATGGTTGCTGCTCCACGACTCCTCCCACTCTATCCCCTGGTTGTTTGTGCTACTCTTATTGCTTTCCATGGGTATGTTGCGCGGACTCTTTCAAAAACTTTGACTTTGGTTTTACAACAAAATCTTTGCCATGATATTCCGTGTGGTGCCATCTTGTCTATGGCATGGTGGAAGAGCGTAGCCACATCCGCCGCACCTGGTTGTGGATTTGCGTTTATTGCTGTAAGTCCGAGTGCCCTAATTGTTCAACTGATTGTTCCCTGCTTGAATAAAGTAATCTAACCAAAATTTTCGAATGAGGCTGCGCAACAGATTCACGGAAAGCCACAAGAGCAGCACGAACCAGGGGACGGAGTGGAAGCAGTCATAGATCAACGATCATGTGAGCGACGCCACTGATATTGAACCAGTATGTTGACGAGGAGGTGTGACGACACTCCATCACAAGGAGGAGCGCGGCTGCTAGATGGTGGTGTCTGACCAGCAAGATGTAGCACTAAGAAATGCAGAAGCAAGCTGCACATGGCGATGCCAGTGGCAACGGGATGGGCTTCAAATGGCGAAATCAACTTCCCCTAGAATTTGGATGAAATTGATGAGGATAGATATGATGGTTGTAAAATCCATCGTGCGGGGTGGGAGTTCTTTGGTGCGAGAGAAACACTGAACTCAACGAAAAGAACTCCCTTTGGAAAAAGAATTTATAAAAAAAAAAAAAGAGTTTTTGAATTTATAAAAAAAAAAAAAAGAGTTTTTGTCTTTTTCCCCGAAAGGAGTTATCTTTCGTTGAGTTCCATGGGCGTGGCCAACCAAAAAGGACATCAACCCACTAGCCACTAGCGAGAGAAAACAACAAAAAGAAAACCCAGAAATGCATTATCTCGCAAAGAGAGAGTCAGCTCTTTTTCTTCTATGGTAAGCAATGATCTCCGCTTGCTGTGCGTAATTCACACGGGTTTCTATTTATGCTCTGCCTCTGCTTTTAATTCATACGGGTTTCTATTTCTGCTCTGCCTCGCCTCGACTTCTCGATCCGATTGCTTTGATGTTCACAACAAAGCAATTATGGTGTAGAGCAACATTCTACAAGCCACTCCCGACTCCCATGGCAGCTCTTTGGTCATGGCCGGCACCGACTATTATTCCTCCCCGTGCGGAGCAACCGACAAGTTAGTGGATATGAGTTCACATGCTTCCGTAGGGGTGGAGTTGAAGCAATTTTCTTCATCGGTGATGGACACTGCAGAAGGAAACCTCCTAGGTCATCCCCTAGTTTCTGATTTGGAGGTCTCTGATGGGATTCTGGGGGATCAGGTTTTGTAAACTCCAAAGACAACCTTTCTCCTGAAGGTGGTGATACTACAATGAACTTGCTTCAATTATCATCATAACTTCAACGTGTGGAGGATCAAAGGCAATCCATCCATTTGATGTCCTTTTTTGGGTTGGCCACTCCATGGAACTCAACGAAAGATAACTCCTTTCGGGAAAAAGACAAAAACTCTTTTTCTTATAAATTCTTTTTCTGAAGGGAGTTCTTTTTCGTTGAGTTCCAGGACCTCTCTCTGCACTGAAGAACTCCCACCCCGTGCGATGGATTTTACAACCATCATATCTGTCCTCGTCAATTTCATCCAAATGAAATTCCAGGGGAAGTTGATTTCGCCGTTTGAAGCCCATCCCGTCACCACTGGCATCGCCATGTGCAGCTTGCTTATGCATTTCTTAGTGCTGCGTCTTGCTGGTCAGACACCACCATCTAGCAGCCGCGCTCCTCCTTCTGATGGAGCGTCGTCGCACCTCCTCGTCAACATCACTGGTTCAATATCAGTGGCCTCGCTCACATGGCCGTTGCTCTATGACTGCTTCCACTCCGTCCCCTGGTTCGTGCTGCTCCTGTGCTTTCCGTGAATTTGTTGTGCAGCCTCATTCGAAAACTTCATTGTAGAATCAGAGAGGTTATATCATATAGTCTTGATTTGACCTCCGAGAGGTGACAACTAGATCATTGTTGTGTCAAATACCTACAGATTCCTGTAGGAGGAACAAATCATATTGATTTTAACTTTCAGCAGGTTTCTTCATCATTTGATATGAATTTGGAAGTTGATCTTCTTCTCGGGTTTATAAAAGCCTGAATGCTTGTCGCGGAAAAAGATTCCCAGGAGAGTTATCATGATACCAAGTCAAATAATGAAGCTATGTGCAAGATCTACTGAAGAACTTAAAGACTGCAAGAGTGTCAAATGCTTTTGCTAATTCACTAGCAGATGCTTAAACCTTGTAACCTTTAACTGGAGTGCAAATGTTACTGAAGAGACCGAAAGTACTCTTGACAATCATTACAACAAGGACGATGGGGAGATGTTTCGTTGTTTGATTCAAGGTTACCAAAGAGCCTAGTAGACCAAAAGATTTGGAAGTTTTCTCTTTACTGAAAAGAGAAAAAGAGGCACGTTAATGAAAATGGCGTTTTTGCTAGCATTTTCATATATTAACTCTTTATTATCACATCGGCACGTGTCAAATGTTGTCATATGTCGTTTCTAGTTGCCAAAATAAAGTTATGAGCTAGGATAAATAGATGCCTTGGAGATGCGAGAACAGCTGCAATATAGAAGCTTTGTTCTTTCGTCACAGAGTTATCCATATCAAATGAAAAATGTCAGTTTTTTCATCTCTGTCCCATACGCATGGATATCGCTTACTAGCTATTCTGATGATAATTTTGTTTGAGTTTGATATTGCAAAATGACAAGAGCGGTTGCATTGTGTAGTCAGCACTTTTCCTCTCAGAGGTGAAAACTAGATCTTGTTGCTGTGAATGCGTCAACTGCTTCAGCAAATAATATTTATAAGGGCGGTGACTTCTTTGTGATGGATCCTGTACGTATCTGGAAGCTCTTGGATCTGAGTAATGCAATCTAAGACTGCTGTCTCACTGGCTTATTGGTTTTCGTCAGGAGCTAGAATTGTAGCTTCTGTCAGAGATTCAAGTTGCCAGGGCCAAGTGAGATAAGAAGGCTGAAATATAGACTTCGTTTTTGGGAGGCTTTAGTTTTATATAACTGACTTTTGGTAGACTGCACATGTTAGAACTGAACTTTTCCCATCCTCATGTGCTGCAAAAGAATTTTTGCAGTTCATGAATGCAAGGCCCTATAGGTAGTTTGCAAAAAGCTTGGGACTAGTCCATACAAACTACTCACATCTGATATTCACTTCCTGACAAGTTGATTCATAATCTAAGTATGCATCCCAATGTTAGTACTCCAACTCATAACATTGAGCACAAAAAGTTTTACACTAAAAATATGATATTATCTGCTTTGCTGCAGAGAATAACAATCTCAGATGTCGAGGGTCCGCGATGATCCCTGTAAGTTGAAACATCGAAAAGGAAGGTGGTCTCCTTCCTCCCCAATTCTTTTCTTCTCGACAAGTGCCTCCCCAACTCTGCAACTAACTAATGAGGTCTGACCCCTGTTTGAACCGGGTTACATCCTTTTTTCCTAGCAAAAAAGAGAAGAAGAAGACATAATTCTCTCTTTTTTATCATATTTATCCTCTCCTACTAAGGCGTGCATATTTTTATATAAAAACATCTCTTCAATTACTTTCGGTCTCCTTTATTGACTACAAAACACCTACTTCCCAACGCTCTCTCAGTTCAATCTCCTTTATTGACTAGACAAAACTAGATAAAACTATTATCTCTCTCTATGCGGGGCGCTAGGTAATTTTCATGACAGCGATTCCATCTCCTTTCTATGAGGGAGTTTCCAAGAGGCTTCGATGTTAACACAGCAATGGTTGGACCATGGGTGTCACGCCCGATCCTTCGAGCGCGTGCCCATCTCTCAGCGGTTGATTAACTAACGACGTCCCAGGACGCATCGCCGACCCATTCATTTTAATACGCATGCGGAAGCGATAATTAATCCGCATACAACAACAGGATAGGATAGAAAAACAGGGTCAGAATTTTTCAAAAACCACAACACTTATATACATATCAAACTAAGTCATTTACAATATTAGCTGATATATACAAGGTCTGCAAAAAGGGGAGGGCTATGGATCCTCTAAGAATTTTCCATCTCTCTCGCATATACACCATTAATGCTTACTAGCTATTCGGATGATAATATAGTTGTGGTCTGTCATTGCAGAATGTGGGAGTCGTTACATCATGTAGTCTTCAGTTTACCTTCGAGCGGCAACGGCTAGATCTTTGCTGTGGCAAATGCGTTAACTTGCAGTCGAGGACTATGTTGTCTCCCTGGTGGATTTAACATTCAAGCTGCCGAGGGCAAGGAAAGAAAAGAATGCCGAAATGCTGATTTTTTTTCTATAGGCTTTAGTTCAGGATTACTAAATTTTGGCAGACTGTAGATTTTAGAATCAAACTTTTCCCATCTTCATGTGCTGTAGAATTTACAGTTCATGTATGCAAAGCTAGATAGATAGTATGCAGATGCTCGAGACAATTCTGCACAAACTACACTCATATGATGTTCATATTTGTGGAAATAATTAGACCAGCTAGCTTCCTGACAAGTTGGGAAAGAAAAAAAATGAAGAAATATGCACTGATTACATAATGATTCTATGTCCTATTTTACCAAGCTAATTACTGATTAACTGAATCAATTATTGATACTCAGAATCGGTATTTCCATATTTCCAACTAGGGGTGAAGATAGGAACATCATTCGAATATTTTTATGGAAAGATGAGTACCATGGGTCTTGGGATAGGGACATCGTTAATATATCATGTGTTTTAATTGAAAGATTTTGGAGCAATTGTAGACAACTAATTGACAGACAACACCATATTTAATTGAAGATGCTTTTTGACCAATAGCTACATAAACACATATTACATTTTGACCTTGTTGATTGAGAATAGTATCCGTGGCTACTGCTGTTTTACCGGTCTGTCTGTCCCCAATAATTAATTCTCGCTGACCACGTCCTATAGGGATCATCGAATCAATAGCAATAAGTCCAGTTTGAAGAACAATTAAATAGGGATCATCGAATCAATAGCAATAAGTCCAGTTTGAAGAACAATTAAATATGGTGTTGTCTGTCAATTAGTTGTCTACAATATCTCCAAAATCTTTCAATTAAATATTTTATTGACAGAATATGGTATTGACTTAAATCCTCCTTTACAACAGGTCCGAAATCTTTCCATGAAAATATATTATATATTAACGATGTCCCTCCTTCACCCCTCACGGCGCCATCGATTTTACCTCCATTGTCTCTATCTTGGTCAACTTCATCGAATGAAATACTAGGGGAAGTTGATTTCACCCTTTGAAACCCACCCCGTCACCAACGACTCCTCCCACTCTATCCCCTCGTTGTTTGTGCCACTCCTATTGCTTTCCTTGGGTATGTTGCGCGGACTCTTTCAAAAACTTTGACTTTGGTTTTACAACAAAATCTTTGCCATGATATTTCGTCTGGCGCCGTCTCGTCTATGGCATGGTGGAAGAGCGCAACCACCGCACCTGCTTGTGGATCTGCGTTTATTGCTGTAAGTCTGAGTGCCCTAATTGTTCGACTGACTCTTCCCTGCTTGGATAAAGTGCGTTTATTGCTGTAAGTCTGAGTGCCCTAGTTGTTCGACTGACTCTTCCCTACTTGGATAAAGTAATCTAACCGTTTTTCTCAATGAGGCTGCGCAACAAATTCACGGGAAAGCCACAGGAGCAGCATGAACCAGGGGACGGAGGGAAGCAGTCATAGAGCAACGCCATGTGAGCGAGGCCACTGATATTGAACCAGTGATGTTGACGAGGAGATGCAACGTCGCTCCATCACAAGGAGCACGGCTACTAGATAGTGGTGTCTGACCAGCAAGACACAGCACTAAGAAATGCAGAAGCAAGCTGCACATGGCGATGCCAATGGCGACGGGATGGGCTTCAAATGGCGAAATCAACTTCCCCTGGAATTTAATTTGGATGAAATTGACGAGGATAGATATGATGGTTGTAAAATCCATCGTGCGGGTAGGAGTTCTTTTTGGTGCGAGAGAGGTCCTGGAACTCAACGAAAAGAACCCCTTTGGAAAAAGAATTTATAAAAAAAGAGTTTTTGTCATTTTTCCGAAAGTAGTTATCTTTTCGTTGAGTTCCATCGCGTGGCCAACCCAAAAAAAGGACATCAACCCAGTAGTCACTAGCGAGAGAAACAACAAGAAGAAAACCCAGAAATGCATTATCTGCACAGAGAGAGGTCTGCTCAGAGAAACGACAAGAAGAAAACCCAGAAATGCATTATCTGCAGAGAGAGAGGTCAGCTCTTTTTCTTCTATGGTAAGCAACAGATCTCCAGCTTGCTGTGCGTAATTCACACGGGTTTCTATTTATGCTCTGCCGCTGCTTTTAATTCACACGGGTTTCTATTTCTGCTCTGCCTCTGCTTCCTCGACCTCGATCCGATTGCTTTGATGTTCACAACAAAGCAATTATGGTGTAGAGCAACATTCTACAAGCCACTCCCGAATTCCCATGGCTCAGTCTTTGGTCATGGCCGGCACCGACTATCATTCCTCCCTGTGCGAGCAACCGACAAGCTAGTGGATATTATTTCACATGCTTCCGTAGGGGTGGAGTTGAAAAAATTATCTTCATCGGTGATGGACTCTGCAGAAGGAAACCTCCCAGGTCATCCCCTAGTTTCTGATTTGGAGATCTCTGATGGGATTCTGGGGGGATCAGGTTTTGTAAACTCCAAAGATAACCTTTCTCCTGAAGGTGGTGGTACTACAATGAACTTGCTTCAATTATCATCATAACTTCAACGTGTGGAGGATCAAAGGCAATCCATCCATTTGATGTCCTTTTTTGGGTTGGCCACGCCATGGAACTCAACAAAAGATAACTCCTTCCAGGAAAAAGACAAAAACTCTTTTTTTATAAATTCTTTTTCCAAAGGGAGTTCTTTTCGTTGAGTTCCAGGACCTCTCTCTGCGCACCGAAGAACTCCCACCCCGTGCGATGGATTTTACAACCATCATATCTATCCTCGTCAATTTCATCCAAATTAAATTCCAGGGGAAGTTGATTTCGCCGTTTGAAGCCCATCCCGTCACCACTGGCATCGCCATGTGCAGCTTGCTTCTGCATTTCTTAGTGCTGCATCTTGCTGGTCAGACACCACCATCTAGCAGCCGCGCTCCTCCTTCTAATGGAGTGTCGTCGCACCTCCTCGTCAACATCACTGGTTCAATATCAGTGGCCTCGCTCGCATGGCCGTTGCTCTATGACTGCTTCCACTCCGTCCCCTGGTTCGTGCTGCTCCTGTGGCTTTCCATGAATCTGTTGCGCAGCCTCATTCGAAAACTTCATTGTAGAATCAGAGAGGTTATATCATATAGTCTTGATTTGACCTCTGAGAGGTGACAACTAGATCATTGTTGTGGCAAATACCTACAGATTCCTGTAGGAGGAACAAATCATATTAATTTTAATTTTCAGCAGGTTTCTTCATCATTTGATATGAACTTGAAAGTTGATCTTCTTCTCGGGTTTATAAAAGCCTGAATGCTTGTCGTGGAAAAAAGATTCCCAGGAGAGTTATCATGATACCAAGTCAAATAATGAAGCTATGTGCAAGATCTACAGAAGAACTTAAAGACTGCAAGAGTGTCAAATGCTTCTGCTAATTCACTAGCAGATGCTTAAAACTTGTAACCTTTAACTGGAGTGCAAATGTTACTGAAGAGACCGAAAGTACTCTTGACAATCATTACAACAAGGACGATGGGGAGATGTTTCGTTGTTTGATTCAAGGTTACCAAAGAGCCTACTAGACCAAAAGATTTGGAAGTTTTTTTTCTTTACTGAAAAGAGAAAAAGAGGCACGTTAATGAAAAATGGCGTTTTTGCTAGCATGTTCATATGTTAACTCTTTATTATCACATCGGCACGTGTCAAATGTTGTCATATGTCGTTGCTAGTTGCCAAAATAAAGTTATGAGCTAGGATAAATAGATGCCTTGGAGATGCGAGAACAGCTGCAATATAGAAGCTTTGTTCTTTCGTCACAGAGTTATCCATATCAAATGAAAAATGTCAGTTTTTTCATTCATCTCTGTCCCATACGCATGGATATCGCTTACTAGCTATTCTGATGAAAATTTTGTTTGAGTTTGATATTGCAAAATGACAAGAGCGGTTGCATTGTGTAGTCAGCACTTTTCCTCTCAGAGGTAAACTAGATCTTTGTTGCTGTGAATGCGTCAACTGCTTCAGCAAATAATATTTATAAAGGCGGTGACTTCTTTTGTGATGGATCCTGTACGTATCTGGAAGCTCTTGGATCTGAGTAATGCAATCTAAGACTGCTGTCTCACTGGCTTATTGGTTTTCGTCAGGAGCTAGAATTGTAGCTTCTGTCAGAGATTCAAGTTGCCAGGGCCAAGGTGAGATAAGAAGGCTGAAATATAGACTTCGTTTTTGGGAGGCTTTAGTTTAATATAACTGACTTTTGGTAGACTGCACATGTTAGAACTGAACTTTTCCCATCCTCATGTGCTGCAAAAGAATTTTTGCAGTTCATGAATGCAAGACCCTATAGGTAGTTTGCAAAAGCTTGGGACTAGTCCATACAAACTACTCACATCTGATATTCACTTTTCGAGGAAATAATAAGAACGGCAAGCTTCCTGACAAGTTGATTCATAATGAAATTATGCATCCCTATGTTAGTACTCCAACTCATAACATTGAGCACAAAAGTTTTACACTAAAAAATATGATATTATCTGCTTTGCTGCAGAGAATAACAATCCCAGATGTCGAGGGTCCACAGTGATTCCTGTAAGTTGAAACATCAAAAAGGAAGGTGGTCTCCTTCCTCCCCAATTCTTTTCTTCTCGATAAGTGCCTCCCCAACTCTGCAACTACATGCATTTTGGTTGCATCTTTTTGTGACCAGCATTGCAAATCTTTTTTTTAGCATCCTCAGTTGTGTGCTCGTTCTGTCCTCTTTTTCCTGCAGAATTGCAATTGTTTCATCTAGTTCAGCCATAGCAGGGTCTTCAGGTACTTCCACTATTCCAGCAACCTGTATTTGGTACTAGCAAGTTTTCTGTTAATTATTACTTATTGTAGAGGAAGATTCTATATATATAATGTTAAAAAGCAAAAAGGCTTATTCACCACAGCAAATGGCACTGGCAGCATCTTGTATCCACTAGATGGATAAAGTCCGTCTAGTAAGAGAGCACTTCTGGGATGAAAATGCACCGTGGGTAAAACGCATTTGATATGAGTAATCAATGGCAAGGGCATTCATTGCAGTTGTAAGCACCCAGATTCAGGTCCCTTGTCTTCTTGCAAAGGTCACAATAGTACTGATTGGTATCATTTTATTGAGGCGTAAAGTGTGAGTTGATGGAAGTTAATGGGAATCTTTTACTGTAGTGGAAGGCAATCTCTGATGATTAAGATTGCAATGCACACAACTATAAAAGTCGAACCTGCAAAATTTACAACAGAGCATCGTGTGGAAGGGATGATCGTGCAGTGCATTCATCACAAGCCTTGCACGGACCAGTCTACATGTGACAGTTCCAGCGGCAGAGGGTGATCGTGCAGTGCATAAAGAAGAGGCAACCAAGACAACCGTGGACCTTTGCACCGGACTCTGTTTTAGAGCTTTGTGTGGAAGACCAGTGGATGCTGACCGTCGAAATGGTAGAGAACCGAGTCCTTAGTGCCTCCAGATCTTGCGAACATAGAGTTAAAGCCATGCGTGCAGTCCATGTCGAGGCTGAATTTGCATTTTCTGCAGTCGGAAACAATGGTAAGCAACTAAGCATTACATTTAGCTCCTCCATTTGTTCGAAAGCGAGGGTCATCTCTGCGGGAGACTCGGTGCAAGTTTTGTGGAGAAAAGTAATGCATGGCATCCACAGACCTGCCCCGAGATCTCTTGCTCGCAGGCTTTGCATTTGATTCTACTTTTTATCCTGAGATGATGGAATGTGAGCAGATGCTCTTGAGCATTTGTTGGATGGTCACAATCGACGCATTCGAATGACAAGATAAGGTTTTCATATATAAAAGCGAAATATTGATTTATATTTATATATATCACTAGACTGGTGAGATCACATATTTCATCGAGTCGTGACCAGGTTTGTTAGAAAATAAATTGATATTGTATATACATACACGTTAGGGTTGGGTGAACCAAGACACCATCATAAAAATATATGGAGGAAAGTATCTTTCGAAGACAACAGGTAAGCGGTGAAGACAATGACTAGTTTAATGTAGTTTCTTTGTAATAGGACCTAGTCATCAGATGTTTTCCCTTACGCCCTTCTCGTTCCTCCCTTCTTTTTACTCATTTCTCATCCCCCCCCGTTTGCCGCTTTCCCGTGCCCTCTCCCCCATTTCTCTCTCCTCTCTAAAAGTTTCCACAAATATTCCTCCTCAATACCTTAGTCTTTTTCTGACCAAAAAAAAAAAAAAAAAAAATACCTTAATTTCTCTGTGTCTCGAAAAGATGAAATTTATGTACGATGCAGTTTGGATGAAATAAGATTATGATGCATGGGCATTTTTCATTTATGGTGATGATCTTCATCTCACTAATTTGTATATTCCTTTTGCTAAATTTTTTGAATTTATTATACTAATAAGGTCCGACCCTTGTTTGAACCGAGTTACATCCTTTTTTTCCAGGCAAAAAAGAGAAGAAGAAGACAGAATTCTCTTTTTATCATATTTATCCTCTCCTACTAAGGCGTGCGTATTTTTATATAAAAACATCTCTTCAATAACTTTCGGTCTCCTTTATTGACTACAAAACACCCACCTCCCAACCCTCTCTCTGTTCAATCTCCTTTATTGACTATACAAAACTAGACAAAAAAATTTCATCTAGTTCAGGCTGTTCAGCAATAGCAGGGTCTTCAGGTGCACTATTCTAGCAACTTGTATTAAACACTGTTTGGTATTAGCGCATTTTCTGCTGATTATTACTTATTGTGGAGATGAGTCTATATATATATGATGTTAAAAAGGAGCATGGCTATTCACCACATCACATGGCAGCATCTTGCATCCAGTTTTGGCTAAAGGCTGTTTAGCAAGAGAGCACTACTGTGATACAAGCGCACCATGGTAAAATGCATTTGATATGAGTAATCAATGGGCAAGGGCATTCATCAGTCATAAGCACCCAGATTTGTGTCCCTTATATTATTACAAAGGGCACAATAGTACTGCTCACTGGTATTATCTTCAATGAACAAAGCATAAAGTGTGAGTTGATGGAATTTAATGGCAATCTTTTGCTGTAGTGGAAGGCAATGTGTGATGATTAAGATTGCATTGCACACAACTGCAAAAGCCGAAGCTGCACAATTTACCACAGACACTTCATAGTAGCATGGTTAGGTAGATTTAAAATAAGAAAGAGTATATGCTTGCAGAGGTGATGTTTCAAAATGGGCCTTTTAAAAGTGCATGGAGTGTTGAAGTGGTCACTTCCATGCAGTGAAAGACAGAGCATCCATGCTCTTCACAAAATATGTCAACAGTGCTGTGAGCAGGTCGTTGCATCTGAGGGCAATTCAGCACATAATTTATGGAGCAGAGAAGAGCATCTATGCTCTGCATGGAAATAGGCTAAACATTTGACACATTCAACACAAGCCTTGCATGCACCATCCTTCATATGGCAGTTCCAGCGGCAGAGAATGATAGTGCAGTGGAGAAAGAAGAGGCAATCAAGACAACCATGGACCTCACCTATATATGTTCCATTCACAAGCTCCACACCCGATTTTGCAGTCAAGCTGTGTGTGGAAGACCAGTGGATGCTGATGGTTGAAATGGTAAAAAGATCTAGTCCTTTGTAACTCCAGAAGGACAACTAGCTATTCTGATGATAATATTGTTTAAAATGTCGTTGCAGAATGACAGATTTGTTACATCATATAGTCAGCACTTTACCTTTGAGAGGTGAGAACTAGATCTTTGTTCTGGTGAATGCATCAACTTGCTTCAGCAGATAGGATTTATAAAGACAGTGACTTCTTTTGTGATGTATCTTGTTTGTATCCAGAAGCTCTTGGATCTGAATAATGCAATCTAAGACTATGTTGTCTCACTGGTTGATTGGTTTTCGTCCAGGAGCTAGATTGTTCCTTCAGTCAGAGATTCAAGTTGCCAGGGCCAAGGCGAGAAAAGAATGCTGAAATATAGATTTCTTTTTTGGGAGGCTTTAGTCCTATATAACCGAATTTTGGTATACTGCAGATGTTAGAACTGAACTTTTCCCATCTTCATGTGCTGGAAAAGAATTTACAGTTCATGAATGCAAAGCCATATTGATAGTATGCAAAGGCTTGAGTCTAGTCTGTACAAACTACACCTGTCTGATATTCATTTTTCGAGGAAATAATAAGACCAGCAAGCTTCCTGATGAGTTGATTCATAATCAACTTATGCAATCCAATTTTAGTGCATTAATTTGTAACATGAAGCAAACAAGTCTCACACTCAAAAATATGATATTTATTTGCTTTTGATGCAGAGAATAACAATATCGGATGTCAAGTGTTAGCAGTGATTCTTATTGACTTGCTTGAGAACGTAAGTTGAACCATCAAACAGGAAGGCTGTCTCCTGCCTCCCCACTATTTTCTTCTGGGTAAGTGCCTCCCAACTCTGCAACTACATGCACTTTGCTTGCATCTTTTTTAGACCAGCATTGCCCATTATTTTTTATTTTTTTTTCAGTACCCTCAGTCGTGTGCTCACTCTCTCTGCTTTTCCTGCAGAATTGCAATTTTTTCATCTAGTTCAGCATTAGCAAGGTCTTCAGGTACTTCCATTACTTTAAAAAAAAATTGGTATTACCATATTTTCTGTTGATTATAACTTATTGTGGAGAATAAGTCTATATATCATGTTAAAGAAAGAAAAAAGAACCGGGCTTTTCACCACATCACAAGGCAGCATCTTGTATCTCTTCATTGGCTAATGTCAGTTTAGTGAGAGAGCACTTCTGTGATGAAAGCATACCGTGGGTAAAACGCATTCAATATGAGTAATCAATGCGCAAGGGCATTCATCGCAGCTGGAAGTACCTATCTCAAAGGTCACAATAATGCTCACCGGCCTAATCTTCAATGGACTAAGTGTAAAGTGCGAGTTGATGGAGGTGATGGTGATCTTTTATCGTTGGTGGTAATTGTGGAAGGCAATCATGATTGACATTAGGACTGCACTGCACAAGAACGTGAAAGTTGAAAGTGCAAAATTTACCAGACAATGCATAGGAAGTGCACATCAGTAGATCTAATATAAGAAAGAGCATATGCTCGTGGAGGTGATGTTTGAAAGTGGGCCTCTTAAAAGTGCATGGAATGTTGAAGTCAAAGCCACATTTTGCACAGAGAAAGACAGCGTCAATGCTCTTCACGACATGCATCAGTGAGCAGTCCTTCCTGATACGGGAATAAGTAAAGCATATTTCCACCAGAAACTTCATAGTGAAAAAAATTAGTACACACACACCAAAAATTAGCTCCACATCTTCAACAAAACCCATCCTTAGCATTTCATCAGCCTCATCAAGGACACGGAAGGTTAAAGAGCTCAAGTCAATATTTTCCCCTCTCAATGTGGTCCTGCCACAAGGTGTAACAACTATGAACATGCGTTATTCCCAGCGGATGAAAGAAAACCAAATAAGCTTCCAATTCAATGAGTTACTTTCACACGGCCAGGTGCTCCACCATACAAACAACATGATGTTAAGCCCATTGCTCCACCATAAACTTCAAAATCAGAAAACACCTAAAATAATAGAGTAAACAATGTCAGACATCTATCTCTGTAAAGAGATGAGATTATTTCCATTAACTTGATTGCGATACCTGCTTGGCCAATTCTTAGTAGGTAAAAGCACCAAAACACTTGGTGGCTTACCATATCCTGTCTTCCTTGAGGTTTTTGCAGGCCCATTCGTCAGAGATTCCAAAATGGGCAAGACAGAAGCCATAGTTTTGCCCTGGTACAATTCGCACAGTGAACAAGGTGATAATCAGTTGTTGACACCCAAATTTTGGCAATTTAGTTTATTTATTTATTGCATAGGAAATTAAGGGTTAATTTTATTAATTGCATAACATATAGATTTAGGTTATGTTTATTTTGTTATTTGAGTTTTTGCATTTTAATGGACCGGTATGATGAGTTCGAATTAGATGGATCAGGGCCCACGAAGCGAGCAAAGTTGGCCCAAGCCCGCGTTTTTTATAATTAAAAATTATCTCGTGGAATATAATATTTTAAAGTTTTTCTGAGATGTGAATCTTTTTTGGATATGGCAGATGGGTAAAAGAATATTGCGATTTGATTTTTTGAAAGATTTGGATTTAGAGAAAAATTTCATCTTAATCTTGAATCCTTATCGCATGGAATGGATTTTGTGAAAAAATATTGGGATGTTGATTTGAGGAAGAATTTAAAAATCCAATTTCTTCCCCTATAAAAGGCCACACATATTGATACATACGGGGACACAAGAGGGAGGCCACACATTGAATATACGGCCGCACAAGAGGGGTTGTCACTTTTTTAGGGGTGATCGGCAGAAGAAAAGCCAGCGACGTGAGGGTGTTTCGAAAAAAAAAAAAGAGGAAGTGGCTGGAAGTAAAATAATCTGCGTTGATCATTGGAGGTGGCCGCGACCTCGGATCTGGCCGCCGTTCATCCTCTTTCATCGTTCCAAATTCTGCCCAGCGTCAAAAGCATTGCGGGAACCACACACGAATAGCTAAAGACAAGCCTCAGTCCGATCACGTTGCCGTTCAGTCGTTTGTTCCTTATTTGCAGGTTTCTGGTGATCCCCAGTGCTTCTTAGTCCTTGCTGTGCCGAGCACGCTGTCCTCGACCTAGACGATGCTGCTGCCCTAGTCTCACCTGTCGATCACCATGCCGCAAGCCATGAAATTCACATTTTTACGGCTACAAATTGAAGAATTCTTGGCAAAGGAAGAATACGTGAACTTGGTCAAAAGCACCACGTCAGTTTGGAGTCCAGGAGTCTTCCTGAACCAACCCCATCTCTTGAAACTTTAGGCATCCGTCAAAATTCATGCCTTGCACGCACGCATGCCCTTGTTCATGTTTGGGTTTTGCTGCCACTTTGCCCACTATTACGATTCAACGTCCCAAGCGAATCTCGGAGTTTCTTGGCCCTGAGTCATCGCAAGCAAACACCACCGCATGGAGCAATATTGACGAGCACAAATTTTCTCACATATATTGTCTAATATTGCTTGTTTTGTTTGAAGGAAAAACCCAGGGCAAGAGAAGGGCACACAATCTTTCGGTAAAAGAAAACATGGAGAGAGTTCTTGTCTTCTTTCTCTGCAGGTCAACAAAGGACATGCACAAAGGAGCTTGATACCCAAAGGGAGGAAACAAAGCGGAGATTTTTGGCTTGGTGTGCTTAGTTCTCGCAGTAAAATCAGAATCTCCAGCAAGCCTTGCGGTGACACCTTGCCATATGCTCCAGTCACGCCCAGATCAGCAAGGTCGATATCATCGCAGGTTCTTGTCTCTGTGCCAAACTGCTCTTTGACCGACGTTCGACTATTGCGACGAGCCCCTAGTTCCGAGTCACAAAGACTTGATCCTCACCGCACCATCAACCGAGGCCAAGCACCAGCACCTCTTCATCGTGTCGAGCTTGTCCAATTTTGACAAGCAAGTGTTTGAACAAGGTAATAATTTTATCTTAGTCATGATTCATATGTTCCGTTGCCTTGCTCGAATTATTGCATTCTTGATTGAACTCGAATGATGTTATCATAATCTCGAATAACCGTGATAACGTGCATATGATTGATAGTCCGATTTCACGCTCGAAATACGACTCGCAATCGCACGGAAAAATCGCCAATCCGATCTCACGCTCGAGATTCGATTTGCAGTTTTATTTAAAATTGACCAACCCGATCTCATGCGCGAGATATGGTTCGTCAATTTTTAGATATCAATCTTATCTTGCTCTGATCTGCTGCCATGTCGCTGAATCAATTTTGTTTTCGTAAAATCAAAAATCAAAAATCTTAATTAGGATTAGGTTTGTTGTCATCTTGCATATTTAGGATTGCAATCTTATTATGAATTTTTTAAATAAAAAAAATAAAAAAATAAAAAGAAAGTGCAATCATTTAGGTTGTTAGTTTTTTTTATTTGAATTGCATGTTTAATTATGTGTTAGTTTTAATTTCGAATTTCTTAAAGAAAAACACAAAAAAATCATTGTGCATATTAGATTAAAATTGCATGTTTCATTTTAAATTTAGATCATCTTTTTTAGATAAATTGCATTTTAGATTTAGATAATGTCTTAGTTTAAATTAGGATTTAATATGATTTAATCCCTAGTTTAAATTAGATAGAATCTTAATCTAGCTAGATCATTTGAAATTTCATAAAATTTGTCTTAGGATAAAGTAGTTGCAATTTCTAGGATAGATTGCATTTTTAAAATAAAAAATGTCATTTGCATGTCATATAGAATTAAATCCATGAAATGCACGTCATTTTAGTGATTATTGTTAGGTTCATTTCTAATTAGAAATTGCCCGTCATTAGATTAGGTCATTTAATAAATGTCGCGTGACATATACCTCGCATATTAAATTGCATGTTGCATGTCATTTTAGTTGAAATAATTTTGTACGTCATTGCATTGCATTGCACGTCATTAGAATTAAATCATTTTGTTATATTTAGATTGCATATTTAATTATTGCATGTTCATTAAGAAATTACAAAATTCTTATTCATTCATATAGTTTATGACATATTGACATGCCATATCATTTCATATTAGATTAGAAGCATTGCATTGCATATGGACTATATTTTCATTGAAAAATAGAAAACAAAAATTGAGTAATTGCTTGTTAATTAGAAACCATATCTAGGGTTGTTGATATGGATTTTAATTTAATATTGCAGATGCTTTCGTAGCTTTGGAGGTAAGTCCTGCATTATTTAATTGTTTTCTTGGGTGTTAAATTGATGGTATGCGCACCTGCATGAATACCTCACATGTTAGGAAGATAGTTTAAAATCAATTCAAGCTGCTTGCCAAACATTTTTCAAAATAAAAAGAATGGTACCGAAAGGGCATTAGAGAAATCTAATGTAATAAAGTCCCCGTACCCTTAGTCTCCGGTTCGTAGGAGTAAAAGTAATTCTCCCATTATTTTACTTAGGTGTCTAATCGACCTACCATAAATTGATTAGTGGCGACTCCTAAATAAAATCAATTGCATGTTAACAATTCAAACCTAAGTCGCGAATTGGTATGGGCTTGGGAGAGCCCAAGTTAAGTCTAGGCTTAACAATCCATTAGCCAAACCTTAGGTGGTTCAAACCGGAAAAATTTGGTCGCGACAGCTTGGCGACTCCGCTGGGGACCTTGAGTTAAAATTCTTAGTGGACTTAGGCCAATTTTCTTTTTTGAAAAATGCTTTTGTTTGGCAGCGAGGATTCCAGGTACGTCCCTAACATTTAGGTGTTAAATGTTCTTGCAGATTGGGAGGTATAAGGAGAAGTGTTTGCTAACCTTTGTTATGCAGGGAGGTGTAGGAATGTATGGTTTACTTTCATATATGAAGTGTTGCTTGATATAAATTGTCATGCATGCCTTGCATTTATCACTACACTTTGCACACACAACCTGCCGCCGACTCCGCCGCATATGATCATTTAGGAGGGTATTGAGATGGATACCACTTGACCGCATGCTCGCGGTATGAGTCGCCCATCTCAACCCCGAAATTTCTTTCATGGTGTCAAGAGTACCCACCTCGGTCCGCATGCCCGCGACCCGGGTCGGCTCTTTGACCAAGCCGAAGTCATGAGGACCCGACATAGTCCACAAGCCCGTGGCTAGTCCGATCATCCTTGTGGCTCCACTTTGATAAGCCTTATAGAGTAGAAATCGAGCCACTTATCATGCGTATGTCTATGTGATTGTCATTGATTCTCCTTGGTGAAGTAAGTCTTTTTTCCCTATACCATGCAATTTATTTTGTCATATTCTTGGGTCGGTCCATGACAATCTAGGTCAATCATTGATTTGATTCATTTGTCAATTGAAAATGAAATGAGAAATTGCTAGGGAATGATGCATTTTTTTAAAAAAACTTTAGAGAATTTGTTTTTACATCATGTCTAGAAAATTTGGTTTTACTAGAATATCCATTTTTAGGAAATGACATTCTTGTAAGAACTTTCATGAATAAATGAAAAAAAAAATGGAAAGATCGATTAGATCATTGTCATGGATTGATTTTCTATTTACCCTCATGCTTACATGTTCCCGTTCATTTGATTTAGGTGATTATGAAGCGATCTCGTTCGCCCATCCGTACACGGTCGAGAGCTAAAATGGCGGATCGAAACGAGGCGCTGGACCGTATCATTGACAATATGAACAAGCAAATTGCACACCACCAAAATCAAGTCAATGAATTGTCTACTACTGTGACTTTTCTCATCAAGAAAAAAAGGCTGCGATGACATAGGTACTCCATCTTCAATAAGAATTTGCGACTCGAAGAAGAGAGCCAAGAGAACTTTTGAATCGTCTCACTTTTCCGAGGTAGCTGAATTTGATGCCACCATGAAGAGACTCGTGACATATCTAGAAAGAAGAATCTCTGACTTGAAGGGTTCGCATCACATGAGCAAGGAGGGTGAAGAACTCAAGCATACATGATTCATAGTCCTAAGTAGTTCACTTTCCTTGTTTAATTAAGGGCATGCTCGGTTGCATCTTCCCCTGCGTGGGAATTCTTATTGCTTTTTAGGAATTAGTTTTCCCTTTTTAGGAATCGTTTTCGATTTTCTCTCTTTTTAGGGGTTTAGGAATCACAATTTCCATTACAATAATGTAATTCATTTGATGAAATTACAATTTTATTTCCAATTTTGAGGACATGATGGGGTATACCAAACCAGTCCAATGACGATATCCAACCATGAAAAAGAAAATATCATCCACGGAGAAATCCTGAGGGCTGGACTTTTTCATGTTTCCTCCCAAAAACCTTTTCAAAAACAAAAAAAAAGCATTTCATTGTAAAAAATGAAATAAAACAAAAAAAAACATTTTCCCAAAGCTTGTAGCAGATTAAACTTGTTTGTTTGTCTGACTCATTTGCTTCTTGTCTCAGAACATGATTCTATAACTTTATGACAAGGGACATCCGAGAATGGCGTATCAAGTCTCAATGATCATAAACTTGACTTGTGATCAACAGGTTTAGAGCGCACTTGTAATGAAAAAGATTTGGGGCAAGTAAAAGATGACCATCATTCCCTGGTGGAGGAGATGACCAATTTGGGATGTAACAGATTTTGGTAGTGATCCGACTGAGACAAAATCTCGATCCGAGCCAAAATGGTTGTGCAATTTGAATTTACTTTGAGTTGCATAGTATCCTATTCATGCACGTTCTCTTGTGCAGGGGCAAAAGCAAGAATGGAGCATTCATCAAATTAAAAAGCGGATTTTCAATCCCAGGACATCCATTGCTGAGACAATCCCTTCATGGGACAATTTCTTGAATGAATGCTGAAAACCATGTTTTGAGTGCAATAAATTATTTGTTTTGAAGTCACAAACACTTTTCATGCTTAAAGTTGCTGGACTCTTTTGAAAAGAGAATTTTCATATTGATTTAGCTCACCAATTTCATGTGGAGATTTGTCAAGATGGATTAATTTAATGAATGATGTGGAATTGATTAAGCATACTAAATGAGATGAGTCGGGATGATGAAAGGCAAACCCTATCCTATACACAGTCCCATGTTCATACACTTGTGAGATGAGTGTAGGAAGGTTCATATCCATAAGGTAAAGAGTTCTCTCGCAAAAGGTACGGCAACCGAAATGATGAGAGGCAATTCATATCTCTATCCCAAACACTACGGGTGATCCGTTGCTTAACCCTTTTGAGCCCATACACTTATGGATATTCTTTTCAAATCACCCCTGTCAAGAATCACCCCACATCGGGGCAACTAAGAGATCAAATGGCATCATGAGGTGAGGAAAATGAATTGAAATTTTCTTGCTCTCACTTGTATCAATCTTCAAGTCATGCTATTACATTGAATTCATGTGTTAATTTAAGTGCCTTAGGATGATGAAGAGCATTTCTTTCTCTATCCCATACACTTATATCCTTTGCATAGCCCACTTGAGCCTATGAATTCATTTCACATTAAACCCAGTTGGTGATCATCCCCCACACTGGGGCAAGGCAAAAGCCAGATGAGGACCTTTGAAAGTTCAAGTGCCATTCAAAGTGTAATTGCTTGACACATGCATTGTGTGCAAGAATTGAATTCAAAATATAATTAAGGGGCATGAAAAAGCAGTGTGCCTGGTAAAAGCAAGGCCAATGCCCATGAAAAGAAGTGAAAAAAATGCATGAGAGTTATGGGCATAAAAAGTGGTGTGCCTGGTAAAAGCAAAGTCAATGCCCATAGATAAAAAAAAAGTCAAGATAGGTAACTGTCAATTACAAGAATTGAATCACAATGGAGCAATAGTCAAAGAACTCAAATGCTGAGTTTTTGCAATCAATGGGGCATTTCATGAAGACAGTCCCCAATGGTGAAAAAGAAAACTGGTGGCAATGCCAAGATGATCATCAATTCACACCTTTTACACACATTTTGAGCCTAATGATCCTTTCATTTCTCAACCCATGAACCCAACCTACGTTACGTCCCTTACAAAGTCTCTTCAGATTAGGGCATTTGAATTAACGTAAGAGTTCATATGTTTATAAGCATCGCTCGAAGAAGTGCGAGCAAGATTATTTCTTTTTCATTTTTGCAGGGTTCTTGACTTGTAAACCCGGAGATGATTACAAGACAGATCATTCAATAGCTTTGACTCAAAGAGTCATTTTGTTAAGCCGTTGACCAAGCCACATTATGGTCCTTGTTAAAGACCTCTCAGATTGGTAAGATCGTACCGCTTGCGAGAATACTTGGACCCATGTCGATATGATAAAATTGAGTGATTCTCATAACCATTCTAAATGAGAGTGAGTGAAAGTCCTTTCTAACCGAAAGTCTCTCATTTAGTATTCTTAAGAAATCCATGTCATGAGTAAAGATTGTCTTAAATGATAATTCTCTCAGTGGAAATTTGGGTGATGCAAAGGTCATTATGCATAAACCCCGATTGAATTGATGAAAACCTCACTGAATTTTGAAATGTGCATTCTAGAGTAGCTTAGATTGTCTATCTCTTTGATGAATGCATATCAGCTTTTGCTCTAATTCATGTCTGACAAGTAATTCAAGTTCCTTTCAGAGTGTTTCATGATATTAGAAGATGAGAAACCTCCACCAGGAGGTGAAAGACCTCCACAGGATATCCAAATTCCAAAAAGACATATCCCCAAGAATCAGAGATATCATCAGGTAAGTATATCTCTACCATACTCTAAAATACTTGTCATTGTGCAGGTATTCTCTCTCAAGTACATCGACACTTGACTTGGTCAAGTTGTCCAATTATATTGACCTGGCATGCTTTCGTAGCCTGAGTCATTTTCATCGACTCGGCGTGCTTCCATAGCCCGATGTCGCCTTTAATAGACCCGGCGTGCTTCTGTAGCCCGGAGTTCTTGACCCGGTGTGCTTTCGTAGCCCAAAGTCCCTTTTAATAGACCCGGCGTGCTTTTGTAGTCCGATGTCCTTTATATCGACCTGGCGTGCTTTCGTAGCCCAGAGTCCCATTCATTGACCCGGTGTGCTTTCGTAGCCCGATGTCTCTTTCTTGACCTGGCGTGCTTTCGTAGCCCAGAGTCCCTCTTTATCGACCCGGCGTGCTTCAGTAGCCCGGTGTCCTTTATATTGACTGGCGTGCTTTCGTAGCCTGCAGTCCTTCTTTATTGACTCGGCGTGCTTTTGTAGCCCGATGTCCAGTTATATTGACCTGGCGTGCTGTCATAGCCCAGAGTCCCTTTTGAAAACACCGACACTCGACTGAGTTGTCCCCCAAATATTTTCCTCCAGATTCAATCTGATTAAGGCGACCGAAGAACGGTTCGGGTCCTGGTCAGTTGACTTCTGTTGCAAGGCTGGGCGACCGAAGAATGGTTCGGGTCCTAACCAAGCAAAACCTCGTTTAGGCGACCGTAGAATGGTACGGGTCCTAGACAAAACCCATTTCCCTATTCAGGGCGATCAGAATGGTACGGGTCTTGGAAGGTAAATCCCCGTTTAGGCGACCGTAGAATGGTACGGGTCCTAGACAAAACTTATTTCCCTATTCAGGCGACCGTAGAATGGTACGGGTCTTGGAAGGTAAATCCCCGTTTAGGCGACCGTAGAATGGTACGGGTCCTAGACACAACAAAACATTTCTGTCGTACTGGGCGACCGTAGAATGGTACGGGTCCTGGGAAAACATTTCTTTACAAAACATTTCTGCTGTACTGGGCGACCGTAGAATGGTACGGGTCCTGGGAAAGCAGTTCCTTACAAAACATTTCTGCCATATTGGGCGACCGTAGAATGGTACGGGTCCTGAGAAAGCAGCTCATTTCTGCCATACTGGGCGACCGTAGAATGGTACGGGTCCTGGAAAGCAGCATCTTCACAAAGTCATGTTACTATTCTAGGCGACCGTAGAATGGTACGGGTCCTGGACAAGTAACACCCACTACCTCGAATTACTCTATCCTCCTCGAAGGTAAGTTATTTCGGTAGGTTCATCTATCATTTGCATTAGCATTTCCATGCATCATATAAATTGCATTAAAAAATGGAATTCATTTTCCGGAAAAAAATCATTCATTGCATACACATAACCAAAATTTAGGTCTCAAATTATCTTTGAAGGCAACCTCTTCGAGCTCACCTTCAAAGAGGGGCAGCTGTTGACACCCAAATTTTGGCAATTTAGTTTATTTATTTATTGCATAGGAAATTAAGGGTTAATTTTATTAATTGCATAACATATAGATTTAGGTTATGTTTATTTTGTTATTTGAGTTTTTGCATTTTAATGGACCGGTGGCGGATGAGTTCGAATTAGATGGATCAGGCCCACGAAGCGAGCAGGTTGGCCCAAGCCCGCGTTTTTTTTATAATTAAAAATTATCTCGTGGGAATATAATATTTTAAAGTTTTTCTGAGATGTGAATCTTTTTTGGATATGGCAGATGGGTAAAAGAATATTGCGATTTGATTTTTGAAAGATTTGGATTTAGAGAAAAATTTCATCTTAATCTTGAATCCTTATCGCATGGAATGGATTTTGTGAAAAATATTGCGGATGTTGATTTGAGGAAGAATTTAAAAATCCAATTTCTTCCCTATAAAAGGCCACACATATTGATACATACGGGGACACAAGAGGGAGGCCACACATTGAATATACGGCCGCACAAGAGGGGTTGTCACTTTTTAGGGGTGATCGGCAGAAGAAAAGCCAGCGACGTGAGGGTGTTTCAAAAAAAAAAAAAAAAAAGGAAGTGGCTGGAAGTAAAATAATCTGCGTTGATCATTGGAGGTGGCCGCGACCTCGGATCTGGCCGCCGTTCATCCTCTTTCATCGTTCCAAATTCTGCCCAGCGTCAAAAGCATTGCGGGAACCACACACGAATAGCTAAAGACAAGCCTCAGTCCGATCACGTTGCCGTTCAGTCGTTTGTTCCTTATTTGCAGGTTTCTGGTGATCCCCAGTGCTTCTTAGTCCTTGCTGTGCCGAGCATCGCTGTCCTCGACCTAGACGATGCTGCTGCCCTAGTCTCACCTGTCGATCACCATGCCGCAAGCCATGAAATTCACATTTTTACGGCTACAAATTGAAGAATTCTTGGCAAAGGAAGAATACGTGAACTTGGTCAAAAGCACCACGTCAGTTTGGAGTCCAGGAGTCTTCCTGAACCAACCCCATCTCTTGAAACTTTAGGCATCCGTCAAAATTCATGCCTTGCACGCACGCATGCCCTTGTTCATGTTTGGGTTTTGCTGCCACTTTGCCCACTATTACGATTCAACGTCCCAAGCGAATCTCGGAGTTTCTTGGCCCTGAGTCATCGCAAGCAAACACCACCGCATGGAGCAATATTGACGAGCACAAATTTTCTCACATATATTGTCTAATATTGCTTGTTTTGTTTGAAGGAAAAACCCAGGGCAAGAGAAGGGCACACAATCTTTCGGTAAAAGAAAACATGGAGAGAGTTCTTGTCTTCTTTCTCTGCAGGTCAACAAAGGACATGCACAAAGGAGCTTGATACCCAAAGGGAGGAAACAAAGCGGAGATTTTTGGCTTGGTGTGCTTAGTTCTCGCAGTAAAATCAGAATCTCCAGCAAGCCTTGCGGTGACACCTTGCCATATGCTCCAGTCACGCCCAGATCAGCAAGGTCGATATCATCGCAGGTTCTGTCTCTGTGCCAAACTGCTCTTTGACCGACGTTCGACTATTGCGACGAGCCCCTAGTTCCGAGTCACAAAGACTTGATCCTCACCGCACCATCAACCGAGGCCAAGCACCAGCACCTCTTCATCGTGTCGAGTTTGTCCAATTTTGACAAGCAAGTGTTTGAACAAGGTAATAATTTTATCTTAGTCATGATTCATATGTTCCGTTGCCTTGCTCGAATTATTGCATTCTTGATTGAACTCGAATGATGTTATCATAATCTCGAATAACCGTGATAACGTGCATATGATTGATAGTCCGATTTCACGCTCGAAATACGACTCGCAATCGCACGGAAAAAATCGCCAATCCGATCTCACGCTCGAGATTCGATTTGCAGTTTTATTTAAAATTGACCAACCCGATCTCATGCGCGAGATATGGTTCGTCAATTTTTAGATATCAATCTTATCTTGCTCTGATCTGCTGCCATGTCGCTTGAATCAATTTTGTTTTCGTAAAATCAAAAATCAAAAAAATCTTAATTAGGATTAGGTTTGTTGTCATCTTGCATATTTAGGATTGCAATCTTATTATGAATTTTTAAATAAAAAAAATAAAAAAATAAAAAGAAAGTGCAATCATTTAGGTTGTTAGTTTTTTTATTTGAATTGCATGTTTAATTATGTGTTAGTTTTAATTTCGAATTTCTTAAAGAAAAACACAAAAAAATCATTGTGCATATTAGATTAAAATTGCATGTTTCATTTTAAATTTAGATCATCTTTTTTAGATAAATTGCATTTTAGATTTAGATAATGTCTTAGTTTAAATTAGGATTTAATATGATTTAATCCCTAGTTTAAATTAGATAGAATCTTAATCTAGCTAGATCATTTGAAATTTCATAAAATTTGTCTTAGGATAAAGTAGTTGCAATTTCTAGGATAGATTGCATTTTTAAAATAAAAATGTCATTTGCATGTCATATAGAATTAAATCCATGAAATGCACGTCATTTTAGTGATTATTGTTAGGTTCATTTCTAATTAGAAATTGCCCGTCATTAGATTAGGTCATTTAATAAATGTCGCGTGACATATACCTCGCATATTAAATTGCATGTTGCATGTCATTTTAGTTGAAATAATTTTGTACGTCATTGCATTGCATTGCACGTCATTAGAATTAAATCATTTTGTTATATTTAGATTGCATATTTAATTATTGCATGTTCATTAAGAAATTACAAAAATTCTTATTCATTCATATAGTTTATGACATATTGACATGCCATATCATTTCATATTAGATTAGAAGCATTGCATTGCATATGGACTATATTTTCATTGAAAAATAGAAAACAAAAATTGAGTAATTGCTTGTTAATTAGAAACCATATCTAGGGTTGTTGATATGGATTTTAATTTAATATTGCAGATGCTTTCGTAGCTTTGGAGGTAAGTCCTGCATTATTTAATTGTTTTCTTGGGTGTTAAATTGATGGTATGCGCACTCGCATGAATACCTCACATGTTAGGAAGATAGTTTAAAATCAATTCAAGCTGCTTGCCAAACATTTTTCAAAATAAAAAGAATGGTACCGAAAGGGCATTAGAGAAATCTAATGTAATAAAGTCCCCGTACCCTTAGTCTCTGGTTCGTAGGAGTAAAGTAATTCTCCCATTATTTTACTTAGGTGTCTAATCGACCTACCATAAATTGATTAGTGGCGACTCCTAAATAAAATCAATTGCATGTTAACAATTCAAACCTAAGTCGCGAATTGGTATGGGCTTGGGAGAGCCCAAGTTAAGTCTAGGCTTAACAATCCATTAGCCAAACCTTAGGTGGTTCAAACCGGAAAAATTTGGTCGCGACATCAGTGCTAGAAAATTAAAACCATCAACTACAGAAATGAGGAAGCAGTTCCAAAACTCATGTTCCTAGCAGCCAATCATCTTTTAAAAAATGAAATGCAACTGCAGCCAAACATTCTTCACGCACTTTTGATTTATTTAGCTATAGGTTTTTTGGTCGAATTATCAGCTGTAGGTTTGAATGCCTTCCGCAGTACAAGTACCTTCAATGAATCTGTTTTCCCTCCCCTTGACTATGAAGAATTAATGACCCAAAAATCTGTTCAGGCCAATGTCCTAAAATTATCAAAATGAAAATGCCCTTGCATACCGGGCTTTGCAATTCTTCTGCTTGGTTGCCATAGATTTTCGGCAATCGAAGCAACAAAACAAACCGACACGACACAACATCAATGGGCAATGCACGACAAGATCTCCATGACCGAAGTTATGGAGAAGTCGGACCACCATCACCATCGAAAGCGGGAAGAACAGAGGTCTTAGTAGTAGCTATAAAACTGAATTAGCGGCATTACACCCTTTCGTATGAGGATTTTTACTCAATCCTTGATTTTTCTTAATTGGACCGCCATTAGCAACACCTTCGTAGACTAAATTCACTACTCTTTCCTGCTTACTGCTTGGACCAGAAAAATTGCAAAGTTCAATAAATAATTTATTGCTCAATTGGGTGTACCACCGCTTCCGTGGCCATTGAAGAATACCGATCTTCCCTACGCTACTACCATTAACCTCCCCTCGAGAGAAATAAAAGCCAATCTCAGCCAATTCTCTGTTTCACTAAGACAGGATCATGAATTCGAGCCAGACCAGCAGAAGAATTGAGAAACAATGCAGAAAACATGCAAAGCTTCGAACCGCTTGTCAATTGTAACTGCAATGAAAATGAGTGCGTATGTCACTAAGCAAACTGAACTGCAACATCAAGTACGACAGCAGCGGACGAAAAGAAAAGAGGAATTGATTCCAGATTTACTTTTGCCTGCAGTAGCAATCTTGGCCTAAACATCCTCTCATATCAGACAGGGCAAGTTGTCAGTCTATATATAAACAGAGTCAAGAGGTGACAACTTTGCCAAGAGAAGGACGAAGTTTGCTGTAAAATTGAAAACTCCATGCAATTGGGTGGCATAGTGAATAAGACACACTCCAATTCCAGTAGGGACCAGATTCTTATTGATCGCTAGAGCCTAGCGCAACTTAATACTCGGTGCTAAAACAGAGTTCAAGGAAAACAACCTTGCCAAACAACATTCCATCTAAATAAGCACAAGAAGTGGGGAAAAAAAATTAAATAATTTCTCCTCTCATAGTATATACAGTCGATTTCCAATAAAGCGAATATCGACAAAGCAAACTGAATACGAGAGAAACATAGGCGCTACCTACTCATCAAGCAAATGAAGGTTTCAAAAATTCCTTGTACCTTGTCTTGGAATGCTCAAGTGATGCTTTGCGGGACAACCGAAAACATCATTTTGCTCCTTCAAATGGATGGATTGCCTTTGATCCTCCACACGTTGAAGTTGTGATGATAATTGAAGCAAGTTCATTTGTAGTACCACCACCTTTAGGAGAAAGGTTGTCTTTGGAGTTTACAAAACCTGATCCCTCCGTAATCCCATCGAGATCTCCAAATCAAAACCGAGGGATGACCTGGGAGGTTTCCTTCAGAGTCCATCACCGATGAAGACAATTTTTTCAACTCCACCCCTACGGAAGCATGCAAACTCATATCCACTAGCTTGTCGGTTGCTCCGCACAAGGAGGAATGATTGTCGGTGCCTACCATGACCAAAGACTGAGCCATGGGAATTCGGGAGTGGCTTGTAGAATGTTGCTCTACACCATAATTGCTTTGTTGTGCTGTTAATTAAAACAACATTCACCAGGCTCATACATCAACCATTCACTATTCATAGAGCCAACAAAACCAACTATTCTTCTCTTGGTAACAATTGTTGGTTATGTTGATGCAATTATAAAAGATAGAATCTAAAAAAGTTTTTGTCTTTTTCTGAAGGGAGTTCTTTTTCGTTGATTTCCTTGGCCAACCCAAAAAAGGACATCAACCCACTAGCAAGAGAAACAACAACAAGAAAAAACCATAAATGCATTATTTGCACACGAGAGAGGTCTGCTTTCTTCTTCTTCTAGTGGTCGAGGAAGCAAAGGCATAGCAGAAATAGAAACCATGTGAATTAAACACAGCAAGCTGGAGATCTGTTGCATACCCATAGAAGAAGAAGAAATCAGACCTCTCTCTGTGCAAATAATGCATTTCTGGGTTTTCTTGTTGTTGTTTCTCTGGCCAGTGGGTTGATGTCCTTTTTTGGGTTTGTTGGGAATACCTAAATCCCTAAAACGGATTCGACACTAAATCGAACCCCTAAAACGAATGCAAAAGACAAGCCCAAGAATAACATGTATCACCAAACAAAGATACACCACGAAATCGAGCGTACCTTATTATCCATAGATTAAACACCAACGTTGAAGTTTAAGGAAGAATCCCGATCCCATTCTACCGAGGAGCATGCCAAAAAGCTGTTAGAGGGGAAGAAAACAGAACGTACTGTTCTTTTCTGTTTTCTTCTTAGAGAGAGAGAGAGAGAGAGAGGTCTTAGGAAAAAGGGTCTTCACTTACATACATTGAAGGGGTGCATTCCCTTTTCCTTTTCTCTCTTACATGCATAGAAAGCCTTTCATTTTGTTCATCGGTAATTGCGCGAATATGTGTGCGCAACCTAAGGGGAGGCATTGTTCTTACAACAAATGCATAACAAATAAGGAATTACATGTAATCCACATAGACTTAATTGGAAAAAGAAACACATTCTTTTTTTTATTTTTTCTTTTTGGATCAACGGTCAAAGCCAACGGTCATTGGTCAACGTCAATGGTCAACGGTCAGACGGGTCGAGGTCAACAAGTCAGGTCGGATCGGGTCAGACTGATCGGGCCGATGGTCGGACCGGTCGGGCCGGGTCGGGCGAACTGACCAGCACATGCCACGCGCGTGTGCGGGCACTACAAGCTAACGTCACGATGACGTCAGCTGGCGCGTGCGAGCCGCCGCGTGCACCTAGGAAACGAATCAGCGCATGCATCGCACGCACCTAGCGGAGGCCAAATCAGCACATACAACGCACGTACGTTGCACGCGCCGATGACACCAATCCCTTCCGGCCGCACGTGGCAGCGCGTCCAGTGGCCTTCGGCGGCGATCCGCCACTCTTTTTTCTTGTATCGACAAGACCTTCGACCCTATGCTATCAAAAACAAATTTTGATTTACAGAAAATAAAAAATAAAAAAAAAACGGGGTGAACAAAAGGTAGGTGTCGGGATTTGTCCGTCCCCGGTCAGCCGACAACGGTGTTTCACGAATTTCGACCACAAAAAATAATTCAGTAACATAAAAAGGGGATCGGGAAACATGAACTATGGCTCTGATACCAATGTTGGGAATACCTGAATCCCTAAAACGGATTCGACACTAAATCAAACCCCTAAAACGAATGCGGAAGACAAGCCCAAGAATAACATGTATCACCGATCAAAGATACACCACGAAATCGAACATACCTTATTATCCACAGATTAAACACTAACATTGAAGTTTGAGGAAGAATCATGATCTCGTTCTACCGAGGAGCGTGCTGTTGTTGTTAGAGGGGAGAAAAATAGAACGTACTATTCTTTTCTGTTTTCTTCTTAGAGAGAGAGAGAGAGCGAGAGAGAGAGAGAGAGAGAGAGAAACGTCTTAGGAAAAACTTCAGCTGTGGCTCGTGTGGCTGCTACTCTATGACTGCTTCCACTCTGTCCCCTGGTTCGTGCTGCTCCTGTGGCTTTCGTGAATTTGTTGCGTAGCCTCATTCGAAAACTTCGGCTGTGGCTTCACGAAAAACTCCTCCTCATGATCATCCGTGCAATGCAGTCTCCTGTATAGCATGGTGGAAGAGCACAACCACAGCGCCACCCACGTTCGTGAATCAACGTTCCATGCTGGAAGTCCGAGCACCCCGCTGTAATTAAAGCTTCCGATGACTTTGAATATATTCCTACTCTTACAATTTTTTCCTTTCTTTTTTTTTTCTTTTTTTTTTCTTTTTTTCTGGTGAATCTCTTTGTAGCTTTCTGTTTGGCCAGCGATTCAATATATATCTTTCCACATTCTTTACTGGTATACGATTGTTTTTCTTCATTTATCCATAAGAACTGGGAAAAATTACATGCCTTGGTGACGCGAGCACGACTGCAATTTCAAAAGCTTTGTTCTAACATTGTTGACTGATCCGAATCATTGCTGAAATTTCCATTACGGTGCCTGGCCCGTGACTGCGGAGGGGATTCTTTCATTGACCATATTGGGGAGCAACATTCTCGGCAACACCAATACGAACCCCAACTCTTTAACCATAGTGTTCTCATGGGTTGTTGTGCAAGGTTGTTTTTTCTCCCCTAGGGAAAAAGAGAATTAATGGTTTTTTTTTCCGATTTCGAGAAAGTGAATATGATGTATGTGTACGTGTACTTGTACTAGATCTTCTCATTTGACCGAGCCTATTCAATTCGACTAAGATGGGGCTCCGTGGTGGCTAGTGGTTTGGTTTCTAACTCTGCAACGGTGGTGACACTCTATTTTGTGCCATATCTTAAAAGTACTTGTCAAATGCCGAAAGGATCGGAATCCCAGAAACAATATTCAAGGGCAGTGCAAGCGCAACCGAAGATTAAACTTGAAATAGAGCTGCGAGGGTCACGTTTGAGCATAGAGCATGGGATCTGTAAGGACCCGAGATCTGTAAGGACCCGGGCCCCATTGTGTAATATTGTCCACTTTGGACACTAAGTCATCACGGTTTTAAAACACGTCACACAGAAGAGACCCAAGTTTTATAAAGGCTTGAGGCGATCTTAGTCCGTCCCTCCGTACGCCCGGATCTAGATCGTCACATTCTCCCCACTTAAGGCACAAAGGGGCTCTCTGCCAGGCCCCACACGCTACGGGAGTCGGCTCTAATACCATTTGTAAGAACCCGGGCCCTACTTTGTAATATTGTCCGCTTTGGACACTAAGTGCTCACGGCTTTAAAACGCATCACACATATTAAAAGGACCCAAGCCTTATAAAGGCTCCCAAGACTCCCCCCATAAGTGATGTGGGATAGGGAGGAGGGATGGCGGTATCGTCCGCGCCTCGATCCCCGGACGTACCTGAGAAAGGGGACATTTCTCCTATCCCACATTGCCTAGGAGAGTCCTAGGCTAGCTTATAAGGCTTGGGTCCCTTTAACTGTACATACGTGTTTTCTTGGGATAGTATGAGCTGCCCCAAGAGGAACAAAACCGTGAGGACTTAGTGTGTCCAAAGCAGATAATATGTGTACAATGGAGACCGGGATGTTACAAATGGTATCGAGCCGACTCTCGATCGTATGAGGCCACAACGAGGACGCTATTTTGACTCCCAACCTTGTGTGGGGTTCTAACTCCCAACCTCGTGTGGGGTCACAGCGAGGACACTGTGCTCCCAAGGGGGGAAGAGTGTGATGGCCCAAGCAACGGTGCGTGAGGAGGAGGGATGGCGATGCTTCTAACTCCCGACCTCGTGTGGGGCCATAGCGAAGACGCTGTGCTCCCAAGGGAGGGAGAGTGTGATGGCCCAGGCAACGGTGCGCGGGGAGGAGGGATGGCGATGCTTCTGACTCCCGACCTCGTGTGGGGCCACAGCGAAGACGCTGTGCTCCCAAGGGGGGGAGGGAGAGTGTGACGGCCTAAGCGACGGTGCGGAACATGCACAGGAAGGGGGCGCGTCTCTTGTCCCACATCGCCTAGGGAGGGAGTCTTAGGCTAATTTATAAGAGTTCTGGGTCCCTCTAATCTATGTAATGCATTTTAAAATCATGAGGGAAAAGATCATGGCTGAGATGGCGGTTCGTCTGCACTAGGGCGAGTGACCCAAAGCGAACAATATTACATAGCGGGGTCCGGAATGTTACAAGATCACTTGATTTTGCAGGCTATACAGAGTTTGGTTAAGCTTCCCAGCTTGACTCTACTATTGTTTTTAGCTGTATATGTTTTGTAGTAATTTCCAACTGTAAGTCTGTTGTACAATTGTCCGGCAAATGTTAAGACAGCTGATATTAGTCTTGCAATGGTAGCCATCGGCTGCTTATAAACATCAAAGTGGCTGAGCACTTGAATGTCTGTTTACATATGAGGGAGACGATTTTCCATTCTTGAAGTAAATTAGACCATTGAAAGGAGGCCCGTTAGGAAGGATCATGCACCAGCAATGGCAGTGCTTGAGAATTTGACGCAGAGATGCCATTTGCTTCTTCGTTCAACCTTCCTGCTTTTGGTCATGGATGTTGGATGTCTTTGATCTCACCTTTCATCCATCACATCGTTTCTTTTCAGTCATATGACAATCACGGAATCTTTCTTCAATCATTCATTTGTTTATGGCTCATCAATTACTCGTTCTTTTCGAAGGGACATCAACTTTCCATCCTTACATTTGTGGGTGAGTTAGCTTATCCACGTTATGACACAAAACAATGATCAAACCTTGGTATGGATCCAATCCATGTGTCTCTAATTGTGTAGAGTAGTTGCTTATAATTGATCCCTTCTAAGTTCCAACGAAACCCTATGATCATTGCAATAGGCTGGATGACTATGAGGAGATTGCAACCGGTCCGCAGGAAGATGTACAGTCTCCTCGTTCTAGCTTCTTCCTAGCCCAATGCATGTAGAATTTGATGCGTTTGTTCATTAACTAGTTTCTGCGTGAGCATGATTCTGTGAGTTAGTCTTCGTAAAGCAAAACTCCTGACGGAATACAACAGTTTCCATATATTGCTGGGACTTGAAATTGGGCTGTGTGAGTCGTGTTCGAGCATAGTGCATGGGACAACTTGATTTTACAAGCTACAGAGAGCTTGGTTAAGCTTCTGTGCTCGACTCTACTGTTGGTTTCAGCTGCATATCTTCCAAATAGTTTCAGAGTGAATTCGCAACTGCAAGTTTGTTGTATGATTGTCTTGCAAACACAAACACAGCTGATATCAGTCCTGGGTGCACCGGTGCTGTTTGTAAAGAAGAAGAATGGGGTACCCCGGTTGTTTCTTCCAAAAATACCCTTCAAATTTTAAGGCGGCGTGTGTTATTGCACTTCAAGCTAATTAAAAATTGACAAACTTTTACTCTATGTATGGTTCTACTTATAGTTTGGGAATTTTGGCAACCCTGCATTTGGTGGATTCCATTCCTTTTTTTATTCAAAAATTTATTTTAGTATATAGTGTCATTTAGATATAATATATACATCTACTCTATGTATAGTTCTCACTTGTCATTTCCCTAATTTGAAATGTTTTCTTTTTTTTTTTTTGGTCGATAATTTGAAATGTTAAGTAGAGCCTTTTCACATGCTACATATTTTTGCCGTGAAACATTACATCCACTAACCACTGCTTTTGTATCAAATTATAAGCCCCAGTTGAGTTGAGTTGAGTTACTAATATAAATTTTATTTTCTGTATTTTGAAACAAAGTATGAGAATAATTCTTGAAATGCTAGTTCGGGCTATATAACTTTTTAAAAGTTATTTTATTCTCTTATTACATTTAAAGCATGTGATCTTTTTAAAGATTCTTCGTATGAAAAATTATCGTACCGATAGGTGATCTTCTTTTATGATTGTGTCGGTAATCAATATTCCTCTAGGAGCCTTATCGATTTGCTATAATATTAGTTAATTGTTATTTATTTATTTTTTTGTCAGATTCATTTGTTAATTTGACTTTGCTTATTTTATCTCTTTAAATCTTGTGAAAGAACTTGCCCAACGGGCGAAGGATTCCACACCACACAAAGCAAACGAAAGTACGTCGTCCAATTGTAATTTCACATCCAATTCTTCATCTCACTGTTATTTTCATATCGAGCTTTAATCCTTCATTTCATCTTCATTTTACATCAATGAGATCATGTATATATTAATTAATACCCTTATTTATTCTTCATGCTCTAATTTTTTTTAATATCGAGCATTCACCTGCATTGTTGTTATTAATATATTTGCAAGAGTCGTTATTAATATAATTTCGAGTGTTTTACTTGTATTTTTAAATGAAAAATCTTGCCCTTTCCTTCATATTCATTTACCTTCTTATGTTTTCTTTAATGTCGTGTCTGGACCCTTCGAGCACCAACGAGTTTTCAAGGGGTGTTTTTTTTACTTTACATGTTTAAAGAATTCAAAGGAGTCTATTTGAGCGTGTCTAATACCAGCTACCTATAAAAATGTATGTGTTTTTTGTGTTAGAATAAAAAGATATTTCAACCACAAATATAAAATTAATAAAACATAGCATACCCAAATCAAATGTAGCTGTTATTGATTCAACGAGTGAGAGGATGTCTTCCCATGGATATAATCTTCACCACTCTCCTCTATGAAAGCTATGATGGATGTTTTTTTTTTTTCTTCTCATCAATTTTCTGAAATAGCATAAGCTTGATAACCACATGCATACATTCTCTACCGAAAAGAGATCTTATATAAAGAGACTGATGGGACCAACTCTACAGTTATAAAATCTCAACCTTCCATCAAAGTTTAAGATATGTATTACACATGATTAATTGATGTCACAAATATATTGTTCATAATATATTTAACTAAATTGGGCATATATCAAATATTAAATAATAGACTTGATAAGTTACATAAAATGGGTTGGACCTCACAAGTCCAACATTTTCAACATTTTCAACATTTTTCTGATTTACACTTACCTATATGGATGCCATAATCATGAGGCTTAACGCCTCAACTCGATTTACCCCTTTTGCTCAAATTGGTGTTTTGAGAGGTAGAATAGAAATAAAGTTTAACATTGAAGTCGTGATAGAAAAAGATAGGTCGTGTTTGGGTTCTAGAGATGTATTTTACTTTATCATTGTTATAATTGTCCTTCCAACTAATTATTAGAGTGTTGTCTTTCAATCAAGAGTTGAATATATAGCAATATTTTTGTTCATTCGCACAAGAGTTGCATAATGTTATAAGACATCGCTATATGTGCAATTAATGTCTTTCAATTTACTATTGATGAATAACTACTAGAAAATCTTTCATGTTCAAGTTACATCCACTCGAGCATGTTTTAGATCTTTTCTCCAAACTTTAGCTGACTTATTCTAAGAAGATCTTAGAGATAATTAGAAGATCCTGTATATATTGTTGGCTGTACATATCAATAATTGATAGTAGCTAATCGTAATTGATATGGTAATATCTTGTCACATTAGATGATCATTCTATAAAATGTATAAATAACTTATGTACTCATTGTGATAGATAGGGAAATCATACAATTCTCTTTTCTTCTTATCTTTGAGTATAGAAATTTTAGAATTAATAGCATTTTACTTGAAAATTGATGTTTGTAAAGTATATATAACATTCCGACTTTAAAAAAAAAACATATAATATTGTTCGAAGACCATACTGAATACCAACCAAATAAGAGATAGGCATTGTATTATGATCTCTAAATAAGATATTGTAATTCGACATACAAT